>CM022401.1:34889372-35453386 GCA_011833715.1 Carcinoscorpius rotundicauda
TTATTATTATTACTAAACAAGACTTATAGACATTTTTCGTCAATATGACAGACTGTTGCCTCTCTCACAATTATGAATTCACCTTTGTTTGAGTGTTTTTGTTTGTAAGATTCTTCGAAACTGGCTGATTTGGACGAATGTTCGGAAACATTTGGTCTGTTGCTTAATTACGAAGTGTATAGTTATTGGAGAATCAAAGTCACAGCAAGGGGTCACGAAAAAAAATCCCTATTTGTTAACATAGAGGCCGATTTATCACACTATTTTCTCTCAAAAGCCTAGTAAAAAAATTACCAGACTTTATTATGTTGTTGTTGTTTTTGAATTAAGCACAAAGCTACACAATGGGCTATCTGTGCTCTGCCCACCACGGGTATCGAAACCCGGATTTTAGCGTGTAAGTCCGCAGACATAACATTATCCGTTGATAATGAGAGACACGTGGACACATTTTCGCATTTTTTTTCGGACTTCATATGATCAATGTTCCGAGGTGCACGCATGTGCTACAGTAGTTTAAGTTATATTTCTATTGTTATAATTTAGATGTTAACTAGAGGAAATTGCAGGTCGTAATGATAACGTTAAAATAACCCAATAAAGGGCTAAAAAATTTAGCGTTAAGTTTTTAATAAATTTTAGAGGATATTATAAATGCAATATTCCGATAAGCATTAAAAAGTTTGTAAAGAAGATAGAATTTACTTTTTTTTATAGGCGATAGAGTGAATCAGTCAATGTCTAAGTTGACAAAGCATGATTATAATTGATTATACTTCTCATAAGATGTTGCCTTTAGGTTTATTATATTTTAACAGTACATTACTTATTTAGTCGATTGTTGTTTTTTAATGAAGAAATGCATATAATAATATTTCAGATACACTTTTCTACCATTTCCACTGCCGACGATTTGTTTCACTCAGTACAAATGAGCTCTGTATTAAGTCGTATACTAAATATAGTCTTATGACAAGTATATTACTCATAATTATGCTTTACCAGGTCAGCAAAGACATTCAGCCTGTCTTACAATCAAATAAACTAATATCTGTGCAAATGCCAGATAGGTCCAAAGATTGAACGTGAATTTGTGAAGTAGCCTCTGAATTTAAAAACAAATTTATTTTTAATTTATGTGAGAAATGAGAAAACTGAAAATGTGCATTGGGTAATGAAAACAATCTTTATTAATGGAACGACAATAAGAATAAGTGTGTGTGTTTTCAGAAACACAAAGACAATCGTCTGTATTTGATAATCATCATTTCCTATTTTGAGATGGATCTCTGACGAACTGATAATGATGATAACCAGTTAAAACTAGGGAGATAACAAGGTTTCAGAAAACCTTAGATGCTTTCTTTGCAATAGTGCCAGCACGTGACTGATCATTTTTCCACAGCATCCTTTGGCTGAAAGCCTAGAAGACACTGACTTCGTCCACTCAGACAGTAAAAGGATAGTGGAAAGGTAGAAAGCATATCATATGTGTGTTATATACCATCATATTTCTTCTATCTTTGGCGACATTTCATGGTAAAGGAGAATAAATATCAGATAAAATATACAGGGTTATTAAAATATTGCATATGTGCATTTCAGATATTACAGAGGTTATACAAATGCAATATGCAAGTTATCGAGTTGACAAAAGTATTTTTATTCCTCACATGAACAGTATAGCGTGGGTTATACTGAATTCGTTAATTCACAGACAATACTCAGTACAAATACCTTTGTAATTCATTTTGGTTTCTAGTGTACAACAAATTTCAACACCTGACTAAAAGATTGTCACATTTTGTTTAGATATACGTAGTAAATTCGGAATAAATGTCAAGATTGCTTCTCGTATCAGAACTGAATAATGAATGTTGTGTTAAAAATATAAGTAAAATATCAATGAATGAAAAGAAGATTAAGAAAAAAGGACAGAAAACTAAAATATTAAGAAAAAATACAGGAAATGGAAAGAAAAATAAATAAATACAAAGCAATTATGAAGAAGGTCACAAAAAGTTAAATTTTAGGAAAAAATAATATAAAATAAAAATATCAAGCATAAAGTTTGTTTGTTTGCTTCATTTTTAAAGCAAAGCCACATTGAGCTAATTGATATATTCACCATGAAGAATCAAGTGTCAAAATTTAGCATTTTAAGTCCACAGAATTAGTTGCTGGTGCCTAATCAGAGGATCGAAAAGAAAGATACAAAAGTTAAAATATAACAAGAGAAAAGTCACAAAAACATTAAACATTAAGAAAACAAGACATAAAATTTAAAAAATATGAAACTTTTACAGAAAATCAAAAAATCAGGAAAAAATAAAAAATTAAAAAACATCAACCTTTGTTTTTAATTTCGTGCAAAGCAACTCAAGGGCTATCTGCACTAGCCGTCCCTAATTTAGCAGTGTAAGACTAGAGGGAAGGTAGTTAGTCATCACCAGCCACCGCCAACTGTTGGGCTACTCTTTTACCAACGAATAGAGGGATTAAACGTCACATTATAATGCCTCCGCGGCTGAAAGGACGAACATGTTTGGTGCAACATGAATTCGAACCCGCGACCCTTGGATTATGAGTGTAACGTCTTAACCCACCTGGCCATGACGGGCCTCAACAAAAAAAAAATAAGATGAAAGTGACAAGAATGTAATAGAGGAATTATAAAACGAGAATAATAGATTTTCATCTGAGGTAATTGGAAATTCCAAGAGTGTTTATCTTTTTCCAATATTATAACGTTTATTATTTGTTTTGTATTGGTATGAAAATTTTGTAAAACATGTGGTAAAGAAAGCTATTCAGTTGTTTTTATTCTAAGCTGCCTTCTTTTCTTTATTTTTCTCGGAAGTAGATAATACCTGTTACTATTCAGGTAGTATACTGCTCAATATGATATACACAAGAATGTGGACAGCAATCTCTAAGTGGAGATTAAGGTGAGATCTAATGAGTATGGTACCATTCATACTGTAACGAGAAATTAACTGTCACGTGGGTAGCGCTAGTTATTATAAGTTTACTGCACTTTAAGGAATATTTCTTCAAATCAGTCTGGCCTGGAACATTATTTATTATAGTCTAGTAGAACTCGATCTTCAACTGTAAGTCCAAATACCCAGTAAAGACAAATTTTTTGTGTGACTATCAGCAAGTGAATAAACAATATTTATGATTATTGTTTAGTAAAGAGTGTTCGTCTTGTATTACATTTTATGTTCAGTTTCGTTTACCCTATTCTACATTTTCTACGTTGGCAAGAGATTTGGTACTACCAGGTAATTGATATCTTGAGCAAATTTCTTTTTATCTAGCATGTGTATTTGGCAGGGGCGTAGATCCCTTCCCTTCATTTTAGGTGGAGGTATTGTGCATACAATCATCTCCCCTACAGTTTTGTCTGTTGAATTGTTTTATTGTATCACAGACCTACAAACTGTTTGTTCTTACCAATGGAATTACATAATTAGGTCTAGATGTAGGCCGAAATGTACATCTTTAATATAGGCGTGCTTCTAAGCTTTTCGATCTAAGCGATAGTTCGTATCAGTCAGTAGGCTTAAGTATACATGTAAGGCTTGCAAGCACTATTACAGAATCTACCTACATCTTGTACGTAATGTAAGATTAAGCAAAATTTTCATCACAACATATTGAACAGAGCATGAAATTCGAATTACTCCCAAGCGTAAACTACTGTGATCTAGATGTTGCAGGCTATTTGTAGCTTTTAGCTGCATCAATCTTATGTGTATATTGTGTGATTTTCCTATGCCATTTCTTCTTATGCATGAGGGTTTTATCGTAGAACGCCTTACTTTCCTAAGCTGCTGACCATAGTGTACGTTTAGTGTACAGTTAATGACAGGTTCGGGCCGCTCGAATCCAGACGCGCCCGGCATCACCCCCTCCGCTCCCTTTAGTCTGAGCTTCGATTTTACAACAGGGCTCATTAATCCATAAAATTTCAGATTATCACCGCCCTCTAATAAAGTAGATAGTAAAAATATTGTATTTTCTTGTATAATTAGAAAACTAAAGAAGCGATTTCAACGGCCTGTAGCTTCTACTCGAATTGTATTGCTAGTTTTTGTTTAGGTGTTTTTATTTAATAGACGTACTTAAAAACATGTTATCACAACGTGTTTGCCCTTTGATGAGCTTTAACAGGAATCTAATATATTTGTGATTGTTTAAGTATTTTTCGAGAAACTAGCAATTACTTGTGTTGTAACTAGCACACATTATTGTTCCAGCGATGCCCAGGCGGTCAGTCGGCTCCGTAGCCACTGTGAGGTTCGCGCGTTCGACTTAAATACATTGTACAGTTTAGTCCTACTTCCATTTTGTTTTATCTTCGTTCGTTGTACGTTCGAGTTTTTCAATAAAGACTGTATTTTAGCCTGTTTGGTCATCTGGGAAAGAGATTCCAATTATGAAAAGCAAGCGTCTGAAACTTTCCGATATTAGACAGTTCTGCAAGTCAGTTACAAGTACTACAAGTGACAATGCAGATACAGATAATCTAACAACCTCAAGCAAAGAAATAGAAGCTTGTAACAGAGGAAATATCATGTTCATCAGAGGACGAGTCTGAAAATGCTTGTGCAACAATTGCACGACATAAAGCAGAATCTCAAAATATCAACTTCCAAGGCAAGCTTTGATGAGTTCCTGTGGCTGCACCTTGAGAATCAGACTTAAAAAGTCATATGTTTTCATTGTGCCAACGCGGAAAATAGAGGCTTTTTACAGAGAAATTGGAGACGCCAGTGGAGTATACCTTCATATTCACCGGTTTTTGCAACTGGAAAAAGACAAAACAGAAATTCAACAAACACCAATTCTTCTCTCAACACAGATTTGTTATATTTCTGGAAAGTTCACTTGATGTAACTCCAGTGACTGTCCAGCTACATCATAGAAAAAGAGAAGCAGCAGGAAGAATGCAAAAGAAGTCTAACCAAAATATTCAGAAGTTTACGTTAATTACTGTGTGGAGGTTTAGCATTACGTAGACATACTAATACGAAGGGGAACTTCCTGCAGTTAATGAAGCTCCTGGAAGAGGAAGATTCTGAGTTGATGGCTTACTTGTCAAAGAAACCACATTCACATCACCTCAGGCTTAGAATGAAATGATGGTGATGTTCAGCCATCAAATGCTGAGGAACATAGCACACGAAGTGCAGCAAAGTAAAATATTTGCATTAATGGTTGGTGGCACTCATGATGTTACAGGTGTCAAACAGGAAGCAATATGTGTACGATACGTAGATGAGAACCTTGACGTCCATGAGACATTTCTTGGTTTGTACAGTGTTTCCAATACAACTGGCGAAACAATATCCTCGACTATACTTGATGTGCTGAATAGACTCAATTTACCACTGTCAGGATTAAGAGCACAAACTTATGATGGAGCCGATAACATGAATGGTGCGTGCAGTGGATGCCAGGCAAAAATAAAAGAGAAGGAACCGTCAGCTTTGTCACTGCGGATCACACAAGGCTAATTTAATAATGTAACATACAGTTGAAACTTGTGAACGTGTCTGAGATTCTGTCCAGTGGGTACATGAACTTGATGTCTTGCTTCAGATGTCAGGTAAGTACAAGACAATCTTTGAAAATATTGTATCGTCAGGCAGCCACAATGGTCAAGTTAAATACATTCGCCCACTGTGTCCAACATGCTGGTTGTGCCGCTTATCTGTAATTACATGTGCTAATGATAACTACAGTAACATTGTTGATTATTTGTCTGCATTAAGGAAATGAAAAATCAGATGTAGCAGTGAAAGCACGAGGTCTGCTGGACAGATTTGACAAAGGAAAGACAGTTTTAAGATTGTTGATGGCTCCGCATCCATTAGCTGCATTAGAGGAACTAAACCGTGCATTCAAGCTAAATCAAAGACAGTATCTGGCATGATTGAAGTATTTGCAATAACAGTTGAGAAATTGCGGGTATTGCGAACAGAAGAAAATTACAACAAGATATTTGATGAAGCTGAGAAAAAGGTAACTTCCCTAGATCTTGTTCCTATTGAACTACCACGCATTTGCAGACCCCCCGAAAGGATCACAGGCGATGGCTAAGCACACCATTCTGCAACAGCTAGAGATTACTACAGAAAACAATATTTTGAATTTGTAGACACAGTCATAGAACATCTGACCACTAGATTCAATGCAGACAACAATGACTTGAGGCAATATCTGGCACTTGAGAACATGATCACATCTGGCAAGATTGACAACTCGGTTGTAAACTTCTATCCAGAAATCTCTGCACAACGGCTTGAGTTTCAGCTGCCCATGTTCAAAGGAACAACAAAATTAGTATTTCTGAAAGGTGCGAAGGATCCTTAGTGTAAAATGCACAAAACAAGCCAGCAGATGTTTTGTGAAGTGTTTCTTCTCATGAAAAATATGTCCAGTATCCAGCTGCGAACGTGAACGCAGCTTTTCTGCATTAAGACGGTTGAAGACGTGGTTAAGGTCAACTATGTCTCATTGCCGGCTCAACCATGTGGCAGTTTGTCACACACACAACGATGAGGTCGACAAGATAAATACAGAAGAGCCTATGAAAGAATTCATAAATAGATCATCACAAAGGAGGTCTACGTTTGGGAACGTGAAGACAAGAAGACTAAATGAATCTTACTTCAATGAAAAGTATGAATAATTATGTGCTACATTGTATTGATGTGTAATTTTCAAGAGTTCGCAAAGATATTTTAATTATTTTTATCAAACAACATGAATAGTTTTTTACAAGATATAAACTTATCTGGGGTAATTACTAATTTTATTAATATGTTTTGTAACTTGAACTTTATGTTTGAACCACGTATTTATAGTAGAACTTCATAGAAACTAAGTAAACGAATGAACTAAAAATTCTATGCTACTAAAAATAGAATAAAACATATTATACACATGCTTCTACATGAATATAATTGTACTATTTGCTCTCTGTTGTTAGTTTACGCAACTACTTGCAGGGTGTGGATGTGTCTTCATCAAAATTGGTGTGGAGGTTTATGAGATATACGCAAGAATATACACAAATTTTCAGTTTCATTTTGCAGTTTTACCGCCTCTTTGTTTCCATGTTAATGGATCTTCAACAAATTTGACTTGATTGTTTATTGAGTCCATACAAACATGAATGCAAAGTTGCGGCTTCACATCTTGCGTTTTTCTCTGTTACATGTAAGGGAAGCAGTTTTCCATATTCTAAAATAACATTTTATTAATCATGAATTTAGATAATTTCCACCCACGGAACTGGTACTTCGGCTAGTGTTACAGTAGCAAACCATGAACTTGAAAGTTACGGGAAAACATTAACCTATAATTGTACAATCATTTCTTTTTTACGTAAAGTACGAATATATATTTATATTTCACAGTAAACAACAACAACAAAAAACAACATAATTATATGAAGGAACTGGAATTCTGAATATACCCTGATACATAAGTTTTCTGTTTTTCTGACTTAATGAGAAAAGTCATTATTAAAAATGGTAAATTGTAATTTTGAATAAAAAATCTCGTTTATGTTATTGTTTCTGTTGGTTGTCTTTTTTGTGTGTTATATATATTTATATCGAAATGCATGCTAGTAAGGAACTACCTCATAGTGTTAAACGCGAAAATAATCTGCGCATAACCTCCCTCCCAATTTCTATTTACTATTCCACTAAGCATTAGTATTATAAAATATATGTTAAATAACATTAGAAAAATAAAAATAAAAGTATTTGTAAAGTTTCAGTGATGTATTCAAGATTGACAATTTTATGATTATTATTTTAAATTTCAACCAATGAATCACGAGCGTCGTTGTCATGAAGGAAACATGGCTGTAGCGTTAACAGAAAAGAGGAATTCTCAATGTCAGTGATTTTGTTCTAAGTTTGAATTTTAAATTAAAATTTTAAGTATGAGTGCCACAGAGTCGTCTACAGACGTTTCAAGTGATAGTGATAGCACATTTTATTTCAAATCTGGTAAGTAAGTCACTGGATTTAATATAGAAATACATTCTCTGGTCGATAAGCTCATTTTAGTGTTTCCACTGTGTAAAAATTGGTACTGTCAGTGTGTCATTATTACTAACGTTAGTAAAGTAGAACTTGTGTTAGTGAGTAGTAGCATTAAAGTGTTCGGTGACAACTAATAAAACTGACGTTGCATCGGGTTTTTTGTGAAGGTGATGATGAGACATTTTAAAATCACGCTTTACTTACTTTTTAGTCACTTTTAGTGATAATGTGATATACACCCTTTATTTTAATGAGCTGGGCCAAACGAAAAGTAATATAACCTAAATTTTTAATATTTTTATCAAAACTTGTGCACTGACCCAGTGATGTCGATTAATCTAGTGACAGTGCCATTTGTATTTTTATATTGCATAGGTCAAGACACATCAGACAAAACGTAATAAGTAAAAGTTATATACGGTGTTGTTCCATATTTTATAGGTTTTTTGTATTTTTGTTAATAATTTCTTTTTAAAATAATCCTCATGGTTAGTAACAATAAGAAAACAAATAGTTTTAAGTTTACACAATGTAAGTTGTACAAAAGTACTAGTTGTACTAGATTTACATTTCTGCTTCCAAATAATATACCTTCTGTTTTATAGTTGTAATGCCAGTGCATATGTAGTTTTATAGTGTTTTTAATATGTTGAGACAGATTTTGCTGAACATTAAAAGTTATGAACTTGATAATATTGTAGCAGCCATTATCAGGCTAACTGATACTTTTCAAAGGAAGTTATAAGATGGGTGTTTATTCCACCAGGTTGTTCTTATATATACATTTTGAGACAAGTTAGAATTTTAATTCACCCTTTGTTATTTAGGGTCTCATCTATTCTCCTCTTAAACCCTTGTAAAGTTCTAGCTTCCACTACTCCAAAGAGCACTTCATTCTTCAAGTCACTCAGCTTCTTAGAAAAATAAAACTGTCGTTATTGTAGCCTAACTTGTTTTTAAAATATTTCAGTCTGGTGTTCTTTTGTCTCATTATATTCACAATGTAGCACAAAGAAATCAAAGGCCTTTATCCTATTGATTCTCTAGATATTTTCTAAATCTATAAGTTTATCAAGAGAAGATAAGTATTTGGCTATATGAGACTAACAAAAAAAAATATACACACACACACACACACACACACACACACACAAAGAAGAAATTATTATGAGTAAGATGTAAACTGATTTACATATTGGAATTAACAGTAAGGTGTCACAACATACATCTACTCTGATTTGATGTAGTGTAAATAACAAACTAACCAATTACTTGCAGTAGGTTTGAGTGAATCGGGTACAAGTTGCCATCAGGATTAGTACTGTATATGCATTTACCAAAGTCTATTTATTAAGTAGTTACTAATAAAAACAAAAGCAATTAAATTTATTAATTATATAGGTCAGATGTTCTCAAACTGTTGGTTATGGGAGACTCCAAAAGGAATCTTGAAGAATTTGAAAAGATGCAACAATTTTTTTAGAATGTTTTTAATGACCTAATAAATTTAAAAAAAGTTACTTCAACTTTACAACATCTTTGCTATCTGGTTGTGCTACAGGGTAATGTGTTCTTTGTTTTCTTAGTTTGCTTCAGATTTTCACCCAGTGCTGCACAAAAGTTATCTGTTCATGGCTATTCCTAATTTTGAACTGACAGGCTATAGAAAAGGCAGATAGCCAACTATATCCTTTACCACAGTTGACCAACACGTGTTAGACAAAACAGTGTACTATATTGTTATGGATGATAGTCAAATTACACTGTTTTGTGTGACATATGTTGGTCAACTGTGGTAAAGGATATAGTTAACCATCTGCCTTTTCTATAGCCTGTCAGTTCAACCAAGACCCCAATTATTTGGGGTGAATAAAAGTCAATATTGAATAATTGGAGTCTTGGTTGTATTTATGTTTATAAAAGGGAGTTCTAGACTGAAAAAGTAAGAACTCCTGGTGCAGGTTACACACTGATTACTTCTGTTGAACTTTTTACCTGTTATGTAGTTTACATTACAGGCTATTTAATATTTTGACATTTTTAGTTTTTATAAATTTTGAGCATTGAGCTGAAGAAAGTTTTAATTTATTTTTTGTTAACATTATTGATTATATAAATCAGTAATCTATGAAATTGGTTTTTAAGTTAAAGTTTTGTAAGTCATCAACAAGAATGTCCTTGTAATATGTAGAATAGCAAGACCGGTTTGATTATACCTTGATTAGGGAAGGTATTTGAGTTAGATATCACCCGTGTGCTGTGTACGTGTTTTGTATAATGTTTTTTGAAATTTTTATCATTACTTATATGTCTTATGACAGTTGCTGCAATATAGTCAACAGCTTATTATTGTAAAGGTTTTGATGTCTATATGTAGGAAGCCTATTGTAATTCCAGTTCATTATTTATCAGTATACATAATAAGGCTTTGCAAGTATATTTATATTTTACTTGTTAATTGTTCAAGTGAAAGGTGTAATTAAGTGAACTAAAAGTTTTTAAGTGTTAAGAAACAGTGAACTAATTAAACTTTTAAGGATGTATGATACTAATTTGAGAAAGCAAGTAATATATTGCAAAGATCCTTGTTTACAGACACCTGCTTATTTTGAATGTTAGTAAGAAAAACAATGCTTTTTATCTGTTTGACAAGTCATATTATAAGACTCAATTTTTCCATGACCTTCTGCAGTTCCTGATAACATGTTGGTAACATGGAACCATTTTGTCCTTCAAAGCTGTTTTGGCACATTCACCATTAAGAATTAAAAGCTGTAAACTGGGATTACATTGCACTTCGGAGAGTGACTTTGGATAAAATTCTGAATTTGTTGAATTTGCTTTTATATTTTCTCCACTGTTTTGGTTGATATGATTAGGCCTACTCTAATTCAGTACTGGATAATATTATTCAAGAATATAAGTTCATTTTTTGTTTATCATACCTAAAATTGAAAAATACCATATTTTGTTTAAAAAATGAATGCAAAAACCTTTTCATAAGTATAGGAGAAAGAAACATGTAGGTCACTTCAAGTTGCTACAGAAAACAATGCAAGTTAAATCTCATTAATGTAAGACAAATCTATATTCATATGACATCGAAGTGTTTCTTAAAATCAAGATACATTGAGCAATCAAGATAAATAACCTGAAAGCTCTGATTCTGCAGAATGCAAAACTCTTTCTGAAGTCACTTTGAGCTAGTAATGAAACAGACCATTTACACAAACAAATCTTCATTAAAAAAAATGTTTTTGTTTGTACAAAAACTTGTAATCTTTACTAAAAGTTATAAAATTTTGAGATACACTTGGATCAAAGTTGTAGTGCAAATACTTAATGTGTGCAAATGTGTAGACAAACTTGTGTATATTATACAGAGGCCATTGCAAAAGGGCTAAAGAGGTTTGTTTTTTTATTTAAAATATTGGTAAAATTACAGAAAATACCTTGATTTATAAATGATTTAATGTTAAAATTGGATTGATATTTTTGCTTTTATGATAAATGTTATGCACTAGGATTTAGGCTAGGTAATCTAATGTTATGTCTTTAAGTTTTGTATACTGACATTCACTACACTTAAAAAGTTTCATGGTACCCCCCTCACCTCATGGTTCCCTTGCACCCCTTCCCTCCTCTTACTAACATTGTAATGGGTAAACAGTAATCAAAGTATTTTACCTGTAGAACTGCAGTTTGTTTATGGCTCCTCCTATTTTGAGAAATTAAGCATAATGTGACACACACTGGCTTTTATATAGATTGGATATTCCATGAATTCATTTCTTGAATGATCTTAATTTTGATTGGCTCACAGCGGAATTTACTGACATTTGTCTGTCTCAACTGCATTTCTCTGCATTTTTATTTATTTAATTTATTTATGAGATGGGGGTGGGTAGTAGTAGTTGCCCCTTAATTGCTGATAAGCTATATGCTAGTTTTCTATACAACTTTCAGTGTCAAGAACATTTTATCATTCTTTTGTATTAAAAACAGAAGAAAAAATGTAAAAGCTGAGCCAACTCAGTTTTTATAATTTTACTATCAGCATTCTTTAAGGGTCTGATTCCCATTTAAACATATTTTTCACCTATGAACTCTTTAAGTCTTGCAAAAAAATGTGATTTGGGGCAGGATTATATAAAATCCAATATTTGGATAATTTTTTTTACATTTGTTTCCTATGTCATTAGTCACTCAAGAAATGAAAAAAATAATTGTTTTCTCTACATATTTATAGTAAGGTTTATTAGTAAAATGTACAAAAAAGCAAATATAACAGCTAATATATTTATATTTTTATTCTTGGGTTAAAACTTGTGGTTACTCAAATGTATTATGGTGATGATAATGAGCACTTTTGTTTTTTTTTACATCATTGGTAGATTTATCTGGAAATTACATGGGTAAAATTGTAATAAGTTACAATTATCTAAAGTAGCAAAATATCTGGTTGGATATTTGGAAAGTTAATAACATGAAAGGTATTTTCTCTTGATTGTATTATGTTCGTAATAAGCTGTTTGTTTTTGTATATTAAAGCTATATGGAAATTTGCATAAATGCAACATCTGATAATAAAGTACATATCAAAATAAGGTGTCATTCAGATGTTATACTTAAATCTCAGGTCATAATAAACGTTCTGTTCATTAAATTAGAGTTTTACATGAGGTATCTCCTTTAAAAGATCATCATTAAATATTTTACATACTTACAGATGCTCTTGTCACTATTTAGGGAAAATAATTTTGTTACAAAATATTTTATAAATCCTCATACATTGTTTTTCAGTCAAAGAACAAAATATTAGTAACTACACTTTACAGATTATTGTTGTTAACGAGAACGATTGTATTAAAACAATATATGCTCTTGTTATTTCACTTAGGGGCATTGTCATTACTCTTGTGATTGTTTCATAGTGAGAGCTGCTTGTGTGTTTATAATGGTAACACAGTGAATTTAAAAGAAGGTTTAGGTTTAACAATATTTATGAAGGTTGCTTTGAAAGGTCCAGCTGTCTGTGAAAGTTTTGATGAAAAAGTATACAGAAATTTTTCATGCTTGTAGTATGGATTTTCTAAATAACAATTGGTGCTGAAGTGCATGGAAAACAAAATCAATAAATTATTTACTAGGTGTTAAAGTTTGAAATCTTTCAAAATAATGTCAAATAATACTTTTTTTGGAATTCTTCCATGCTAGGCATAAATTAAAATTTCTAAGAAGTGTACAAAAATAGTTAGGAAGAAATGTTTGCAAATTATAGATACTAATTAAGTACAGTGAGAAAGAATGGTTTGAAGAAGTTTTGAATAAATTTATTAGAGATTGTATCAAGTTTAAATAAAGGAATATGAAAAAATCTTTGATAGTGTTCTTAATTTTGGAAGACACAAGGTGAATATCAGTAGGATAGTTCAAAATAAACCTGTTGTTTTGTACTTATGCTAGGTGTTTATTTTAAGAGGTTGCTTAAAGCATTAGTTGTGGTTAGCGAGTCAGATGTAATTGTTTGTTACTGTATCTCGTATAAGTGAAGTTTAAGATTTTATTTTAAAAGGTTTCAAGGTGGTTTATTGAAACCCTAATAATAAAAGATGTGAAAGAGAATTTGTTATTAAAATTGTTGTGAAAGAGTATAAAAAAGAGAATAAAGATAATTATTTCGATATTCTGCAGGCTTATTATGTTGTTAACACTGAAATATGTATGGGTACAGCTGGGTAGCTAATGATATTTTTAATAATTTAGTCAATGGCCCTATTAATTGATAAGTACAATATTCTTTAAACCATTCAAGGTGTGCAGAAGAACAAAAAAGAGGAGCTAGTTTTTGTAGCTTTGCCATAACAAAGACAGGATGGTCAAGTTTAATAGCAATGAAAATCATTCCCTCAAATAATTATCCTTCCACCCATAAAAATAACCAAACTTAAAAAACTTGAAGTAAACAGATTGATATGCTTATAAAAGTGTAGGAAACTTGGTTCACATATTGCACAGTTTCCAGAGGATTGTTCCTCAGGACTGTTTGACACGTAATACCCTCCACACTCTACTAGTAGAGCTCAGGAATCCTTACCATCCCCAATTTCCAGTTGCTTTCCTCCAGAATATACATCTCCGCTGTTGGAGAGTTTCCTATATGGGTCATTGTATGTTTCTCCCAGATGTCAGTAAAAGTGGTATCAGCCTCCATGGGAGTCTAATTTCAGTCAAGATTTGATACAAAGCTTTCTGGCTAGGTGGTGCAAGGCACTTTTCTTTGATCAGTGTTGGCTTTATATATTGTTCATAGAAAAAGCTGCTCTGTTTCTTCATAATTTTGAATATTAAGTGGTACCAGCCAAAGTCCTTGTTTAAGGTCAGGCTCCATGTGCTCTCCATAATTCTAGGGCCAAGCAGAATACACTTTATCCACTTGACTGTGGAGTAAAGATGAATGTTCATAATTCCAGGCTAAATTAGTTTTTCCCTTTTGTTGAGTACAGTACACATCATTCTGAGCTTGGGCTGTAGCTGTTTGGACTTCTTTGGGTGGAGGAGAAAGTTTGTATATTTAGGTGTTGCTTACTTTCTTGTTTTGATTCAGGTGGTGTGAAACATATCACTCTGTGGCCATAGATTGGGATCCAATCAAAAATGTGTGAGTGTCTGTATGTATATAACATTGAGGGCCAGTAGCTCTATCCATCAAATGGAATATAGGTACTAAAACCTCTCAATTCCAACCCTGAGTTGTGGAACCTTGGTTATCCGGTTAGGGCTGACCTGTACTGATGATTACTTATTTTTTATTCCACCTTTGAAATATAAAGTTCCAGGTGAGGAGCATACATAGTATAGTTCTCATAC
The DNA here is from genome assembly GCA_011833715.1 of Carcinoscorpius rotundicauda. Lineage (NCBI taxonomy): Eukaryota > Metazoa > Arthropoda > Merostomata > Xiphosura > Limulidae > Carcinoscorpius > Carcinoscorpius rotundicauda. The sequence continues at coordinate 34,904,315 of CM022401.1, forward strand.
TTTTGTACTGTTTATATCTTGGTGCACTTCTGTTCCATACAGATGTTTTCTGTTTGGTCATTTCTGCACTGGCCCCTCCAACTTCTCAATGTGGGATTCTAATTATATTGTCAGAAGAGGTAAATTTGTTTTGGAAATTAACATTTCATAAACTGAAAATGTATTTCCAATAATACTTACCTCAGACTACCTCTCCACTAAAGGCTGGGTTATGCTTTTAGGCAATGAAACTATTAATTTTAAGAACCAGAAGGGTATTATTATCTGGATAAAGTTTTTGGTGAGGTTTTTTTTTGTGTACATGTTGTATGACCAGTTTTGGTGTTTTTACTACAAGAGAGATAATAGCATGTTGGACAAAGTGCACAGTCATGTTACTAGAATGAGTCAAGGTATGAGAAAATCAGAACTTGTTTTTTTCTAGAAGAAATATGAACATGTTTCATTTATTAAAGAGTGTTAAGAGATTCTGATATTTTGGATAGTCTTATGATTAAAGGGATTAATGGTGTAAGCTGTGAAACCTTAAATGTAGACCTGTCTTATGACAACATTTTGTTATTAGATCTATAAGCTTGTGGAATGATTGCTCCAGTGATGTGGTATATAACATTATTTTGAATGTTTTCAAGGTTTGTTGAATAGTTGTGTACTTGGATTAGAAACAAAAGTATGTATGTTTGGGATTCTGTATGAGGTAGGACTTTAAAGGACTGAATGGTCTTTTATTCCCATTACTTTTTTATAATTAAACAGCTACATGGTTATTATTGATAAGAGAATTAATAATTTCATTAAATATGCAGGCATCTAGATTTCCAAAGTACATGGTTGAAATAACTTGTACAAGTTCAAATGTCAAAAGACTGCCATATCTAGCCTGTCAGAACATCAACTTTATAATTGGTATTACTTGTGGTACAACTTCTAGCATTTCACATTATGGTAACAAGAACTGTTACACTGTTTTTTTCTTATTATAGATTAGAACATTTTCTTTTATTGTTAACAAAGTACACATAACTTTGACATTATTTTTTGTAACATTTAAGTGTGACCATATATTATCAGTTTTCCGAGTACAGAGTTTCAAGTATAATAAACTGTAAACATTACATGTAACTAACTTTGAAATATTTTGTATTCTTTGCTCTAATAATGTCAAGAGCAGTTAAACTTATTAATAGGAGGTGCTGTAAGACTTGATTAGAAGATAGTTATAGCTATTTATGGTTCTAGAAAAATGAATGAGGTTTTGAAAAATTAAAAGAATTGAAAACATTAGAAATTGTGATGTTGGAGGAGTAAATAATAAGAAAAAGACAGAAACAGGAAATTGCAAGAAAGGAAAAAGAACATTTTATTTATTAAAACTGAAGTTTTTGAGATAAGAAAATTAAAAAATTGAAAAGTAAAGGAAAAATATGAGAAAATGAAGATATTAAAATGGGGCATGGCATGGCCAGATGAGTCAAGGTATTTGACTGAATCTGAAGATTGTAGGTTTGAATCCTCATCACACCAAACATGCTTGCCCTTTCAGCCATGGGGGCATTATAATGTGGCAGTTAATTCCACTATTTGTTGTTAAGTCTTTGCTAAACTAGGGACAACTGGCACAGATACCCCTTGAGTTGCTTTGCACAAAATAAAAAAAAACAACAAAACACATAAAACAAAAGATATTAAAATGCAGTGATGCAATATTTCTTAATAAACATGGAAATTTGAGAAAACAAAAAAGAAAATAACCATATAACCAGTTTTTAAAACATAAGTAAATGAGAAAATGAAGAAGAGTAAAGTAAAAATTAAAACACTAAAAGAAAAGAGTAAAAGGTAGAAAGTGTGGGGACAAAGAAGAACATTGACTGAAAGATAGATAAAAAAGAGTAAATGTGTAATAATACAACTATAAAAAAAGAAAAATGGAAAGGGGTGATACTGAACAAATGTTGAAATTTATTGAAACACTGAAAGAAAATATAAATTTTAGGATGGGAAACAGTTGAAATCAGTGGAAGATTTTAATGCAAGGACTGAAAGAGAAATAGATAAAAGAAATAATGATGAAAAAAAGTGATTGTAAATTGAGTTTAAGTAAACCTGAAGACGGTGAGGTGAATTACAGAGGATGCTTACTAATATAGTTTTTTGAAGAAAATGGATTGATAATTTTGAATGTGAGAATATTAGGATAAAGAGAGACATCTTACATTCTAGAAGGGGTGAGAGATGCTTCATTAGTAGATTATGTAACTCTGAATGAGAAAGAAACTTTTTTGTAGAAGGAATTTAAACCAAATCTACCAATAAAAGCAAAATAAAGTTCTAAATACACAAGGAAATAATTGGAGTGAATAGAAGAGAAGATGTAAGGATTTATTTTTTAAAATATTGAAAGTAAATGGAGTGATACAAGATCTGGAAGAAGAAATAGAGATTTTGACTAAATTGTGAAGGAATCAAGGATGGAAGTCAAGGTTTGTATGATATAGAATTTTGAGAGAAAAAGGAACAAGAATAAATAAACTTTAAAATATATTAAAGCAGAAGACGGAATTATTTTTATAAAGGCTAGAAGATACTTATGAGTTATACTGAAAACTTTTGAGTTATATTAATACAATTTTGAATATGTATATTAGCAATTCATGTGACAACCAAAGCTGAAAAAAAGGTTGTGATGGAATGGCATGAACAGTACCAGAATTACATTTGATTTTTTCGACAGTAATATTATGGCAAAGATAATTGATTGTCTTTGGGAACAGTGTATGACTTATTCATATACTCTGATCATAAAGATGTAGTAAGGGATTTAAAATTTACAATACAGAAATATCCTCTATGCTCATCAATGTGGAGCTCTTGTTTCATTCAGAAAGAGACCTGCAACAACTGTATTTCTGGTGTAGTAGGTAAAGTGTATCTAACAGTATGCACCTTAGTCAAAAGTTACAAATACAGACATTGCTTCTATCACATATCTATTCAACTATTCCATATCTCAGAAGCTGAAGAATGTAACAGAGACATATCAGTCAGGTTACTAGACATAGCCCTTGTGAATGTTTATGTAAATTGATAGTTGAAACTGATGCTGGAAAAGTGTTATCTTTATACACTAGATGGATTATGTAAATACTGCATAGACTGGTATTGTATTTTTGACATGACAATCATATGATGGAGCTTTTTACTATGTAAACTATGCTGCAAGGCTACTGGCAGAATGTTTTGCCATCACATGAACATGAATGGATGTGACTATGCACTGAAGAGACATGGTGAGGCTCCAAAATTAATATAATGTATTTGACCTGTGTAGACAAAAGAAAACATAAATTAGGGAGAAGATGAGGAAGAGTGGTTAAGTAAAATATTTTTATAAAGAAGTAAAGAGGCATGAAATAAAAGAAAAATGATGAGAGAAACAAAACTAGAGAATTGGGAAAAAATATTTCATGGAGATCTTAAAAGAGGCAAGTGAAAAAGAAGAAATAAAAGAAAACTGGAATGAGGAACTAAGTTATGAGAAATTGGATGATGAGATAAAGTACAGTACTGAAGAAAAACAAGTAGTGGAATTAAAAACTGAAGAAGTAAGTATTGTTTAATTTTTTCAGATGAAAAAGAAGAAATAATAGAAAAGTGGAATGAGGAACTAAATTATGAGAAATTGGATAATGAAATATAAAAAGTAAAGTACTGAAGAAAAACAAGTAGTGGAATTAAAAACTGGAGAAGTAAGGATTGTTTAATGTTTGCAGATGGTATAGTTATCATGGCAGGTGAAATAAAATATAAAAAATGACTGAGAATTCAGAAAGATGTGTGAATAAAAATAAATTAAAATGGATTGAAATGCATGAAAGATTATGGAATTTTAAAATGGTGGAACAAGAGAGAAGAAATGAGAAAAAAGGAAGAATCATGAAATAACAGTTGAAAATATATAAATTTTCTTGACTGGTTAACAAGATGTGTTGGTGTCTTTTTTTGTTGTTGGCATGTTAATTTATCTAGTTTCTTGTTGTGGCAGACTTTCTTTGTCATTTTTAGTACTGAGTTGATTGATGTTACATTGTACGAGTCCATAAGTGTTTGATTGAATGTACCTGGCCAACATGATGAACCACCAATGAACCTTGTAATTAACAGATTCAACTGAAAGTTAAGTAATGAAGAAATGCATCTACTTAACAAAGGACTCAACTTTGCAGTAACACCTAGAAATATTCCATCCATTGAAATGAAAGCCTACCTGGAAGACTAATGATCTACTCTGCACAAACTGAAAATACCAACAAAACAATGGAAAACAACCACCAGAAAGAAGACAACTTCAAGAGTTACACCAACAACCAACAAAGCTGTCTTTCCAGGTAGAACTGAAAATTTCTGTTTCCCTGAAACACCTCAAAACAGTATCTTAACTTTTTCAAATAATTTTCACACAGAACTATCAACATTGTTTCTCAGAAAACCTCACACAAAAAGACATTAATTCCATAAACAACTTAAAATAAGACAAAGATCATCAGAATTCTGAAAGCATACAAAGGCAATGCTGTAGTTATAATGAACACAAATGAATACACTCAAAAAATGAACATGATCTTGTCAGATACAAACAAATTTAAATCCAACAAAGACACATGAAAACCAGTTAAACAAAATGCTATTACAAATGAAAAAAACAACACAATCTCAGAAAAAATTTCTTACCTACGAAAGACTGACTCGCACACACCACAACTGTATGGCACCCCTAAACCTCACAAACCTGATTGTCCACTATGACCTGTAATGCTGATCTATGAATCATTTAACTATAACCTTGGTAAATATATTGTGTGGGCATCTCTAAATATGTAATATCAACCAGCTCCTTTTTCAAGGACTCTTTCAACTTTAAATATATTCTTAATCAATTAAATCATAAAGCCTTAATTGTTAGTTTTGATGTAATCTCCTTCTTCACAGAAGTCCCAACAACTGAAGTCTGCAAGATAGCTTCAGAACTATATCTAAAATCTCAATCCATTGATACACATTCCAAGCAAACAATTAGTAAACCTTATACAATTTGCTACCACCAAAACTGACTTTATGTTCAACAACCAAAACTATCTATAAATAAATGGTCTAAGTATGGGGAATCCCATGTCGCCAGTTCTAGCCAACATTTTTATGACACAGATTGAATCACAAGCTATCAATTCAGTCTTACACTCACCACTATACTGGTACAGATATGCTGATGATACAGTTGCTGGATTCACATCTACAGAACACATACACAGTTTTTTTCAATCATGTTAACTTGATACACCTCAACATTAAGTTTACCTGTGAACAGGAAAAGACAAGTGAAATAGCATTTCTTAACCTCAAAATCACTAGAATTGATATACAATTCAAAACAGAAACCCACAGAAAAATCACCCACACTGGATTATTCATTTCCTGGGACTCAGAACATGAAACAAAAACTCAACATATTAAGAAACCAAATAAACACAGCCACAAAACTTTTCTCACTTTGTAAAATTAATGATGCAATCAACAGAATAAAACAACACTTCATCAACATGAACACATTTCCTCAAAAAAATTTGGAAAACACTATACACATACACCTAGACCAACAACAAACAAACAATAAATCCCAAGTTGCAACAAACTACAAAACCTTATACTGCTACATACCGTATGTTCCTGACATCAGTGAAAAAATTACCAACATTTGGAAAAAATTTTAAACACAACATTCCAGTAAATACGAAATCTATTCAAAAACCAGGTACAAAACAAAAGTACATATATGTAAAAACTACACTGACAAATACAACACCAACATAATTTATAAAATACAGTGGAAACTGGATTCAAAGAACATCACACATTTTTGAATGCTACAAATCAAATGAACAGAACATAACCGTAGAAGACACCCAGATATTAAGTATGGAAACAAATATAAACAAATACAAAATCAAAGAATCCCTACTTATACAGCAACTTTAACCAAATTAAACTAATATAAAGTAACACCTTCATATCTATACTAATTAATAACCTAACATCCGCATGCAGTGCCTCCTACAATCCAGTACCTGTTTATACTCTTGTTCCTAAGATGTGTTCATTAATGATCACATTCAAACTTTCTCGTTGTTAATATAAAGATGATCTAGGAGGGTTGAAATATTATTCTCTCCTTATCAATAAAAGTGTTAATACCCATACCAGCCATTCTGAGATACATGTTTATTGGTTTGTTTAGTGATATAGAAACATGATGTGAAAGTATGTTTTCAAGAATACTCAACTGTGGTTGAATGAGATTGAAATCTTGTGAAGAAGTAGTTTCAGATAAATGACTCAACTTCCTTATGTTGAGTGACTCTTTCACTGCGAGTATGTGCAATAACATCTTGAAATATTCTATCACCAGTGAGACAAAATTACTGTATTGTAGGGTTATTATGGTCTGTGAAGTTATTGCTGAGACTAGTTGATCTGTATTTTAGTCAAACAACTGTATGAAATCCATGTAAGACACATGGCTCATCTCATTGAAATGTTCTCTGTCCATTAGAATTGGATCCAATTGGTTATATGTTTCATTATGCTACCTAATATATACATTTGATGGGAGTCAATTTTGGCTTTTACTGGGATATTATCTTTTCCAAATGTTTCCATATTCATAGCTTGTAATCTGTGTAACATTTTATCTGTAGATATATCTATTTTTGAGTAATTAATAGTTTGTATCTAGCTTTTCTACCCTAGTTTTATAAGTGATTAAACTGTTGCAATAATTTTTTTGTGTTTATTTGCATTTAACAAACAGTTTGATTGCTGCTGTTAATTTGTTTGTTTCATAAATCAGTTGAATGTGTGTGGGAATCTTGATCATGTATGATGGTATTCTCTACACTATTTACTGTTTGCTCTTTGGTTTTTTTTTTTCCCAAAGAAGATTTAATATGTCACTGAACAAGGAAACAAGCTGTGAAGAGGGTTCCTCAAGAATATTGTCTCACTCTTTAATAACAATTTTTTGTTAAAATTTGGTGCTGATTAGGAGTATAACAAAATATGTAGCCTGGCTTGCTGATGAATGAATATTTACTGAAGAGTTCTTTTCAATATTACAGTGTGTTCGGAATGTCACCGTGCAGTTTTGTCTGTTAATAAATGTATAAGTGCACAGTGACTTTCCGAACACCCTGTATAAGTGTAGCTACCAGTTTTGATTTCATTTCTTTAAGTCACATGCTGAATCCTTGTTTTGTATCTTCCTTTTTTTCACACCTAAGGTGTTTTTGATTAGATATCATGATTTTTTATCAATATACACCAACAAACCACAGCAAATAAGAAAGTGACATTGATCGTAACCAACATTATCTTTGGTTTCCCTCCCAAAGTGACTGTACTCTATATGTGGCACTGTGATTGTTCATTAGGGTAGTCATAATGCTGTTTTCTTTGTATTTTTTGAATTATGGTTCAGTTGTTCACTGTAAAGATGTCTGAAATTGATCCATTAGCAAAGATAGCTCACCCTTGTAAAAATATCAGATATTAGATAACTACCAATGGGGTCTTATGTCAAGGTTTTTTTTTTTCAGGGGTTTTGTTAGGGAGCGGAGAAATAATTTTATTTGGAGACTGATGTGGTACAAGGTGTTCAAGTGCCAGAGGAGCAGTATGTTTATGAACAGTCTAGATGTTTTTCAAAAAAACTTTTTTTTAAGTATTCTTAAAAGGTAACTAGCTTTTTCATACCAAGAGTACCATTTGAAATAAAACTTTGAAACTTGCAAAAAATATAAGTTTGGAGATGAGAAGCTTCCTCATGAAAATAATACTTGAGGTTCTGTATTTTCAATGTTTTGGCTCACTCATTCATAAAAAAGGGTTCAGGTGCCTTTTGAAAGTACTTTGAAATTTTTGTTTCCATTATTTAAAATTATGAAAATATTAAGTACTAGATATAGCAAAAAACTAGTTATCTTTTAACATCTAAGACAGATAGCCATTAAATTATAGCAATCATAAAGTTACAAAACAAGGACTCCTGCCAAAACAGATATACACATTTCTTACAAATATGTTGTATATTTGGGCATATTATCATTTTGGAAAACTTGGTAATTGAGTGTTTACAGAAGAAGTATAAACTTACAAAGTAGATGCTTTATACTTGTTAGAAATTTCTGATTTTACTCACATTTTTGGCAATAAGTTTTAAGGTTTACAAAGAAGAACATGCAAGATAAAGAAAAGCAAGTAAACAAAAACTTCTCTACCAAAATACTTGCATTTCATTTTTGGAGATATGGTTTAAATACTTAGCCACTATTTGGTTGCTTAAAACATATGGAATTTTGCTATTTTGTGGAGATTAATATCTTTTGTCATATAAACTTAACTTTCCACAACTACATTATCTTTCAATTTGAATACGACAGCTGTCAAAATTAAGCTGTCTTGAATCATATATCTGACATGATTTATACTGTCCCCTCACAATATAATGTGCTGATAATTCATCTACTTGCATCTTTTTAAACAATAAGAAGTCAATACAAGGGAAGATTTTCACTAATGTTCTTGCTATTAAATCCAGAATGTGTTTAATATATTGTTCACAGATTTTAAGAAATGTTTTGAACTGTTTTCTCAAGGTGGCTAGTATGGATATTAAATTCAAATACCCATACCAGCTGTCTTGAGAACACATTTTTACTTCAAGTGGGTTTTTTGTAGTCATGTGTGTTTTGAACTGTTTGTACGTATGTGGAAAAGATCTTTGTATTTATTGTGAATATTAATCAGGTTTATAAATAGATGGGTACCTGAACCAAATCTTATTTAAAGCCAATAATAATTTGTGCAGTTCATAAAAGAAATTATGGTAATAAAAATGCCTAAAAATAATGTAACATCAATGTGTATCAAATTTGATTTTTAATTTGTAGAACTTTTAATAAAACTTGCATTGGTGTTTTTTTTCAATAAACTATTTTAAATATATTTTTGTTAACAATAAAAAAATAAGAGTTCTTTAAGTTGTGGAACTGAGCAGGGAGGTTTCGATTGCATCAGCTGTAAGACTTATTTTGTGATTGATGTAAAACAAGATTATCTGTATTAATTATAAAATAAGTAACAATGTATCATGTTGATATTTTATTCTCAGTTGTATTTAATCCAAAATTTTAAAAATGAAGCAGGAATTATTGAGAGAGGAGGATAAAATTGAACAGTGGGAAATATGTTAAATGTTATTACACACTTTAAAGAGCACTGTGACTATGCATCACAAATGAAGATGTTATATATATCTAATATCAGAACATACTCAAAAAGTGAAAATTTTGATTACACACCCATAATTGAAATATTCTGTGTGAAACACTTCTGTCTGAAGGATCAAGTCTTATTTGCATTCTGCAGTCAAGAAACTTCTTCATATTGACAGTGCAATTATGGAACTTTTTGATCAAATTTTGAAAAGAAAATACTGTTTACTTGTGCATAGGAGTCTTTTGGGGGGTGTAATCATCACTGCAGAATAGGGGAGCTTTTCCAAGAGGGGTAGACCTTTTCTTTTATGCAAAGAAATTAAGTGGTTTACATCAAAGGAAATTTTTATTTTTAAAAAAATCAGAAGGTAGTGGACCTGCTTTTTTTTTCATACTGGAGGGGCAACATTCCTCCCCTTTCAGCTACATCCTAAACTTTTCATTAAAACAACCATCTTCATATTCAAATTTTGTTAAAGAAATGGGAAACTTAGAGATTTTTCCTTTATGTTTATCCTTTGTGTTAAAATGGTTTTTGTTAGATAAATTGAGAAATCAGGATTATCAACACATTTCAGTTATTAATTTACTTCTGTTATAAACCACTCATGAAAACTTGTTGATTCTGAAGTATTCAGGATATAAAAAGAAACTTTTGATATGTATTACAATCATGCTAAATACAACCTCAACTTTTACTAATTATAAAATATAAGTTTTGATATTTAATAAAACATTTAAGTACAGTCTTTTGAACTTGATAGTTAAAACAATGTCATTCTAACATTAAAATCTTGGTTAGTCATATACCCTTTTGATACAGGATTTTTGACTTGTAAGTATTTGTAAATTTATTGATTGTTTTCATTAAACCTTTTAACTCGTATAGTTAAATCATTTTTTTATATTTGTAGTTGATAATTACAAGACTTGTTACTGGTAATTAAGGTGCACATATTAATCTATTGATGTTGTTTTATTGTGTTTCAAAAAATATTTTAAATAAACATGTAAGTATTGTAAAAATGTTCCCAAAGAAATAGTTTTTGTGAAACCTTTCCAGTATCTGTGTGTGGAATTTAATGTAGAGATTAAATTTCTGAAGTTATGACTGTTTGGTTTGTGTAAGGAAGCTATCATATATAGTTTGTGGTACCAAGTTGTTAGACTCATTAAATATATAGTTACGAGCTGTTAGGGTGATTTGTGTGAACTGTAATTTTTCTTTCTATTATGGAAAACTTAAATTTTCAGAGGTCATAATGTTTAGCATTGGATGATGATTTGGTCCACTACTTGTTTAACCTTTGAGTGCTGTGTTACAAAGTTGTTTCTCTGTTGTCAGTATTTTCACTGAAACTACTTTATTGTTGTAATACTAAATTATGTATCCATTGTTTGTTAAATTATGAATGTGTAAACAAATATTTGGTTTCACAATGAAAATTGATTCTCATAACATTCCAAACCTTATGTGTATTATGTGACTTGTTTTTCTTTCCAGCAATTATTATCATTTGAAGTTGATTTCCATTATCAAAACATGACATTTATTTGAAGGTTTTGTAGATTCTTGTAATTATTCATTTACCACAACTAGGTTATTGCATTGTGGATATAGTTTTACATGACATTTTCTGATGCTTACATTTGAAATGCGTGGTAGATGATTGACAGTATGACATGAAATTTATACTGAAAATTAAAACTTGTATAACATTATATGTTTCATTTACTCAGATAGTTTACTTTAAATATTGATTAGACACTGTAAAATATTAGTTTAACCTTTTACTTAAGTATTTAATATGAAAATTAAAGTTTAAATGTATAAATCTTCTGAGTAGTAAACCATTACATGACTTGATGAATGTAGTAGTAGATAAGATTTATTAATTTACAATTTTGAAGAGGATACCTTCTCCTGGTAGATTGAGTTTGGGTTGTCTGTTCAATTACAGAAATTAATGTTAGTAAGTGAATAAAAGGATGGTGATAATAAGAAAAACTGTAAAAGGGATAGTGATAGTTACTACTGATGGATTTTTTATTATCAACTATTGAATTTTAATATCATAAGTTTGCATAAATTAATTGGTAATGTCTGTTGTCAAACTCTTGGAGTGATGAAAACTTTGTCAGTGTTACATAAAAATGGAGAAAAAAATAGTTAACCTTCTGTGAATTGCATTGAAATCCCTCTTGCATAAGACGTTATTATTGAAAATGGTTGGTTGGTTTGGTGTTTTATGGCACAAAGCAATGAGGCTATCTGCATCTACTGAAAATAAATTTTATCTCTAAGCCTATGTTTATTCAGTTGCTGTTTAATAGTAGAAGAACGTTTCACTTCCAAGTATATTTGTTTTTCAAGACCATCCAGTTTAAGACTTAACATATTGATAAGACCATTAGAATCTTTAAATGCTGTTGAAGGTCGCCTTGATTAATATTTATTAATTAAAAAATCTAACTTCAGTTTTATTAAAGTAACAAATAACATCTGAATGTAACTAATGTCTTCGTACCTAAAAAAAAATACATTTCATAACTGTTAACATTTTTTCTTACACAGTTGTGTTTTAACCATTATCTAGATATGCATTCCTTGTACTAAAAAAACAAACAAAATAAAAAAGAACGTTTAAATTATTAACATGTTAGAAGGGTGTTACTGTCATACATGAACATTTTTATAGTAGGCTGTCTGTTACAGTACCATAACGTTGACATATGTAAATTACTGAGAATATTAAGGAAATTGCGACTTGTGTATATACTACTTCTGGCATACTATTGTATTTAGTGCTATGAAGTTGAAGTGCATATGTACTTCCTGATTAAATAAGGCTATTTGGCATTTATGCTTAGATATTTTGTGAGTTTTGAATTCATCTGCAGTAGTTTTCCACATTATAATATTGAAATATATTTTTGTGGAATAATCTGTAATTACATGACTATAAGATTCAACCAATATGAATCCATGTAAATAAGATAGAAACAACAAATAATAAGGATGTTATTTTATATTTGTAATTCACAATGAAGAAAATATGGTTACAATGCTAAAATAAGGGGTTTGATTCCCCTTGGTGGGCTGAGCAAATAGCCCTTTGTAGCTTTGCGATATGAAAAACACAGAAAATATGGACCAATAAACTTGCCATATTCTAGTTATAACAGTTTTTATAACTGTTTTAATTCTTACCATGTGTAGAAATGTGTTTCACATGTTTTATATTCATGCAGTTTTCAGCTGATATTTTGTTACCAGTTTAGGTTGTTTTATTTATATTGGTATTTTGCACTTATGTATTTTAGGGTCACTAGTTTCCTTTTTTTTTTTTTTGCAGTGGTCGTGGAACATCTTCTGGAGTTTTCGTCATGCTATTTGAGTTTCTTATTACGTTTTAAAACACAAACATTGAAATTATGTTAAATTCAAAAGTAAAAACACGTTTTAGTGCCAATTGTTAAAAACTTTGACTAAGATGCCAGTCTAGGAACCCAAAGAAATCAATAAATCTTGTAAACATGGTGACAGTTGTTTCAGTAACTTCATAAATAATCATATAAGGTTATGAGCAAATTTCAACAAATCTATTGAACTTTTTATTTCTCAATGTTCTAGCTTCTTTAATCCAAACAACTTAACCCAAAGATTCATTCAGTTTGCCCTCGCTAGTACAGCGGTAAGTCTATAGATTTACAATGCTAAAATCATGAGTTCGATTCCCCTCGGTAGGCTCAGCATATAGCCTGATGTCGCTTTGCTATAAGAAAAACACTTATACAGTTTACGGCACTTGAGAGTAGGTCCTTTTATAGATTACTACGCAAGACGCGTCTAATTGCAGCTTTTAGCTGTGAATATATATTCTAAAGAAGACTGGTGTTGGGTATAAAAACTTTAAAATAAAATATGGCCAGGTGAGTTAAAGCGTTTGACCCTTAATCAGAGGGTCGCGGATTTGAATCCCGGTCACACAAAATATGCTCGCCCTTTCAGCCGTGGGTGCGTTATAATATTACACTCAATCCCACTATTCGTTGGTAAAAGAGTAGCCCAAGAGTTGGCGGTGGGTGGTGATGACTAGCTGCCTTCCCTCTAGTCTTACACTGCTAAATTAGGGACGGCTAGCGCAGATGGCCCTTGAATAGCTTTGTGCGAAATTTAAAACAAGCAAAATAAAATACAGAACAATGTTTCGACTTTCTTAGGTCATTCATACTGTGTGAAAACTACACTGAGAATCTTAACATCAACGTTATTTATACTATACACTGTAACAACTGCCACTTGTATAGCGGAGAAACAAGCAGAAAAAAATGTAAACTTGCTTCCAAGAACACAAATATCACCTTGGAACATTTTAGAACACTGCAAATCAAATAAACACAAACATAATCATGGAAAACACCAACATAGTAAGTTGGGAAATAAATATAAATTAACGCAATATCAAAGAAGCCTTACTAATAGAAGAATTCAAACCAAAATCAAATCAATGTTAACATAAACTGTACCTATATTAATTTATAACCTAACATTTACTGCAACGCCCCTTACAGTGTCGTACTCGTTCACACTCTCGTCCCAAAGACATGCGTCCAATAACAGCCAGTTGCTAACTCTCTTAGCTAATCTGCAGATGGCCGAAGAAGGTGGAAAGGTTATTCTCTACCTTATTTTAATTAAAATTTTAAAACTGATACCAGTCATCATTAGAATACGTTTAAGCTGTGAATTTGTGTAATTTCGCACTGATTTGCAAATGTCATGTAAACTGCTCCGACAATTAAGAGAAATTGATTACATGAATTAGAAATGACTGCAAATATACAGTAACTGTAATCTTTTAATATAATTACTTGCAGCTCATTAGAAAATTGCAACGAAGTAGTGTTTGAATGACATGGCCTCTGAAGGTATTCAGTTGAAGAAATAAGATGCTATCCTTTTACTGAGTGCACTAGATTTAGGTTTTTTTTTTTATTAATTATTAACAAAGAACCTGCCAAACAATAGTCGCCGTTACAATATTTAGTGGGGTATTTGTTATTAATAGATGAAAATCATGGAAAGTCTCGTGCACTCGGTGAAAGGACAGCATTTTATTTCTTCAACTGGAAGCTCAACAACTATTATAATATTATACAATAATATTATTACAATATTATTGTAATGGCGGCTATTGTTTGGCGGGTGCTTTGTTATAAATAGATAAAAATCATTCAAAGTCTTATGCAGTCAATGAAATGTCAGCATTTCATTTCTTCAACTGAAAGTCCACCAAATATCGCTGTGTTTAATGATAACCAAGCAGTATGCCTAACTTCACAAAAAATAATGTTATTAATTTGCTTTCCTGTACCGTGTGTCTATTGTTTTAGTACTTCATTGAAACAAACTCAAAAGTTACAGCACTGGACCAATTAACACAGATTCAATAACCCACTGACAGTTTTATGCGTCTCTAGTCTGTTTGGTTTCTATAGTGCTCTCATATTGTTAAAATTGGTTATCAAAATCTGAAGAAATTTTCAATCGTGTTATTAAACCAGCTAGCCGTATAAACTTGAAGTATTAAAATCGCAGTCCACAGTAGTGTTATGCAAATATCTGTGTATGTAATATCTGTTGTTTGATACACAAGTCACTTGATACAGGTGTCACATTTCTGTTTTTGTTGTTCGCAATTATAGATTTTCATACTATAACGAACGAAAAAATGTTTATGTACCAATCCACTGACGTATTTCTCATAGATATGATAGTAAATAAGAAATTTAATAAAAGTTAATTTTATCCTGTTTGTCATCACAAGTAGGTTTAAAAAGATACAATCTGGCGCAGAGGCGGATCTTGCGTGGGACAGACGGGGCAATGCCTCGAGGCCCGCGACACATCGGGGCCTTATTTTGTATTTTTTTAAAAAAAGACCAGATCATTGCTTTGCCCTGGGGCCCATCAGTTGCTTGTTTCACCACTGAACTGGCGTATCCGTTCATTGCAAGGAATGATATAGTCAATCCGAGCCAAATGTTCGACCCCCTTTTGTCACTCATAAGAGAGAGCCTAAAAAATATACATCAGATTTAGTGATAGTCGATCTAGCCATTCGCATGCCGAAAGTGGACATGTACATATTTTTCGACAAATAATGGTTTAGATGTCCGACTCGGCTGGATTAACCATTTGAAACCGCCCTGTTTTATGCGTAGTTTTTTTGAAAATTGTGCAATTTTTCAGTGCTTTTGAAAAGTCTAGTAATGACCTAATTGGTTTGTTGTTATAATTTGTGTCTTGTCATTACAATTTTCACAAATACATCAACAGTTTAAAACAATTTTGTTTTAACGTTTCAGCTTGTTTGAAAATGTAGAACTACAAAATTCTTACAACAATAATTATATCCATCTATTACGTTTACAATGCTCTGTGGCATATCGTGTTTTACACAATTCCTTCTTTTTGTATACTTGAATGTATAATGAATAAACAAAGTTGTAAGGTTTTGTTCAGTTGAATATTACTGTTTTTGTGTTTTCTAGAACCTAATGAACGCTAGTAATCTTTCTAATTTGACACTAAATTAACACTTGTTAAAAATTTGTTTTGAACTTGAAGTTTCTTTTGTTACTTGTAACGTTTATTAAATGTAGTCAATGACGTCATTTCAGCAGAATTCAAGAGTAGGGGAAAAACTGTTAGTATATAGAACATCCTTACCAAATGGCGCCTTTAGTTGGTAAATAACTTGTGACAAAACGTATAAGCGATTATTTCGCTATTTAAACTGTCTTAACCGTACATAAGAGCGACTTCATACATTACTTGTTGTGAGACTGTGAATTTCATTAAAAAATATAAAGAATATATATATATTTAAAAACGGCAGGTATGAGTTGAGAAAACGTTTATGTAGAGGAGCGAACAACGTTTCGACCTTCTTCTGTCATCGTCAAGTTTTACGCCGTTTTTACACATATTTTTCTCTACAAGTGGGTTTTTTCGTCATCAAGGATTATAAAGAAAATAAAACAAATTCATGACAATGTCGTGCTCTTGTATTCAACTCGATTACAGAAGTAAGGGAGTTAGTAAGATGCAATCTCAGATTTTGTGTAAACGTTTGCAGGGTTTCAACATCATATCTGATGCCCATAGAATACCGACTCAATGCTAGGAACCTCAATTTTTAACAGTGATGTGTGAAAAGAATACGCGAAAAATGTGATTTCAACGAAATCAGTTATGCAAACTGCCATTATCCATAGAATTGAAAAAAAAAACAACCAATAAACTTTAAAGTAACTGTGTTTTATTAAAATTTGTATTAATTAGTTTGTCTTCTATCAACATTTAAACTTTTTTTACACGTACATCTGTTAAATGAGCCAGTCTGAAGCAAAATGAGGTTCCTTGTTATTTAATTTGAGGCAAATTTAGACTGTTTTAAGTCAATATTAATTTGGTGGAATCTTCAAAAATAAGAAACTATAATACAATAAACGGTGCCAGCAAAAGAAACCTAAAGCTAAATCTTAATATATAAAAAGTGTATTTAAAGGGCATTTATGTAAAATATGGATCAAATAACTTAATGAACTAGATGATGTGTTAACGAAACTGTTTTTGAAGTGTAGGCTACACGATGAAATTGAAAGAAATGGCAAAAATGCTCGAAGTGCTGAAAGTTTTACATTCATGGACATGGCTTTGAAATGGGAAGAAGGCTCAGTTTAATTACCTGCGAAGTGTATGAACCGTGATCTCGTGGGGTAAATCATCTAGCAATGAAATATAAATAACTATACAGTTAAAATATATATGTAAAAACGGCTCGTCTGGGTTGAGAAAATATTTTACGTAGAGAAGCAAACAACATTTCGACCTTCTTCGGCCATCGTTACGTTCACAACTCTTTCTTTTCTTTGTGAACCTAACGATGACTGAAGAAGGTCGAAACGTTGTTTGCTTCTCTACGTAAAAAAATTTTCGCAACCCGAACGAGCCCTTTTTGCATATATATATATGCTTTATATTGTAAATATGTGCGATGACGCAGCCCATATGATGTATAACATTATCTGTTTATGAAAAACAGAATTAAGTGATATGACTTGAGGATGTTTGTTGCACCATATATAATATGGGGTTAAGCCGAGATAAAGTGATTTGATGCACTGCCCATCAACCTGTATTAAGCATGTATAAAAGTAATTTGTTGCACCACATATTATACGCGACTGTCTAGATGTAGGCGAGTTGTTCTGCAGCGTATTACATGTTAGCAAGCCCAGGTAATGGTGATTTATCTTGTTACCGAAATAAACCGAGTTAACCCGAAATAAAATTATTTGCTGTGCCACATATTATTCATAAGTAAGCCAAGGTAGTGGTGATTTCTTTTGCTACATATTACACGGGAGTAAACCTAAATAAAATGATCTGTTATAGTAAATATTACTTGTGAGTGTGTGGACCATTTTGTTGTATATATACTTGGGTGGCGTAGTTAATGGTGATTTGTTGTACTACAGATTACTCGGAAGTGATCTTAGATAAAGGTGATTTGCTGTAGCAGGTATCATTCAGTGAATAAAAATTGTAAATCAGCTTCTTGTTTTATTTGTTCATTCGTCCGTTTGCCTAGCTATCGTTGGAGGAGACGTTTCCTGTTGCAAAAACAAAGATAAAACCAGTATGACATATACACCTTCATATATATGTAACAGTTATACAATTTCTAACCTTGCACGTGTTTAAATATAGTTATAGCTTCATTCCTGCTTTTCCGCTGACTCATTCAAAGCAGACGAACTGGATATTACATATAAAGTATGTAGTCTGTGGCACCCAATCGTTCAACACGACAACTTTCCCTCTTTTTTAATGTAACTGGCGTGGTAAGGTTCGTGTTACGCTGGAAGACTGTGTATGCATATGTCGGCTTAAACAGACTTCGTCACATCTTTCCGCAGTGAGAGACAAGCAAAGTGTTGTCATGGCAACATTGAGATCAGACGACGGCGAGATGTTAGCAGGATGGTTTTTAATTTTGGTGTTGTAAATGTTATTCTGCTAGAGTTATTTTTGTAGAGCCTTTAAATGAGGAGAACGAAAATGATAAGTTTACGCATTAAAGAGCCACGTGGGTAATAAAATAAAACTGTCACAGATGTAAAGCTATAATTAATGACAAACTATTAGTGCTAGTGAAAATTTAAATCACAGATAAATTATTTAGATTGAGTGAAACATATTAACAAATAACAGGTATGAACGATTCCATAGTTCTATATCAAAGTTTAAGAAAAGGTATTTGTTTTTAAATGAAAAGCTGTACTGACTTCTTTGGATCTGTACACAACATTTAAATACGTCTCACACCAACTGGTAGTTTTGAAAATGTTTATTTTTATTAATAGCACTAGGCTTTGTTGCTAATTGTCAAATAATTTATTTACCATTGTGTTTTACCTCTCTTTACTTATATTTTTACTTCATGCACATATTAATTTCTGCTATTGATTGTATACGTTACACTTGTTGTATTTACTCCAATTTGTTTTTTTTTATATAATTATAAATTCTGTCTGAATTTTTCAGTAATTTTGTAAGTTCTGTTGTTATCCTAGGATCTACAGTTAAAGGTTTTTAAGTACCTTTGTGGCAAAATTAAGGAAACACAATAAAAATTTCAAGGAACACCTTTTATACATATTGTTTTTCATTTTGAAAACTAATACAATGGGTTAATTAGGATGGAATAGAATTGTCAGTACTGTTTTGGTATTTACATTAACAATAAACGTGTGATTATTACATTAATACAGCACGTCTTAAGTTTCAAAAGGAAAATATATTAAGTAATCTGTCTAGATGTGGAACATCAGACATATACAAATTAAATTTACTCAGTCTGGAATATTGCAGGTGGTATATCTATAGTGCACTGATAGTAATATTGTAAGAATTAGCTTGGGTGTTCCTTTGGGTTGTATTAGTACATTAATTTTGTACATATTTTTTACTTGTTATTAAAAAACATGCAACAAATGCTTACATTCTTTACTTACTTTTTGTGCCTATGTTTGCAATATTGAGCTGTACACAATATAAAAAAATGTGAAAATAGTCATGCATCCGGTTACAACCAGTGTAGTTAGTACTTCAGTTGCTCACCTAGTTTTGGATCTAACATAATTCTCTGCTAATGGGTCTCTGATCAAAAATGAATCAAGTGCAATGATGTTTGTGATATAAAATGTACGTGCAGAAAAATTTAGTAAAACAGGGTCATTCTGGAAATATACATTTTACAGGCTAAATTGGCAGGTGTCACACTGAGTCCACAATGTACTTAATTAATTTGATAGATGTTTGGTTGTGTTTATTGTAACCTGGGTGAGTTGGGTGCTATGAAGTCTTCTTCCCTTTGAAGTGTAATTCTTAGCTTTGTTATTGGGATCTGGAAAGGTGAGGCTTGATATTCCATCATTTTCTTACCTCTGCACAATTAAATGTAGGACACGATATAAATGTGGGTGTTGTTATCGCTTAAAGTCACTGTTATAATTTCAATACTCTTGCCAGGGCCATGTTTATGATCAGTGTTCATCATTTACACTAATGTATACTTTGCTTCATTTATTACACTAAAGTCTTACATATTACAAATAGTCCTATATATTTCAGTGCTAATTCATCCTGTAGCATATCTTGTATGTATTTACATAAATAACTCTTTTCAATACATAATATGTATACTACATGAATGATATATGAGGTAGATCTAGCAGTAGGTAGCTGATTACTATTCTTATAATGCATATTTAGGGGTGAAAGGTACTTAAGGTCATTTCTATCACATATGATACAGCAATTCACTGTGCATAACAAATTGGTTCTTGTGGCAGCTTTTTATAACATCCAGAACAGTAGATTTGATTGTCAGATTTTATTTCAAGCCTTCTCCAGATTCAGCAGCCAGATGAACATGTACTTTTTTTATAATAAAAGCTATCTATCATAATTTCATTTTATCTAACCAATTGGTCAGTTGTTTCTCAAAATTTCTTAATCATTTTGTCTGTTAGATAATTTTGAAATGTTTTCAAGATCTGTTTATTACTCTTTCTAAAATTTTGTACATGCTGCTGTTCAGGCTGATTGATTTCTAGCTCTGTGGTAAATATGCTGGTTTCCCTTCTTTTAAAAACATGATATACTCTGATGTTAAAGAGAGGTTAAAAAGTGCTTTGAGTTGGTTAAGTAATAGCTGAGTGATGTTTTTGAGTAATATGGTTTGTATGCCGTCTTCCCATGGTGCCTGGGTTTTATTTTATTGTTTTTAAGATCTAGTTCATTTTTATTTTGCTTGTAATGTGTTTGCAGGTGTATTTGTAGTTGTCTCTGTTGTAATGGTTATCAGGAATATTGGTGTAAACATTTCTTAATTTTGCTTAGGAGTAGGATCACTTTTCAAGAATGAATATCACCAGTGAATTGTGTGAAAAATATCTAGATTTGGACCCTCACATACATGGTGAATAAAATAAGGCTAACAGTCCCTCCTTGAGGGACACCTATCTCTAAAGTAAATGACTTCAAGAAAGTTCCATCTACATTTAATTTACGTTTTTTGTTCTCCAGAGAGTTTTACAGCCAGTGATTAATACCATGTGGCAGACCAATTTCTGTTGTACTGAACCTCAGACCATTGTGTCATACTGTACTGAATATCATCTCAATATTGAGAAAGTATACAACAATGCATTATTTTTTATTATAACTGTCCATGTGTGACTTTCTTAGTCAAACTAAGCAATCTGTTTTCTGTCTAAATTTTCTAAATACATTTTAGATTTTTGGAAATTTTGAAGTGATCTCTAAGAATATGGAGAATTGTTTATTGATTATTATTTCTAGAACTTGGCCTACATAGCACATCAAGCTGATTGAGCACTAGATATCTGGTTTATTTTGGCTTTTCTTTTTTGTGGAACATTAGTATAATTGCTAGTTTCCAAGAAACTAGGACACATCCAGAGTTTAATGAAATGCTGGAAAAGACTGTTAGGGGTTTAAAAATCTCTGTGTACCTTTTTCAGGATAAGCACCTGAATGACATCCTCTCTTGAAGCTTTGTTCTTTCCTGCTTTAATTGTTTAATTTCTTTTTCCACTATGGCTTTTGTCAGATGTTTTATTGAGGATTTTCATTTGTGTCATCACAGGGAATTTTGGTGTGTACAGATTTATGTTCTGTGTTACATACTTGCTCATCTCGCTTAAGAAGTGTCTATTTCTGGTTTATGGTACCGTTTGAAATGTGGGTTGTAAGCTTTAATTACATTTTTCATCATCTTCAAAGCTCATGTGCTAAAGTATTTCTAGAGGTGGACAGTTTCAGATTGAGTTTCCTGTATTTATGGACTATTTTAAAAGTGTCCAGAATTGTTTTGGGCCAGTTGTTTCATTTAGTTGTTAGCAAAATTGATCTCAAATATTTTGTTTTAGTTCTTGAACTTCTTTTGGGATTTTATTTCTGAGTGTATTTGTGTGTGTTAGTTGTAGGAGCCCTGTTTTTAATGTATTGTCTATGGAGCTTTTGTTCTTCTTTTATCATTGTTATTAGTTGTTTTCTGTCATTACACTGGTTTACAAAAAAATATTTTTGTCTGAGGCAAGAATGTGAATAGGTGTTTTTTACTAATTTGGGTTTGCTGAATTCAAATTTATAAACAGTTTTGCTCTATCACCTCTAGTTTTCTGGCTTTTAGATAGTCTCATTTTAGTATATACAGAGTATATACGTGCTTATTTCAACAGTTGCAGCAGCTTATTGCAGATAAAACAGGATAGATAAAGAACATTGACGGAATAAATATACTTGGATGACACAATGTACACAATTAATAGTACCACAGACAGTTAGAAGTGTGTTTTCTTAGATGATCTGGTGTATTTTGCCTCCGGGATGTCACGCAAGAGCATCCAGCAGAAGTCTCCCATCATTACTGGGGTTCCACTTGCCTTGGTAGCTGCTCTCCATCTTCGTAATGTCTTGGTGGAATCTTTCTCCGTGCTCATTGCTCCAAGGTTTGGAGGGAAGAAGTTGAGGTGGGAATGGAGAAAATGAATTTTGAGTGACATTCGGCATCCCATATCCTCATAAGTCTTTAGCAACTTCTCAATACAGGCTTGGTAATTTGGTATGTGTGTGTTACCAAGGAAGTCACTACAGACTGACTTAAATGCTTCCCATGCTCTCAGTTCCTTTAAGGTAAGAAGCTCCTCAAAATCAGTATCCTTCAGCACTTCTCGGATTTGAGGTCCGACAAAGATGTCCTCTTTGAGCTTAGCAGCACTGAGACCTGGGAACACAGTAGACAAGTGTTGGAAGGCAGCACCGTTCTTGTCCATGGCCTTCACGAAATTCTTCATCAAACCAAGCTTGATGTGAAGAGGAGGAAGAAGCACCTTCTTCGTGTCAACCAGAGGATTCTCCTTGACGCTGTGTTCGCTAGGAACGAAAGTTCTTCTAGACCCCCAGTCTTTCTGCTTGTAATGCTGGGATACAGCTCGACTATCCCAGAGACAGAGAAAGCAACAGTACTTTGTGAAGCCCGCTTGCATATGTATAAGAAGACCAATGACCTTGAGGTCCCACACAGACTCCACTGGTACTGGTTGTACTTAACAGCTTCTAAAAGAAGCCCCATATTGTCATAGGACTCCTTTAGATGGACAAAGTGTGCAGTGGGAATGCTGGGATATTTATTCCCATTGTGCAGAAGCACAGCTTTGAGACTTTGCTTGGAAGAGTCTATGAAAAGACGCCAGTCTGAACGATTATGTGGCAAACCAAGGAAAGTGAACAAGCCAGGTACATTTGTGCAGTAGCACAACTTGTTTTTCATGTCGAAAAATGAAGCAAGGTCTTTGTTCCGATTCCTGAAACTGGTGATCCTTACATCTTCCAGGACTAGGTTCCACTGTTTAAGCCGAGAAGCCAAGAGCTCTGACTGCTGTTTTGACAGATACAAATCACGAGCAAGGTCATTCAGGTCTTCTTGCATGATCCAGTGTGGCTCGTTGCCACTTGTTCCTGAATAAGAAGAGTCAATATCTTCGGAAGAGATTGACTTGGCAGAATCTTCCCTTGGAGGCATTTCTTCATCTGATGAGGAAAGAAGATCCTTATTTACTGGAGGTGTTGGGACAGGAAGATCATCTGAATGGGGAACGGGTCTCATAGCAGATGGAAGGTTGGGATATTTGATCTTTTTCCTTGAAGATGCATTGAAACCAGTTATATTTGTTAGAGAAAAATAACAATCATCTGCATGGCTTCGTGGCTCTCTCCAAACCATCGGGACTGCAGAGTTGAAAGCCGCTTTCTTGCCATTAAACCAAGCAGTTAGTCCATTGTAGCAGCATTTACAACAGATGTGTGGAGCCCAAGATTTGTCCTGATCACCAATTTTACAGTCCAAATAATGAAAGTAGGCAGTTCTGAGGAGGGAAGTGATGGTTCGACGCTGTGCAACTGTTGTGAAGTCCCCACACATGTAGCAGAAAGAATTGGCCTTGTTGAGGCATCCTCGGTGTTTTGATGAGCTTGAAGCCATTGGAGAATCTGAAAAAAAAACAAAGTAAAATTAAATCATATGTAAGGCAATAATAATTATATGCATCGTTGGAAATTGTAACACAAATATATACCCAAAATATTGTGTAACACAATTGTCGAGGGACACCAACCTCCTGCGCTGACTGCCAGTGCACTACTGGCTGTTGATTGAGACGTGTTGGTTACGCTTAACTGCCAAAATCCGTCTTGATATATAACTATATATATAATGTAATGCTATCACTTACATTTATTGCATAATAACTAAAAAAGAAGACACAAGTCACACAATATTAGAAATTAACCCTGAATGCGTATACACCTTTATGTACAGTATGCATATCTAAAAAAACTAGATGTAATGAGTAAAAACGGATTTCAAATGTGAATTCAGCACCCCCAAATTAGGTTAAAACAGCTATTTTTGTGCTTGCTTCAATTTCTTTGTAAACCAGTGTTATTGATTGGCTATGTTTGGATATTGCTTGTTTCATGGCTTTGGTGAATGCTGTTAGACAGTATGCATCAAATTAAGATGTATTTGTTTCATTATTTGTTTTTTATTTGGGTAAAATATTATCTAGGATTAATCTGTATTCATTCCAATTTGTTTTTATATAATTTAATTTTTTGGTTGGCATTGATTTATTAATGTAAGGTGTGAGATTAAAGACACAACAGGTAAGAAAGTTATTACTGTCAGTGTCTTGTCAGACTTCAATTAATTAACATAAACAAAGATTCATTATGTCAGTGGTATTGTACAAGTCCAATGTATGTGTTAGGGTAGCATCATATGATGGCACCCGATATAATGTGTGTGTATATATATATATATATATATATGGTATTATCAATATAAACATCAGCTGTTCAACATTTGTTGGTGGGTGTTTGTTTCCACATCTTTTGCTGTCAGACCACATTTGTGTGATAATAGTATTCTGCTTTTTTGGTCATTTCTGTTTAATTTATCTTTTCTTATAACTGAATATCATTGCACTTTGCACTTCAGGTTATTTTTATAAAAACAAGTTTTGGTTATAGCTTATACATCAGCAGAAAATTCATGGCTCACTTACTATGTAATGTGACACTGTTCGAAATGTGTTGGTACTATTTTCAAAGGATATGGTTAAAAACATGGGTTTTCTTTGATCTTGTGTTGTTAATGTAAAGACTACAAGTAATTCTGTTGTTGGGCAGGTTTGTTTAGATTATTAGGTAAAAAAATGATGCAAAATCCATTCCATATAGTGATAATGAAAACATATTATTTCTTTGATTACAAGCTTTTTGCTTAATGCAATTTCACAAGCTAATAAATATTGTATTGTGCACAGTTTTGGAAATAAATATTGACTTTTTATGTATAACTAGCTGGAGTACCTGTACCTTGAATGGAAATTATGTTAATTCATGATTAATGTAAGGCTATCTTAGGATAGTGAAAGTTGATTCCCTTGTATGTCGTTGGAAAAAAAACCCACAAAATTTTGATAAAAACTGCAAAGCACAAAATATGAAATCACAGATCTGTATGCATCTCTGCACAGACCCAACAAGCCTTTATGCCAAATTTGCTAAGATACATCAACAGGACGTGAAGTGGTGGTAAAAGACATTAAAATGCAAAAATGTTCATAAAAAAAAAACACAAAATGAAAAGCTGAATTTTTTTTATATATCACCACATGGATCCAATAAACCTCCATATCAATTTTGGTGAAGACCTATCCACATTCTGTAAAGTAGACACATGGACGTACAAGAGACAACAAACAGTATATTTATATCGATACTTTTACCATCGTAAAATATAAGAACAGTGGTTCCCAACCTGGGGTCCTTGAAGGTAACACCATCTCATTAAAAAGTAAGTTTTTAATACTGCTGTTTTTTTAATTGCATGCTCTATTATGCATCTTTTATTTGATATTAAAAAATGGGTAAATGCGTTAATTATTAGTTAATGAAAATAGTTTGATAGATGGAATCATTCAAAAACATGGAGATCTGTGGGAGAAATAAAAATAAAAAAGATCCTTGATGATGAAAAGGTTGAAAACCACTGGATTAGAATGAGTTACACTTTTCCTCTGTGAAATTACCTATTCATCATGTAGGTTTGGTTGCATAAAGCTACCAAAGCATGTAAAATCTTTTAAATTTGGCTGTCAGCTAAATAAAGTTTTATTGTGCCTTTTAAATGTTGGTCCTATTATTGATTTTAAGAAGTCACTTTTTCGTTTTCTTGTAGGTGTGGTACTTCTCACATCAGAAGTACTTTATTGAAACACAAAGCATAAAATCTGCTATTATTACTGACTTGGTAATCAATTCAAAGTCTCTTGTCTCAGGTGACTCCCTGTTTATATCATCCAAATCATTTACTACACTTTTAACTAAGTTTTTATCTTTAAGACAGCACTTAACACATTAAGTTAAAACTTCCTTCTAGCTAAAAACAGTTTAAAAAACAGTATTCCAATTTTTTATCTGTCCCATAATATGGTTATGAAATTGTATTTAACCATATCATGATCTCAGGCAGTTTGATGTCAGATTTATGTGTAAAATAATTTTGAAAGAAACAATACTTGATATTGCTGTACATGAAGACAACATCAAACACCTATTTCAGAACTTGAAAATATAGTATGTTTCTACATGTCTTTGTACAAGTATAATCATACATGTTATATAATTAATGCAATTCATCAAAGGTCATGTGTGTAATCCTGGAGTTGTGTGTGGTGTAAGTTATGCACCTGAATCATGGTAATAAAATTAACAGGTAAGAGATTAATTTGCAAAGTAATACATTAAAGTAGTGGAGAAGAACTTATTAGTGGAAGTTAAGTTATTATGAGTCCTCTACATATGAAGAATGTAGTACCAATTGCATCTGCATGTATCAGATGATTGTTAGTTTTACGTATGTAATCGTATATTTGTATCATGGTGAGTCAGTATAAACATGAAAGTTGAATAGTATGATAGATTCCTGTGTAGTAGACAGTAGTGTCATCAAAATGTATTAGATATCAGATTGTTGCAATTAACTGGGTGTACAGTTTAATATTTGGTGGGAGTAATAAAGTGGCCACACAGTGTACTAATAACTCAACTGTTAATGAGGTCATTTCAGTAGCTGAATGATTTGTAAGATTGACTTAATCATTAGTAGAGGATTTATTAAAGTAAATTGCTTTTAGTATTTTTTCTTGGTTTCTTCATTCTAAATGTTTTGGTGTGTGTATAATATTATATATATATCTGCACTTATATTTATTAACAGATGAAACTAGACAGTGACTTTCTGAACACCTTGTGCGTGTGTGTGTATATATATATATATATATGTATGTATGTATGTATGTATTAATGATAGAACTTCCTATGTAGATCATAAGGAATGTTTTCCATAAGTGCATCTATTAAATCTTACAATTGAAGCATAATAAATAATTAGATGGAATCAAAAATTAGATACTGCTTTGCTTAAAGATACTGATTGATTGAGTTTAACCTTAAATAGCAGGAATATTTTAGGTAGCAGCAGCAATTGATGATGGCTGCTGTTTAATGGTTAATTCTTCAGTTTTCATATGTGGGCAAGTTCTGTATATATTACAAACTAATATATAAGCAACAGTTTTAGTACAAAGAAAATGAAACTAATATCAACACGTAGAAAAAGCAAACGTAACAGAGCTTATTGCCTTATGTGAAAGTGGTTGTGTCTTTCATGATACTTGCAGAATTCTTTGAGGGCTGGTATTCTGATCAGCAAGAAAGGGGGAGAGTAGACAGAGAGCATACTTAAATATGAATACCTGAAACATGGCCAGTGTGTGGAGTTAACAATTAAGTCTGTAGTATGGTTTCACCTGAGGGCTGAATAGTGTATTGAATTAACCATTAGGCCTGTAGTAGATTTTCATTTGAAGTGTAAATAGTGTATAGAGTTAAATGTTGTCTGTAGTATGGCTTCAGTTGAGGTGGAGATAACATATGGTGTTAAATATTTAGACTATATTATGATTCATGCTGGCAGTTTGCCAATGTGTACAGTTTACTGTTGTATTTGTGGTGGTGTTTTAGCTGAAGTGTGGACAGTGTATGGAGTTAACCATTAACTAAGATGTGGATGGTATGTGAAGCTAGCTGTTGAGTTTGTAGTATTTGTTCAAGGTTTTTTTGAGGGGGAGGGGGTTAGGTATCAAATAAATATGAATACTCAGACTTTGAACAATCACATACCAAGTGAGGCAAGTTATTGATGAGTGCATTTTTGTCTTCTTTTTTTTATGTTAAGCACTTTGTCAGTGTTAGGGCATGCTAGTCAATGTGAAACACAAACAGATTTGGTTATATTCATGTGTAATTGTACAACAGATGGTTGTAGTTAAATCTCCAAAACACTACAAAACAATTAGAATTCTTGTACCAATAAACCTTATTATCTGATCAGCAACATCCAGTTCTGGATTTGTTTGCTTTGAAGAGTAAAAATTGGCCTTATTTCTAGAATATGTCACTTAGTTATTTGTAAAATAATAATTATTTATTGTATATGTGATATTAAAGGATGACAGTGTTAACTTAGGAATAAGCAAAGAGGAGGAAGAAATAATTTAAATGAATTTGGAAACATGAGTTATTGATTTTTCAGTGTTTGTGGTGAGCCCATAATATTGTGAATATAAGTGTTCCATCACTTAGGGGCATGATGATGTCCAATGGCCTGTTACAATAGTTTTTATCAACACATTTAGAATTGTTGATCAAATGGAGAGCAACTGGCCCTTGACTGTGGTGATTGTAACTTATTCATAGCTGAAATTCTGGAGCAAGTTCTACAAGATATTATGGCTTTGGATCTTTCATTCTATAGGGTAGTACATTTACATTAAAACCTCTTTGAAATGTTAAAAGTGGACTGTTTATTTTGGAATTGAATAGGAGATCTGAACTCTTAATCTGGTATATACAAAAAAGGAAGACATTTGAAAAATAACAAATAATAATTTGAAACATAATTAATACATTTTTATTACTTCTGTTTGTTTTGTTGGTACTGCATGTGGAAAGTTGTTGTTTGGCTTCAGCACATTGAGCAGATATCTGATTCATGCAGACCTAATGGACTTTATAAAGTTAGTCCCATTGAATTATACTTTAAATCTTGTCAGTGAAGTGAGACACTTCTTGGTGATATTTAAATTGACCTGTTTTAATTTTTGTGATAGATGTAGTTTCAGGGTCGTTTTCTCTCTTTTTTTGTAATCACAGGAATAGTTTGAGATTCTAATATGATCATAATTTGTGCTTATATTACAATTTTGTGTTTATTTATTGATGTATAAAAAACAAAATCACAATTTATTTACACTAAAAGTTTATTCTAACAGCTTGATTGTGTTACCTAATCTTTAAACATAAATATTTTGTATACAATTGCTTTTACTTTCTTTTTTTTCATTTCAAAATAAACTCACACAATTAATGTAACAAATTACTGAAAATACCTTAACTGATTTTGTCATTAATCATGAGTTTCATTTTTTACTCATAGTTATAAGATGTATTCTGACATCTATGAACAAAAAGCATTAGAAATATTTTCTAATAAATATAACAAAAAGTGGTTTGTGAGGAAGAGAGAAATGTGTTTTTTGTGTTGAGGATCTGAAATGTACTTAATTACATTCTTTTTTTCCTCTTGTTCGAGTTGTGATTTTAACCTGTATCTGCTAGTTGAGCAGTTAAATAGGTTTGATACATTATACTCCAGTTAATGTTTTTTAATGCTTAACAATTTTTGACTTATACCATCTGGATAAAGAGCCTGAAATAGCTGTTTTACTGCTGTGCTTTAAAGTTGTAAGAGTGAAAACACGCATCAGCATTAATGATATTTTTCCATCATCTGTTCTCTTCTATTTTTTTTGGCATAAGTTACAAAAGAAATTGTTTGTAGCTATGCAACAAATTTCAGAAGTGATTTTACTCTTGGTTTAAATGCATTATAAATTTGTTAATTAACCAAACAATGAATGTATGTATGGTTTTTTCTGATGTTTCATGTTTAAAGGATGGGGAAAAAAAATGCATTCCTATTGAGATTTTGTGGGGAAAACTATGGTATATTTTGTGCAAAATTAGTATTAACTCTTTTTGTAATGTAAATAGTATTGTAAATGTGAATATAAGAATTGGCTTTGAGAACTCATTTGGCTGAATGAAATAAACAGCTTATATCAAATAAGGTGTAAAATAGTTTGTTCATTATGTACAACTTCTGAAACTTTTTACATGCATTTTTATTGTTATTAATTGTTAATAATGCTTATAGTAACAAATGTTTCAAATTTAAAACCATAGTATGGCTTGCCACTTAGCAACAAAGAAATTAAATATTCATAGAATTTGGTTAGTGATGATGAGAAAACCCACTTGTAGAGAAAAATATAAATGTAAAAATGAATGTTTTTATGTATGTAGAATTTGGTTAATAATTAATCAAAACAATTAATTTTGGTAGCTTGGAATTAGCAAAACCTACCTTTTTGTTGTTACTAATTAGATTTAAAATATGGATTAACTACCACACACACACACACACACTGTATTTTTCTGTTATTTTACCTGTTATGAGAGTGTTTGCAAATTTAACTTAAGAAAAATCTTGAGTGTTACCATATGTACAATATAATTTTATTAACAGTTGGTAAATATTAATTTATTTTTAAGATGATGAACTTTACATTTTACATTAGTTTATTAGGAAATAAAAATGTTGAGAAAATGTATCAAAGTTTTTGTTGCAATTAGATTTCTTCACAGTGTAACATTGAGTCTGCCATGCTATGCTGGATTATTTTTATTGAATGCCATGTTGATTAGGAATTTTTTATACATGGATTTGTAGCATTTTCTTCTCATGAGGTATTGTCATATTGATGGGGAAGTTGTTCCATAATGAATACATAAATTGCATTTATTAGGTTACATTATTTTAATGGTGGGATATTTTATGAATTACTGCCCTTTATTTGATCATTAAATCTACAGGAAGGTGTTATTTTAAATCTGCAGGTCCACATCGGTCAGAAGGAGTGAAGGCAGGAGATGTTCTTAGTTTCTTACAAGAGAAGATTGTCATACTGTCAGGTAAATTGTTTTTTTTCTCTGCTTTTTTCCAATAGTCTCCTTTTTTTATCTCAACAATTTGTCAATGTTTTTCCTTTTTATTGCAGAGTTAGAATTATTTTTGATATCCAAATTTAATGACACTATATTGACCATTTAGCAATAGCCTGATAACACCAGATTTATCATTAGTTTGGTGGTCCTTTTGCTTCTAACTTCTCTATGATGATTACAGTGTTCCCTCATGTATCGCGGTAGATGCGTTCCAAAACCCCCCGCGAAAGGAGATTTTCAGCGAAGTGGGATCACCGATTTTTACATATATATTTATGTGCATTTAGACTTTTAAAACCCTCACTGTACAACTATTTAACCCTCCCATTACAATACTGTTCATTATTGCTGAAATAATAAGAACAATTATTAAGATATTAAGCCTTAAAATTAAAAATTACATATCTTCAGCAGGTGGTGTCTTTTCGGGGGACACCACTTCCTCTTCTGTGGAAGGTGAATCGGCAATTTCTTCGTCGGTCGTTACAACTTCAGGAACAGTACTTGCCACCGGTACCCTTTCTTTCTTGCTCAGCTGGAAAAACGTTATTGGCAGTTGTTTTCTCTGCCTCTTTAGCCTGTCGAAAATTATTTGATAAGGAGTCATCAGTTCTTCTATTTTATTGCAAAATTGTACTGATCGAACCATATCGTTGTCCCATTCCTGTGAGCACTCCTTCACTTCGTTAATTAGTTTCATTAGTTTACCTAACCGCTCTAACGACCATCCACTTTGCTCGATTGTTTCCTCGGCTTCTTTCGGTGTTTCCTCTTCGTCGTCTTCCTCGGCAGCAGACTTCGTCAGTGCTTCTAAGTCTTGGTCGGCGAGTGGTTCGAATTCTAAGTCAATCAGTTCATCTACGTCTTCCTTCGTCATATCGGCAAATCCTTCACCTTTGATTAACGAAGCTTATTGCACAGCTTTTTGAACAGCCAAGTGTTGGATTTCTTTAGACGTGAATCCCTTGTCGTCATGCACAACCTCAGGCCACAAATTCTTCCAGCTTGCATTAATGGTGCAGGGCTTCATCTCTTGCAATGCCTTATGAACATTTTGAAGACATGTAGCAATGGTGAAAGACAATTAAAATGGGTAGCTGTCATTGGCCGTCTTTCATTTCTGCACCAATCATAGCCCGTCTTGCACATCGTTACGCCATGAAACTGATCTCGCGTAGCCTTTGCAGATGCACAATGCGTACATCTATAGCCTTTCCAGTTGGTTCTGTTTCCATTTTTACACTGTTATAAACTCAAATATATGTTTATATCTCAAAATATACCATTTTTTTTTTCTTTACACTATTAATTATATTTATATTTAATATTTTAATGGTATTTAATGCTATATTTTAGATTTAATGTTTATTATTTTATATATATGTGGGGGGGGGGCCGAGCCCGCAAAGTGGCGAGGGAACACTGTATAGCAGATTTCTCAACAGCCCTGTATCCTAAGATGTCTTTTTTGGTCTTACAGCTTGATAATTTTCAACTCTGTAGCATTATTTTGTGTTAAGTTTTGCTTGTTAGATATTAGTCTGAGTACATTGTTGTACATACAACAGTGTATCTCAGAACAGTTGGTATAGGTATAAACACTTTTATTGATAAGCAGAGAATAACATTTCAACCTCCTTAGGTCATCTTCAAGTTAACAAATAAAAGTGTTAATTCTCATTCCAGTCATTCTGAGATACATTTTTATTTCAAGTGGGTTTCTCATCATCAAGTTGTACATACAAGTTTCATGGTAATTTCTTAATAAAGGTTATAATTTAGCACACTGTTTATTCTGCTTAAGTACTGATCTTGTTTTATTGGTAGTAATTAACATTAATTCAATTATGTTGTTATTTAAGTAACATTTATTAATTGATGCATAAAAATTACTGCCCATGGTTCAATTTGTGTAAAACATATTGTATAATAATTTCTAATATGAATAAGCCACCCACCAGAATTTAAAAGTTAAACATTTTAAAGCGTTTCTTATACTGAAGAAGATGGAGTAATTAGCAAAGCAGTAATAGTTTGATAATTAAAATTTGCTCTTAATTGACTATGCAGGATGATCAGTTTGCTTGACAGAATAATAATTTGTTTTTCTCTTCTTAAAATGATTTCCAGTAGTTCTTTTTTATTCACTTCCAATGTCAGATTAAAACATATTTCCATGTAATGACAATTGTTAAAAATATAATGGTGTATCTTCTTGTAAGCATGAGCGGTAACAATTTTACCCAGAAGAATAACAGAAGCTTCTGCCTGCATCAGAGAGCTAGAAAGCTCAACAAACAAGTCACTATAACTGCTATTTGAATGAAAGAATAGCAAGCAAAAGTTTCAAAAAGGTCTGAGTTTAGGTTGTACAATAATGGTGTAAGTTAAATTATAGATAGTATTAAGTACAATGTAGTTTAGTCCAGACTAAGCTAATTAATGTAAAACATGTACTCAATATGGTGTTAATTTATCTCTTTACTGAACTTAGGTGTAACATTAGTAAAGGTTTTATAAAGTATGATTTTATAGATAAGTGGACTTGCACGTGTGACGCTTATGAATGCATTTCATTTGTATTATACTGTTGCAATGAAGGTACTAATCTGACAGGAAATGTTTTGCAGGTCTGCTGGTATTATATATTTAACTTTGTAATGGTACAGAAGTAGAGTTTTGTTAAAGTTTTTGTTTTTGTGTATCTCTGATATTATGTTTAAATGAGTATATGATCTGCCTGAGGGAACAGTTGAAACAGACCAAGTGTATCTATACTGTTTATAGTTTCAATTTGGTAACAAGTGGAATAAAACCTTTGTTCCTGTACAAACACAAGAAAACAAATTGCAATGTTTTTGTATTTCTACAGTTGTAATTTTATCTAAACTGGAACTAACAAAACTAGTCCATACAATATTTCTAATACTCTAAATACTTCCAAATGCTGTTGGAAATGTTTTGGATCTGAGTTTGTTTTTATTTCTTCAGACACAGAGTTTAAGACACTCCATATAGTTTCTGCAGCATGGTGACCACCATATGACTTCACACCAAATCTACTTTTGTCCCAACCAAACTTCTCTAGTCTAGCAACTCGCATTTGAAGTCACTAGTGTTTGTACCTTTTATGCTTATGAATATGAACAGAGCTAACAAACACAAATTACTTAATTTGTGTTGAGTTTTTTTAATTCTGTGTATTAGTACTGTATAACAAAATGTGTTAAGCTCCAAACTTGTACATGGATAATCTGCATTTTGTAACAACATATAACAATTTTTAAATTTCATATAATGCTGTAATACAAATACTTAGTTTTCAAATTCAAACATGAATCCATGAACCCTATTATCCTCAGCACAACCTACTTTAAATATTCAATCATAAGATACAATAATTAATTACAAAAAAATGCAAAATACTGAATAATATTTTATAGTTTAGAATAATTTGTCTTATAAACTTAACGACTTTTCTCAAGTTTCAAAGTTTTTTTCCTGGTTATTTCAAACTCTGTTCCTGTTTCTACTGTAGTTCTGAGAATGAATTATTTAATTAAATGTAATCCACTCTCTTTGGCAAGTCATATACCTACACTCACACATCCCTTCTGTAATACTGATGTATGTGTACTCATCAGTCAAAACATCTGACAGGGGAAGGGGTACTTTAACAACAAAATAATAAAATGCATGGTAATTCAATAAAATAGCATAGTTGTATAATATAAGAAACCAAATTTGTGATATGTACTCATGAAACATGAAGACCCATCAAGTAACATGATATAGCAAAATATAACAAAATTCATAATGATTACTCATGACACTTTGAGTAGTCATTTTACAACAAAAAGCAGATCAGTGACACACACCCTTCATCAAGACATTTTTGCTGGATCTGTAGTTTATGTTATATCACTCCCAAGACTTTTATGGATTGTCTTGAGCCTAATTCTTTGGGTTTGAATCTGCACCATATACAGATAAATTTGTTTAATGCGAGGTTATGCAGTCATGGACTAAGTACACAAGCTACCATCTTGAAGAGGCTTATATTTAAAATAACAAAAGGAGACTGTTTAATACAAACAAAAAATAACTTAAATACAAGGTATTCATATATATCAAAGTTCCTGAAACTATCTTGAAAGAGTTCAGTATCATAATTAGTAAACTCTCCATTTCTGCATTGAAACTACGAAGAACAAATTATCAGTAAAGTTATTCTAAGATATTTTTTCAGGTGTAATATTACTTCTTTGATTACATTAGTAATTACTTCAATAAATTTATTAATAAACCTAATCAATCTTCTGTCAGATAATTAAAACTACAGTAGAGTTGATGTTTAGTACTTTCTTTCCTCTGAAATCATACATTATTCATTACAAACATTTGTTAGCCTAGATAAGAAACACCATTAGCTATCAGGTCTGTTGCATATGAAATGTTGGATTTTTAAAGGAAAACGTGAAACCAGTATATCGTTTTGTTCTTTAATTATATTTAACCAAAATAAGCTCTTTTAGACTCAAAATCATTCTGCTAACAAGTTCTAAATGCCAGCTTTAAAGAATTTAAGATCCTTTGATGCAATGAAGTCTTTGAAGGTACTTTCAATTGACTTTTGGTGTGTAAACGTTTTTTCATTTAAAAATGCCCAGATGTTTAAAAAAGTTATAATCTGTATGGGAAAGATCTGATGAATATGATGAATAAGGTAAAGTTTAATATTAAGTTCATTTAATTTTTGGACAGTAACACGAGATGTGAGGTCGAGCATTGTCACAAAGCAGAATGGGTACATTGTGATTGACTATTGCAGATGTTTTTGTGACAATCTTTCATGTATAATTTCAGGTTCACAACATTTCTGTGATTGATTTCCTTGTAAGAATGAATAATGAATCACACCTGCTGATGACCATCAAACACTTACCATAAGCTTTTTAAGGTTTTGGTGCTTCTTCATTGTCAAGCTGCTGCCTGGAGTGTCATCAATTGTTGTAAAAAATCCATTTTTTTATATGATAGTTCTTGGCTAGATGA
Source organism: Carcinoscorpius rotundicauda (assembly GCA_011833715.1). NCBI lineage: Eukaryota > Metazoa > Arthropoda > Merostomata > Xiphosura > Limulidae > Carcinoscorpius > Carcinoscorpius rotundicauda. Next base: position 34,940,558 of record CM022401.1, read on the forward strand.
ATTATGAATTATGCTAAGTTGAGAAGAAAGTGATAATTATTTGGGTTCTACCAACAGATGCTGACCACTTATGCATAGGCTGGTTTCATATGAGGAAGTATAAGAATTTATTTACAGATGCTGCCAGTGGTATTCCAACAGTCTATTTTACTGTTGATTCCTGTTATTTTCTTTTTTTTTGTAGCTTTGTTGTTACTTTGTCTTGTAGAAGTTTTACTCAATCAGAATGTCAATGTAGACCTTCCATGGTTGTTGTTTTTACCTCACTTTTGTAGAGGAGATTGAAAAATTGCCAGTAGTGTTGTCTTAATGGGATATAGGAATTTAACTGGTGAGGTTTTGTTTTGCTTTACTCTTTCATGACCTGATGTCAGGTGATAGCCTTGACATTCAGTTGCTTTGCCCTCTGTCATCCATCTGGGAACCAGTCCCTCTGAACTTTATGTACTGAGCATTTCACTGTTTCCTTGAGCATTTTTATGGGTACTACATTTTTAATATATCATTGTTTATAATAATATATCAGTCACTTGTGGTTTATGAATCCTGTTCCTAGCCTTGCCTTCTACCATAACAAGGCAAGAGAGTGATGTCAGGTTAGGAGCTTATTATAATGGGGCTATCATTTTTGAGTTAAGTACACACATGTTGGTAGGGTATGAAGATACCATCTCCCTTGGAGAAACCTCTGTGGTGCAGAACCTTATGCCAATCCATCTTTGCTTATAATTAGTAGTTAGACATATTCATGTTGTTTCTACCCTCAAGTAATATAGTGTAGCAAAGTGTTCTATGCATGCTTATCTATTAATTTACCAAGTATATGTGGTACTGTCTGGTGAAGTTTACATTTCTAAATTGTGTTAGTTACTGATTCCAAATGTTAAATAATTCATTCACCTTACAGTTATGTATGACTGTACTCCATTGGTTAAACAGCAAGACTGATCTCACAGGTAGGTTAGTCCCTGTCTCTCACTAATGCCTTGTATACTAACTAAGCTCAATCTAGTTCCAACATTAAAGCTGTAATTAATCAAATTGTAGCTCTTCTCTGGTACTTATAATACAACTTGCACTTACTCTTAATTTTATTAGATTTGTAACTAATACATCATAACATTGCACTTATAACTAAATGCATCATGTAAGTTTGTATCAAAAACAGAATACAAACTGAACTTGAAACTAAACCATGGTGTCTTGTACAAAGTACAATTCACCTCTCAGTTGGGCAATGGTTTTAGTATGCTTCATTCCCCTTCTATATAGGGTTGACTGTCCATATTTTGATGAATGTATTGGGTTTGGTTTTGTCCATTTGTGGTGTGGGCCCTGAATCCCCTATTAATATCAATTTGCCAATTTTCCAACTTCTCTCTTACTCTCACAACTCTTTTAAGGTACCTTTCCACAATACATTTCCTGTCTTAGGCTTTTCACAGAAATTTAGCTCGTATATTATCTTCAAATCTGGCTTTACCAACATGGTTTATGTGTTGTTGCGACCTTTCAGATTGTGATTCTGTTTTATCTAGAACCTGTTTACCTGCTATGTATTTCTGCATATACCCCTGTTTTTAAGATGTTTTATCTCTGTTATGGTCCCAGAGCCCCTTTCACAACTGGTAGCCTGTTTATCTCAGTTGGAATCCAGCAGTGGAACTGATTTCTGTTTCCCATTCTTTCCCTTCTCAACCCTTACCTGTTCCTCCTCTTTGAGGTTTTATGTCCATCATTTTTCTTGATGACATGTCACACACACCATCAACAGTTCTGGTGATTACTTGGTGGGTTTGGGCCTAGTGGGGACTTGACTCAAAGCCTTCATTCACTGTAGGCATCCTCTTGTCAACAATGTTTAGGTTCTTAAGGTTTTGTCATAGGGATTTGACACTTTTTTTCTTGCCTCACCTCTCTTGAGCCAGGTACTTGTTTCTTTCCATTGTCCTTGGGTTCATGGTACTTGGCAGCATCTATCACAGATGGTATAGGACTTCCTTACTCACTAGATCTGTCAGGTTATTGAACCTGTTCCATATCACTCATTGGGTTTTACTTCATCTGTTTGTTGTTCCCAAAAAGATTGGGAACTAGAAACTTGCCTTTAACCAATCTTACCTTGATTGGCTCACCTCCCATATCTTACCATGGAGTTCTACCTTGCTCTTTATTGATATTTTCTGTAGGTCTATGAATGACCAAGATAGATATCTCCCATGCTTATGTGCATACTCTTACCTCAGAATAATCTCATCTTTATCTTTGTTTTGCCCATTGAGCAATGATGTACCAGTTTTGTGTCCTACTTTTTGGGCTGGCCTCTGCTCTTTGTTTTCTGTTGGGTTGTGAGAGCTTTTGCTCTCTGTTTTCATCACCTGGGGCAGTATTTCCATTTATAAATAGAAAACTGGCTGTTTTTGGCCTATTCTGAACAGGAATTAGTCAGTCATACTCATCAGCTCCTTCTCAAAGCTGCTTGTGTGGGTTGGTTGATGAATCTTGATCAGGATCCCTTGAATGCTTCTGTAACATTTTCTCCTTCCCTCGTACATTGTCCTTGGTAGTTGGTCAAGACTCACACATCAATGGTTGTGTTGCTTTCTTGTCCAAATTTACATATATTTACAGATGCATCCCTTCTGGGTTGTGATGCATGGGTTGATCAGCAGGAGATTGCAAGTTGTTGGATGATAAACTCACTGTCTTTACATATCATCATCCTGTGTTGGCTTTACATCACTTTCTTTTTATTGCCGACATTGTTTGTTAATGTTCCATTCCAGTAATTCAATGGTGTTGGCTAATTTGCATCTCCTATATTTTGTCCACACATAACATGTTCATTTAATTGTCATTTCCCAGGAACTTTAACCCTGTGGTAGATTATCTTTGTCCTCTCTCCCCCCTTGACAAGATTTACCCAATGTAATGGTTTCTTTATCCTTTCATATTCTGGTGGATTTGTGGGTTTTTTCTCATGTTGATGCATTTGTCACCACTTAAATCACCATTTTACTCCACTTTTGGTACCTGGTATCTCATCCTCAAGATTTAACTATATGTGTCTTCAGCCAGGATTGGTTGCACAAATTTTTATATATTTATCCTTTTAACTGACTGCTTCACTGGATAGTTTTCCTTATCCATGCTGGGTCCTTTTTATTACTTCATACTGGCTGACTCAAGTATTTGTTTGTTATGACCTCTAATACCACTTCCCTCATTCACCAATTTCCACTGTCAGTTCCAGTCACCAATTCTACATTCTGCTGTTTATGCTCTTAGTCTTCTTACTTGGCTTTTGTCTAGTCCTTGCTGAGGAGATTTTGTTTCTTCTGTTGGGTAGCCTTTCATTTATCTCAATCCATCCATCTTTTCTCCATGGAAGTGTATCAGCAAAAAAAAGTAGAAGGATTCTCACACATGGGCCCTGGCCCAAAGATTGCCTGCTGCTTGCTTTACTATAGCTGGTGCTTCCCAGTATCTCGCATAGTTTTTCAACTGGGGGGTACTCAGTCTGCTCGTGGGCTGATTTCAGATTTTGAGTAAGCTAATCAACACAAGTCCTCACACAAGTTTTAGGTTGTCTGTTTTCCTCTTGGTTCCTCCACTTTTGTGGGTCAAAGAAAGGATTGTTATGATTCTAGTCTTAGCTCTTCTTCACTCTCTCATATTACATAAACATTATTGCTCTTTGGATGGTCCCAACATTTTTCGTGGTTACAGAAATTGACTTCCTTTCAATTTCAGGTGTCAAATTCTCAGATTGATAGCTCAGAGCTAATCACGTGTAATACCAGGAATTGGATTGGTTCTCAATTCCCAGAGTTCTTGGGCTTGAGGTGAAGTTGGTATGATTGCCATTCTACTCTCACTTTCTGCCCTGATTCCATACATGTTCTACAACTGGATGAAGAGTAGACTGGGATCAGAAGTATTGTGGTTCTCCTCTTTGGATCTGACTCTCTCATCTTTAGATGTATCCTTCACATGCTTTTGGGGGAAGGGGGGATGAACACATTTCTGGTAGATAGTTCCCTCTACTCACACTTCCCAAACTTCCTACCACTCACCTTCAATGTTTCCATTATCTGCCAAACTTTGAAGCTCATAGAGAAGGAGTCACATGCATCATGTGAATTTACTTTGCTTCTGTTGGTAGAAAAGTGAAATATGATGTTTTACATGAGAGACATGATGGTATCATTTGATTTCAGTAGATGGATGCAGAAGGCATGTGCAATAAAAATGTTTGTATATGGAGGGCAACAATAAATTAGAAATAGCTAACCTTGTGAGAGAAGGGAAGTAGTATCAGTTATAACTTTCCTATACTGAAGATGTATTTCTAACTTTTTAAAAATCCTAATTGTTTTTAGTATCATTTTTTGCTGACGAATAACTGGCATTTGAAAGTAAGAGTTACTGATTGTTGTTAGTAGTTTTACATTTATGTTTTCAGTCATTTTAAAATAAATTTATAATATGAATAGAGATGCATAATTTTTATTTTATTTTCCTCTAATCTTTTCAGTAAAATAACCTATGGTTACTGTTTCAGTTTGATCATAATTGGCAACTAGATCTATTTGTTGCTTTTTCACTGTTATTTTTCTACTTTATTTTACTAATTGTAATGAACTGAAATTTACAGATTCAACTTAAACATGCTTGAGGTAGCATATCTTATAATAAAATACTTGAAAGTAAATAAGTGTACCATTTTTTGTTTTTAATTGTCAAAGTAAGAAACTATGTTACTTTGAATATAGTAACATTTAATTTCTTCTGTTAAAATTCACAGATATGTTTATATGTATACTAAAAATGACTTTTTTTTTTTACCTTGCATCTTTGTAACCTGTCTTATTTCATTTTCAAGGTAAACACAGTAAATAATGGAAAGCTAAATGCTCCTTTTTCTTTTAATAACAGTGTTTGAGACTGATGTTAACCTAACATCAATGATGTGGATGGATACCATTAGAGTAAAGACAGATTTAACTTAGATTGTGAGTAGTTTGTTTGACAGTTGGAACTTGAAATATGTATCCTATACAGAACATAAAAATGCAAACATACGCATTGCATTGAAGTTTTTGAAGCATTATTGTATAAAAACAGAACTTGCTGTATTTATAGGAGGCAGAGATAAGAGGGGAGGAGCTGTCCTTACCTTTCCTGCTAGAAATCTCCCAGAGAGGTTAAAAACTGAAGACCTAAGACGACTTTTAACATACCTTGCAAGTATACCAAGGTACGTATGTTGATTCAGCAAACATAGAGCCTCTAAATATACCCTTGAGAGTAAGTTTAAATAAGTTTTGACCAACTCTGTTCTTAGTTAATTAGATTGATGATGATGTAAATGTACTTATATACCTTATTAAGTGGGCAGAAGTTGATAATCATGGGTGGATATTATGAGTAAGCTCTGAAATCAGATAAGTAATCTGATGTTACATTGATATACTTGTTAAGCTTATCCTGTGTTTAGATAAATAGATTAATTGTATGTTTGATGCAAGTTGTACTTATACACTGAAGTAAATATAAAAGCTAATACTGTTTATATTATCAAGTACTGCAAAGAAGCCATTCGAATACTTTTATGTTTTCTTAATTTTTATATAATGTTTGTATCTATGTTTGTGATTTAACTAAGATGTTTATTTAATGAAACCATTTTTTGTCTACTAGGATATTTTTTAAAGTTTGTGTTTATATTTTTAAAGTTTTGTAAAAGCTAATTTTGTTGCACTTGATTTTAATTTATGTATTTTTGTTTATATCTATGAAAAATGAAGTAATTTGAAATTATACATTTATTTGACCAGTTTAAACTTGCTGTCATTAATGAAATAGTTAAAAAAATTGCTGGAAAATAGTTTGGATTTATAACTTTAAAGTGTTTTGGTCACTTGTAGTGTCAAGTTTTGTGGTAGTACATTCCTCTTCTGCTTCAGATGTTGAAACTGTAATAAACTAAAAAACTTGGAATCAATGTTTTGATGTTGGAATGTTTTAGCTGCATATAATTTTAGTTTTAACAGCAACACTCATCATTTGATTCAAAAGTTGTAACCATGAATAATCCAAACACTTGGATCTGTTAGCAGCCAATGAATTATTTGTTAAATAACTTTATTTCTGTTTTAGTGAGGATACAAAAGAGCTGGGGTTTTCAGTTGTGATTGACATGCGTGGTGCAACATGGAACACTGTCAAACCTATTCTAAAAGTTTTACAAGTAAGGCATTTATTTTTTGTAAAATAATTAAATTCTAAGAGTGCTTTGATAAGTGAGTGTTTTAGCTCTTACGTTTTCTTCTTGTTACTTTAATGTTTTAGTTATAAGCTCTATAATTTTGTTTTGAAAAACTAGTGTGCTTATATTCTGTTTTAATAATTTTACTTTATTACGATTGAGATTTTAGTTTCTGTTTTAATTTTTGTGTATGTATTTTGCATAAGCTATATAAATATCAACTTGCTTATAAATCCAATGATTTTCCATTGTTTCTTATAAGAGTGAGACATTGTACTAGTTTATGGCAAAAATTGTTTCTTTTTTTTAGATCAACAAATAGACCCATTTTAACAAAAGTATACTTATTTACCAATTATGAATATGCTGCTTATTTTTAAGGCTGGTACATCTTCACCCACCCACAATTAAAAACATTGACAAATGTTAATTTTAGTTTATTAAATACAAAATATGACAGTTCCTTTCACCAAATTTCTGAACATTTGCAACAAATCAACCTCTTAATGATTTTAATGTAAGTTCATTAAGTAAGTTATTGTATTCTTCCACCCCTTTATTTGTTTTTCACAGTTTGCACGTAGAGTTATTTTTTTTTAATTTTGTTGTGCCATTTTTTATGATAACAGGAAACCCAAAATATTTCCATACAACTGATCTGTAAAGTGTTTTAGGGCTCTAAATTTAAAGTTTTTGAGTTTCATCTTGATTTAATTGCTGTCTGTTGCTTGCCTATGTATGCATCACACTACCTGTAGTTTACATACAATGACAGAATCAAGCCTTTTATTTTATGATTTGTAGGTGTATAACTATGATATATTAAAAATCAAAACATACTTTTGTGTGTTTATTGTTGTATTTCTGTACGAGCTGTATATAATGTACTGTTTCCTAAAACGTCGATATATCAATACCTTGTTCATTGTTGACCAATTTTAATTGCATGTATTCAAAAACTTAAGGTTTAATATTTATTTATTGTGCTTTTAAGGTTGAACCTGGCACACAGTTTTCTGATCTTTGCAGCAGTTAGAAATATAGAAACTCAGTATCTAGAAGAAGGTGTAGTGATTTGTTGTAAAAGAATTAAAGAGAAAAACCTTTATTTGAAGTTCAAACAAAATTTAACACTTTATGAAATGAATAAGGAATGAAACATTTTAAAGGCAGATCATTGAATTTAAGGAGTGTTAGAATGTGATTAAGTTGGACAAGGAAAGTTTACGAAACTGTATTTAAAGGTTAAGTAGAGATTACTTACATGAATAGCAGGTGTTGGTAAAATCAGTGAAACTACAACAGCATTTCACAGTGAACCTGGTCCTCTTAAAAGGACATATAAATCTTCCATAAAAGTGCCAAAATTGCATTTACAATACGAGACCTGTAATTGTGAAAAACTGACTCAGATTTCAGAAAATAATGCTGGAGCCAAAAATATGGATTGGAAGCATTAGTCTGTGTAACCATAATCCAGTAATACAATCTTAAAAGCTTCTTCTTTTGAGTGAAAAAATATTTTCAGAAATGGAATTTTTAAAAACTTACTGGGAAGACAATTGTAGAAAGAAAGACCGCTTCGCTTGTAAGTGTTGTTTACCTTTGAATTCATTTTTAATTAAAGCAAATCATATTAACTGGAAGCAAAGAAATGATGCTGAAAGTGTAGAAAGAAGAGTAATAAGAAAAACAAGTGCCCCGAGAGGTCAAAATCAGATTAGTAGAAAACAAGGTGTATGATATTCATTCTAGAGAAGATAGAAAAACTGAAGCTTATAAAACCATTATTGCTATATACAGCTGTAGCTTTGTTCATACTTCATGGATTTGAAATCTGAAAAAAATATTCTGAATAGTACAGTCAAACAAAGTAGTCTATTCCTACTACTCTGTTCCTTCTGGGACAAATTTCAAAATTTGGCATGACACCCAGAGGGGTCAGTTTTTTTTGTTTTGTTTTTTCAGATGTAGGGTGATAAATATATCTAGTAGGTGATCAGTCAGCACTTGAATGTTGGAATGTTTTTATTCCACGTAAGGGTTGCAAATTATTTTCCCATACAAAAGATCAGATAGGATACAATGCAGCTATTATGTGAAACAGTAAATTAATTTTTTGACTGGCTAAGCTATAAAAAGTAACATATCAGGCTGAATATCACTATTTTAACATATTTCATAAGTATATCAAGGTAGGTAAGTTGATTCAGTGACCATATATTACTTTTAATCATATCCTTGAGAATAAATTGATAAAATTAGAAAGTGTACTGTGTACTCAGAGAAGTAAAAGACACTTACATGTATGAGACTTACACATTCTTCATCCTTCAACTTACAGGAAAGTTTTCCTGCCAAAATTCATACAGCATACATAATCAAACCAGAAAACTTCTGGCAAAAACAAAGAACTAGCTTGGGAAGTTCAAAGTACAAGTTTGAGGTGAGTGGTATACCATATTTTGAATAGGAGATTGAAACAGAGAGAAATTTCACAGTGTATATTTGAAATTATTTTATGAATTAAAATGGAATGTCTGTAAAGTTGAGTCGTATTGCTTTAACTGTATAGTAGAATTTAAAAGAAAGGTTATTATTCTTCAAATGTGAATCTATTTAATAAATAAAATATAACCTTTGTGAGGTTGAGTTGCAGTACTTAATTCTTGCATATCAAGTGTTTTCCTCTGCTTAATTGGGCAAAATTTTCTGTCACTCACATCCTTATTTATCAGGTTTATTTTTAAGTTTATTGTATGGGACAACTTACATGAATAAAATAACTTATAATTTAATAAAAGATTATATTTAATAGATATAAATGAATTTTGCCAAAGAAAATTGTCATATTCTTAAAAATATTCTTACATGTACTTATTCAAACCTGATGCTGTTTTGAAAGATTTGTTCTCAGGTTGCTGCTAAATCTTTGTCAATTAATACTGTAATTTAGGACTTATAGCTGTGTGTCATGATTATTTCAGTTGGTAAGTTAAAGTTTCAAAAGATATGCAGTAATGGAAATCTGTGAAGACTGAAAATCTAACTGGATGCATAAAATGGAATATTGTAAAAAAATATTTAAATTCTAAGGTGAAGAAAAATGTTAAACAGAAACCATATTTTAGGGAAATAATTTTGTGAAAGAAAAGTTATATTTGGTCATAAAAACAAACCAAATTTATTCATAGTACTCCATAAAATATAAGATTAATTTAGAGGAAGTACCTTTGAAAACATGAATTTTGTTCAGGCAGATTAACAAATATGCAAAACATAGTAGTCAATAATATATCTCTTGAACACTAAACACTGTTTATTTAAACTTAGCTTTTGAACATTGAAATTAACTTTGAATTAAAGTTATAGCTGAATTATGATAAAATGGCTGTTAATGAATATGTGGCAACATAGTCATCCAACATTTAAAGTTTCCACTCTTGTGTAGAACTTGCCAGCATTGCTGAATTCTAAACATCTTACAGGATTTAATGACAGTACTCAGTTGTACCTCATCTCGTAAAAACTTTTATTTTTTTGTTGCAATTATTAGAAACTAGTTCAAATACTATCTTGAAACTTATCTAGATGCTGAATTTAAATGCATTTGTATACGAATTTGATATGTTTTTATTCTTAGTTGCTATTATATATTGGCAGCATAGAATGTCTAGTAATAAATTAACACACACAGAGTTTGTGTACTTGTGTTTATGACTGGGAAAAATTGTCTGATATTTCAATTTGTAGTAAACATAATTGTTTTATTACTTAGTGTGTTGGATTTGACTAAGTCTGCACATTTTCAGAATACATTTTTATTATTTATTTATATGAATTTAGGTATAAGCTAATAGACTGTTTCTTTTCATTTTATTAGACAAGCATGATATCACTAGAAACACTATCTAAATATATTGACCAGTCACAATTGACCAGTGACCTAGATGGTACATTACCGTATGATCACAATCAGTGGATTGAACTCAGACTGGTAAGTAGATATAATTTATTTATAATATTTATGCAGTACATTTAACAAGTGGTTTACTTATATATTGTGGTAGCTGGCTAGGAAGCAATGTTAACAGTCTGTGTTCAGAAGGTAGATAGATAAACAGTAATTTAATTATTTCACCTTTGTAAAGCTGATAATTAGTGAGCTATTCTGTAAGTTACATAAACTTAATGCTTCAAAGTTACTTACATTTTGTGTTTTTATGTTTTAGAGCTTAGAGAGTTTTATATCTAAAACGTTGGATGTAATGGAACGAATGGATAGGATCAAAGATGACCTCTTGAGGAATGATTTTGCTAACGATATCAGTGGAGCGAAGAGAATGGTTGAAGAACATAACAGCATGAAAAAAGTTGTACAAACTCCACTGGAAAACATTGATTATGAAGGTCAACAAGTATTACACAGGTATTGATTTATTTTGTTGGTTATACATTGCCTAGTGAGGAAGCTTTAGTATGCAGCTAATATGATTGTAACACTTTCATAACTTTGAAAACGAATATTACTTTACTTAGATGTATTCAGGTAAAATTAAAAAAAGAATATGAGTAATTTAACAAGACAGTCTGTTGAAATAGGATGTGTCCCCCAAAAAGTTGTTAAACTTTTTGATAAGTTATTTACACACAAAAAAGGGGTAAGTCCATGATACACACACCTTTTGTAGTTATAAATATGTCTTTCATTAACTTGGTTAAAATAGTGATTACATTAAAAATTAGATTATGACAGAAATCTAGATTTACTTTTTCACTTTCTTCATCAGGGGGAATAATATTTTTTTTATAAGTCTTTCTGGGAAGTTTTGATGGAAATTAGGACTTTATATAACCTTAAGTAACATAGAAGATCTAATTATAGGGTAAAGTTGATAAGGTTGAATACCAAAGTTACCATCATGTACCTTCTCAAACGCCATCTACATATGATTTTAAAAAAACTAGTGTCACTAGATTTTCTTTGCATTGTACTTCTTACACATGATGAGGACATAGTGCTTGCTAACTTATAAACTCTCAGACTGATCATAAGTGCAACACAGTGTTAATGGATTTTTACTATCGTTTTACTTTTAGGTTACATTGTAACAGTTTGTAGCCACAAGTTCTGATATACACTACATTTCTAGAAAAAAAAATAGTAATTAATTCTTCAAGTAGTTATATTCGACATAGATCATCTTTCATCAGAATCCTGTTGTATTGGATGTTGTGAATTACAATAACTGATCTCTGTTCTTGTTTATATTTTGAAGTGCTTTTATATCTTTATTTTTGTTAGTCTTTTGAACTTTTACACATCTGTTATGAGTTACATATGGTCATATGAATATGAATAGCATTAATAGTTGACACAATCAGTGTACTAGGCAAACTTAGGTCACTGCGTATAGAATTAATGGCTGACAAATTCAATTTACCAAGCTGATTTTGATAATTGAAATTATTATTAATAAAGGACATAATAAGTCGGTCATACTGAAATGAATCACTGGGTGAATTATTAACAGCTAACTTGAACAGTATACCAGGCTATATTAGATTCCTGGCCAAAACATTTACAGCTGGCGTAATCATTGTACCAGATTATCATTGGGTGAAATGTAATAAATTATCCAAGCTATTAACATGGTAACTGGATCAAGTTATGATAGGTATATTAATGAGTATCGCTTAATAACTTAAGTTACTTTGTCAGTTTTAATAATTGATATAATCAGTGCTCCAGGTTAACATAGTTCATTGGATGAAATATTACCAGCTGTTACAATGTGTTTCTGTATAACTTATAGAATTAAGTGTTAACAACATTGACAGAATCTGTGTTCATGTTGAAATTAGTGTATCTAAGATAATCTGTGTTCTCGACTAATATACTGTGTGTGTGTTACATTTCTAGCTGCTGCAATGAGTTCAAAGTTATCTAGGTTTTTTATGGTTCAGTATTGAAGGCTAATTTAATTTGTATTACAAAGCAGGTAATGTATTGGCTACTAGCATTCTACATTTTAGGCTAAAATAATATGCATTGGAGACTAAGTTATGTCCATTTGTGAAATAAATGAACAGTTGATGTAATATTTTTTTTTTTGTTCATTCAGTTTTGGTTTTAATACTTGACAAATTTATGTTCCAGGCTAAGTTATGCAACTGGTGGAAGTAGCGGAGGATCTTGTGATTCGGGTTATTCTAGCAGGGATAGTGCACCTCCCACAATGGCTGGAAACACAGATTTTCAGTGTGCAATTTCCCATGTTATGCAGTTGCTGGATGATGTCCATGTCACACAAAGGCATCTAGGTCAGTTATGGCACGTTCGAAAAAACAAATTAGAACAGTGCTATCAAGTACGAATGTTTGAACAAGATGCTCAGAAGGTTAGTTGTTATTTTTTTTAAGGTTTGTACTCTTAAGATAATACTTTTGTTTTTTACTTTTATCAATTTTATTAAAGTCTGATGTTAATTCAAACACTAAAGATTTATTACATATACCTTTTTTAAAAAAGTCCTTTCCTTTTCTTTGTAAGATAAGATATATCAGAACTTTTTTACAGTTCACATTGTGTACAGAGATATTTTTAAATAATTCTTCTGTATTTATGAAAAATAATAAAGTGAATGCTAGTCTGTATTTATTTTGTAACATAATCATTGTATTGGTGTTAATTGAATTCGTATTTATAGTGCAACAATAAGCATAATGTTTTTAAAGAGAGATAGATTTTCAGATATAGTATTTGGTGTTCTGAATAAAACAAATAAATCACTTTCTATCTGAAGTAGACAGAGGTCTTGCTGGCTAACAATTAAATAGATTGATGACAAATAGGATGGATTTTATGTTTCATTGCACTTTTTTTTGCAATTAGTGACAACAGTATTTTTTTACAAGAATTAACAGCAAAGTGTTTGATATTTTTTAAAGTTATAAAATAAAATGTTCTTCAGATAACAGTGTATTCTAAAGTACCTTTGTTTGTTGCTGCAGGTGTAAAAGTACTACTGTGAAGTAGGTAAAAAAATTAAGAAAACTATAAAAATTGATTTTGTTGTACATTGATGTGCCCCTTTGTTCAAAGGAACATGTGATGTAGTTTTACACAGTAAAACGTTATTTTTTTTCATTTTGTTGCAGATGTATGATTGGGTCGTCTATAACCTGGACTTCTTTCTTGTCAGATATGTTGAGATCGATGTGCCCCTTTGTTCAATGGAACGTGATGTAGTTTTACACAGTAAAACGTTATTTTTTTTTCATTCTGTTGCAGATGTATGATTGGATCGTCCATAATCTGGACCTCTTTCTAGTCAGATATGTTGAAATTGGTCGTTCCTTTCAAGAAGCCAAAGATATGCAGGAGGAACATAACCATTTAACTATGGCATCAATGGTAAGAAATTTGAAACCTTGTTTATTTTTCTGTCATATTTTGGTATTTTAATTGTTTCGTTGACAATTTACCTAAACACCTATTGAATATTTCAGTCATTTAAATTTTAATTATAAATGCTAAATTTATGTGTGTGTATGTATGTAATTTTTTGTTGTCATCTACTTGCATAGAGTGTCTACACAACCATCAACCGTATCCTCACAGCAGCCACCAGGCTGATTGACTCAGGTCACTATGCTAGTAGTGCTATTCAACAAACTGCAGCTCGTTTGGACAATGCCTGGAAGCAATTTGCAGCAGGACTGGATGAAAGAACAACTGTATTGTCTTTGTCTGTATTGTTTCACCAGAAAGCTGAGCAGGTAATGTGTGAGAGCTGATATATTGTATGGAAAACCAGGTTTTACACTGTTTGATCAAAAAAATGAACAGGTAACTTGAACTCTAACATATTGATAAGTGAGTTGAATGGGTAGAAAGCTCTGTTTTACTGCTGTTTTGTCAGAAAGCTGTCAAGGTAATTTTAAAACAAAAGAATTACTCAAGGATGTGGGTATACACTTAGCTGTGTTATGTACTATTTCATTACAATGTTTTATTGCATAGGAAGCCAGGTTATCTATCATTTTATTAGAATGCTAAGAGATAATGTAAAACCTGAGCTCCTTCTTTGGATTATGGGTGTTTTGCTATTGTTTCATAAGAGAGTTGACAAATGAATTAAAAGTTGTGATCTTTCACTGAATAGGCTTGTGTTTGTATGTAAAGAAAATTAAGTTGTGTACTGTTTTCTTAAAAAGGTGAACATCTAATTTAAACTAAAGTTTTTACTGAATTCTAGATGTTTAGGAATCAAAGTTGTATGTACTGTTTAATGAAAAACTCAACATGTAATATATAAAGCCTGTGGTGTTCAACTGGATTGTGCATGTTGCTCATTGGAAAAATAAACAGCTAATTAAAGCTTATTTTAATTTAAATGTGAATGTATAAAACTCTGTTTTATATGGTTTTATTAGAAAATTTTATGTAAATTAAATTATAATTACTTTTGTACCTAACTGGACATTCTGTATTAAAGAATTAAGACTGATTCAAACTACTGTATTATTTTAAATAAAAAGAACATTAGTAACAAAAACTTCTATCCTAAAAACATTTTTAGAAAGCTTTTAATATATAGCTTCTAGTAGCAGAGCAGTATGTCTGTGGACTTGCAATGCTGGGAACCAGGTTTTGATACCCGAGATGGGTAGAACACTGATAGTCCTTTATGTAATTTGGTACTTAACTATAAACAAACAAATTTAATATATATGTTAAGGTTTGACTTTTTCTTGGTAATACAGCAATGTTATCCCTGTTAATAAAACTTACTTCTCAAGCTTTGATGATATAACATTGCCTGGCTCTATAAGGTCTTTCACAAATCCTGTTGTTACAATCCATAAAAATTGTTTTGTAATCTCTCACGATATTACATTGTTTTCATGACTTTCAAAAACTTTTCCACAAACACCAGTGATAAGACCATCTCAACCATTTATAAAGCTTATTTCATAAGCTCACATTAGCTTGAATGATACTGTAATATTATCACAGTTTTTAAAACTTTATTTACAAGTTTTGATAATGTCCTACAAATTTTGTTAATATAATATCATTATTCTGGTGCAAATAAATATTATCCCCCCCATGCAAATTCCTTTCAACCCATAACAATTACTTCTCAAATGAGGATACTGTAGTCACATGCAACAAGTATTCAAAAACAAACTTAACAGATATATGATGCTTGACCTAACTTATCAATATTAACTTCTGATCAGAGCAAGCTATCTATGTAAATATTATGCAACTTATTGTGTAGGTTTAGAGATTTTAATGCTTTTACAGTCCATATAATGTTTCACAATCTGTATAATATTCTTTAGCAGCATTGGCATAACTCTTCATAACATGAACATTGCAAGCTCGTGAAATAAGTGAAACTTGAAATTAATCAAGTTTCTGAGGGAAGATCAGAACTGTCAGTTAACCCTATGTGCACAGGTGGAGGTCAAAGTGTACATTCCACAACCTTTCACACGGTGTCATTGAACCTGGTATTTTTATACATGATATCAGAGTTATCAACTGTTCATTTCAGTCTATGCTGTTGATTTAGTAACATTTTGTGGTAGAGTGAATTTCAGATACATTATTCAGAGATACTAAAACTATAGATATGCATTTCAGAAGTTTTAGAGGTTAATCGTACATTATTCCAACTGTAAGATAAAAGAAGGTATTTTTATTTTTCAAGTGAACACCACCTTGCACTCAGGCTTATTAGTATCTCAATTGGACTAAATTGTGTCATTTTCTTACACTTTACTGAAAACTTGCCAAACTTTCCACTTTTTTATGGATAAGTGTCATAAGGAATTATAATTTACATTCCTTCTCTTGGACCAACCTCTTGAACATTTAGTTAAACAGTATTTCCAGTAAAACTGAGAAGAACTAACCAGTGTTTCTAGGAATGTTCAAAATCGTCAGTTATCCAGTATTTTTATAGAAATTAAGAATTATCATTTGACTACTTTTGAGGAAACTTAAATTTATCAGTTAGTTAGGTAAAGAGATTATTTTAAAACACTCATAAAGTTGTTAGCACATTAATTAAATTGAAATAGTTATAGGATATTATATGCTTTTTGCAGGCTATTTTGTTTATTTATATTATTCAGTTTTTTATTCTCATAGTATATGAACAATATTCCCTCATGGACTCAGAATTGTCAATTAACTAATGTCCCAAGAGAAGTTTCAGAATTAGAAGAACTGATTCATCAGCATCAAAACTTTTATGAAGAAATATGCCAAGCTTACACAGAAGTAAGTTTATATGTGTGTAAACGTATAGCTGGTAGTGAGAAATTTAGATAACAAATATATATTAAGAGTTAGTGCAGTAGTTTATCAAGTTACTTAGCTTGTATTTACAGTTAACGATGTGTTTTGTTTAGGTAAGTAATGTGTACTTAATCAACGATTCGAGTCTGGGTGTTTGCCCTACCAATATGAAGTTGAAGTTGTTGGACAGAAACATGACTCACTAAAATTAACTAACCTTACTTAAATGTGAAGTATTTTAATAAATTCAGTTATTACTCAAAAGTTTAAAATACATCAAAAGGTTTATTATGTTAAAATTTAGTATACACTAGCCAGTCTGTCTTTGCCATGCTATTGAAGTAGGAGCATGTTAGACAATTTAACCAGTGGAAAAATAAAGTCCTCAAATCTGTCACTGCTGTACAGTCAAGCAAGTCTTAGTATCATATACTTGGTTATACTTAAGATTTAATAAGAACAAACCTATAAGTGGGTATAATAGAAAAGTTTATAGAAGTTAGTGAATTCAAGGAAGAAGGTAAAATGAGTGGCCATGCAATGAAATATGAAAATTTCAAAGCTTTGAAACTGCCAGTGAAGGAGATGGTGTTAAAACACAAAATAAGGACAGTGAGAAGCCAGTCTTTAGAACTGGCAATAAAATTGACAAGTAAACTGTTGAAAACATTCTTAATAGTAATCAACACACAGGGAAATGTTTTGATGATTGTTCACACTTGCTATGCTCACTGATTATCTTCCACTTGATGTCAACAACACCTGATTAATCCCATGAAAGCCACTTTAGACAGTTTTTCTGTGATTAACAACTTGTTTCTCTTTAGCATAAACTCATTATGCATGGCTTGGGGTCAAACTATGCATGTTTTATAATTATATTCAGAATTTGGTTAAGCAGTTTTATTTTCAATTTATGTCAGTAAATTTGAATTAAAATATGAATGTTATGTAAGTTTTAATTTTTAATTTGTGCAGGAAATATTCTACTAAGTTCTCAAAGTTCACTTGTTTGTATCACATGACACTTATTTTCTCTGAGTTGGGCATTTTATACCAACTAACCATCTGTGTGCAATGCCCTGAGTTTATTTGAAATTACACATTTATAGTGTATACATATATTAATAAGGGAGAATCTAATTTTATGACATCTAATCTGATTTATTTATGGTAGTGTAAACCAGAAAGTTGAACCTGCTTGCCACACCCTACAATTACAGTGTTGCTTTTATATATTGGTGGTAGTTTGTTTGCCATTGCATCATTTGTAATAAATTTAAAAATAAAGTTTTTAATTTACCAATGATGTATGATACCAGCTTGTTTGTCAGACAGTTTTTGAATTATTTTACCTATAGATTCATAGTTGCTATTACCAAGATCAGATCGATCAGTTAAGGGAGTTATTTTTAGGCACTTACATCATTGTTTGAAAAACAGATGTGTGCACACACACTGAAATATTGCATAATACAAATGAAATATATAAAAATAAAAAAATTATGAAATTCTGGAAACAAGTACTGCACTGCTCTGTTGTTTTCAATGAAAGAAATTTGCAGCTAGGGGTATTGCTCCACATTGGCTTGAGTTGCAGTTTTGGAGCCATTGCTGTCCTAAATGCTCTTTTGTGCAAGTTTCTTCACATTCAAAAAATTATTATTTTTTTTAAAGAATTTTGTTCTTTGGATCTCTATCATCTCATAACCTTACTATGCAATTATCTATCTATGGAAAGGACTTTGAAGCATTTCTTCACATATAAGTATCTACCATGGCACTTCATGTTGAATTGTCTGAAATTTACTGTCAATTTACTAAGTGTATAGGTGCTAAACATGTTTCTTCTGGCTCCAAAATTTGCATTTATAACAACGTGATATTGTATAAGCTAAGTATATTTTTAAACTTTGAGTAATATGACCTCTTATGTGCTTTTGCAGCTAGAAACTAATAAAGATTAATGTTTTAAAAATTGTTTTATGTTCTACTGCAGAAATACGGTGCATATGTTTTAGCCATCTATGTTAAAATGGCTAGATATACATGGAAGTTAAAATTGAGAAGTGCAACAAAAAGTTTAAATGCTGTACAGAAACACATTCCAACTAAATAATAAATCTTAACTTTCACATCACAATTAATAATACATTTTTGAAAGTTGCATTATTAGTATTTTAACAAAATAAAGTGCTTGCCAAAATTTCTAACAAACTTAGAGCCAATAAGCAAGTTGTTTTTATGCTTGGCAATGAACTACAGCTTATAGTTGTCTGTTTAGATGACAAAAGGTTTGTAGAAAGTATTGTAATATTCAATAAAAAATAAACAGCTTAGTTGACTAAAGTTACTTGCCTAATAAATAAGGTCACAAGCTTAAATTCTGGTGGGTTTTGGTTTTTATTTTTTCTGAGAGTTTAACAGTGATATATCATCTTTAAATAATATCAGTCAAAAGGTTATCCAACAAGAAAATATGTCATAAATTATGAAAAAAAGTTAATTTTTTAACTTTCAGACCATTCCAAGTGTCAGTTCCATTTTTGTTTACTAAATTGGCTGGTGCTAACTGTGTGAAGTATCCGTTCTTGAACATCACTGATTGCAACCTTTTCTTCATTTTTAGTTATGCTGTAATTGTCATATTTTAATTAAATATTTATTGTGTAGTTAAAATAGGAGCATTAAGATGTTAAAGTTTCAAGATAACGACAGAAAATGCTATTGTAAGTTCTAAATTTATATATATAGTTTAAAAGTAGTTTAAATGCACACTGTTATGTTATGAGTAAGTAATTAGCAAAAGTTTTGGCTTCAAAATCCTTATTGATTTAACCCTTTCGGTGCTGAACAACAACTTTTAATATTTGGCATGGCATTGAATAGTATCTTTGATACTTCAACTAATTACAGTATTGGTTATAAAAGCATGATATCTTTGCAATAACTCAACAAAAGTTCCTGAAATATTTAGTGATTGTACCCAATACTATGTGTGTTAAATTCAATACATAGGAATACAGGAATAAAGGAAGGTCTCCTGTCACTCTGAGCCTTCATGTTGACTGCAGTCACCAACCTCACCAAAAGGGTTAATGTAAATTTGCTAAGAAAATAATTATATCCTATCACTAAGAAAATGTGAATTTAAACTATGATTTTGATGTATAACTTAATACTAGTGACATCATTTTCTGTGAGTTGCTTCTTCATCTTTACTGAAATTACCAATAATTCATTTTGTTGCTAAAGTACAATGAGGTTTTGACTTTGTCATTTTTGTGCCAATCACTTTAAAATATTTTTAGCTTAATTATTTTTATTTGTTACAAATTTATATTTGACTATGTAAAAACAAAAACTTCATGAATATGGTATTTTATTCTTGTGAAGTGCATTGCTAAAAACTCTCTGTATATATTTTGTTTTATTCTATTTCATCAGTGTTTTAAAATTAAAATATGCTTATTGGTATGTTGCCAGATGTATCAAAATTAAAAATTCAAATATTTTTGATAATTCTATTTTCTTAAGTTTCACAACTTGTTACACACAATAATTTCTACCAGTTAGCTTTCTTTAACTTGAAGACCAAGTAGTAGTATTTGTTATTTTAGGAGGTACTTGAAAAGTAGAACAATGTGGGTAATAGATCCTGATTGTTAACCTCCCCTGCAAAACCTTATTAGTGATGGCTGTCTATCTATCTTTTGTAATTATTGTGTAGGTTCACAGTACCAGTAAAAAGTTACTCTACCAGTTGGACCACTTGGTGCAGGTATGTCATCAGCCCAAGTCTGAAGGATCATCCCATAAACATGTAGGACATTCTGTTCTCTAGATGATACATGCTTTCTATTAACATGTAGAACATCCTTTTTCTAGATGGTGCATGTTTTGTATAAATGTGTAGAACATCTAGTTCTCTAGATGATGCATGCTTTCTGCACTTAGAATGTTTGGTTCTCTTAATGATGCAAACTTTTTATAAATGCGTATGGCCCCTGTTTTATGGGTGATATGTATATTTTCTATAAACTCAAAGAACTTCCTGTAATGATACATGCTTTTTATAAACATGAAGGATTTGTTATCTAGATGATACACATTTTATATAAATTTGTAGAACATCTAGTTTTTTAGATGGTACATGTTTTATATAAATGTGTAGGACTTCTGGTATCTTATTTCCTGTTCTCTAGTGTTTTAGCTTTTCATTGGCAACTGTTTTTACTAGTTATTGCATGTTTTCTACAAACGTGTGGAGTCATTGTTCTGTAGACTGTAGTTACTGTCGTTTATATCCAAATATTGTATTTTACACATACATTTAGGGCTTTTTGTATGATGGTGTATGTTTGCTGTGGAATTCTAGTTGATGTTTATCTCCTGTATACATTTATAAGTATTTTCATTTCTATGGAGCATACCTCCTACAGACATAGAAAATTTTCTTTAGATGTTTCATACACATGGGATGTGCAGATTTTCAAGTATATTCATACCTACAAAACATGCCTCCTACAGATGTGGAACCCCTACATGTATCATATGGAACTTCAGGGTTTCATGGAACATGGTTAGGGAAACACTGCTATGAAGATGTGTCCTAGAGATATGTAGTACTTAATTTATGTAGTGTTTTCATATTTGTTGAGCACGTCTCTTTGTGCAAAACTTCATATCTGTGGAGCATGCCTACTGCAGATATATAGGACTTCATTTATCTAGATGTTGCAAGCGTGGTAAAGAATTGTGGACTTTATCTGGAATGTTAATTTGTTTCTAAACACACAGGACTTTATCCCTTATTGCATATTTACTATAGAATATATCTATTTCCCCCCCTAAATTTTTTACATTTTACTTGCAAATACTAAGAAATATTTACACTTGTATGACTTGTGTTTCCAATAATTATATATAACTGCTTTCCGTAGATTTTTTAGATTGTGATATAAAATTTATATTAAAAATTTTGTTTGTGTAAATAATTTGTTTTATACCAATCCTTAGATCATATCATTTTGATGTTGCAGGCAATCTGCAGTCACATATTACTGCATTTTTCTTAGAAACATTTAGAACTTTATTCTAGGTCATCTGCATATATATTTGAAAAAATAAAGGAGTTAGCTCCAATTACACAGTGTACTTATTCTTCAGAAATAGTTATTTTATATTTTATAAATTTTTATGCATCTTATAAACATAAGTCTTTTTTTTCTAAATAATGCTAAATAAGTAAATAAGTATGATTGTTTTATTTTACATACTGCATTCTTTTACAAACATGAATGACTTTTATGAGAGTGTGTCGTGTCTCCTAAAAACATAAACCTTGCTTTCTCAACATTCTTTATGACTAACAAACATAATTTTTTTCAGAACGTTTCATGTGTTCCTATAAATGTGAATTACTGTTCCTCAGAATGTTTAAAGTCTCACAGATAGTCACTCTTTTCAGGATGTTACATATCTGTTTAAAATTTGAATGATGGATTTCTTATGATAGCTCATGTTTTATACATATACATAGGAATGTCTTAATGATGCAGGCTTCCTCCTCCTATAAATGTGAAGTATTTTTATATTTAGGTCTCTCATTTGTTCTTTAACCATGTTTTATGTAGGTTCCTTTACAAACATGTGGAACAGTGTTTGCTGTGTATGTTATGTGTCTCTTTCATGATAAACATGTATTACCTTGGCTGCTTTTGATCTCTTACAGTTCTACTCTTCTGTAGATGATCCAACCCTTTAGAATGAGCATGCCATCTGTCCAACAAAAGATTGTTTTATAACTATATAATATTTAAGTGACATGTTGTTATCCATCTGTACAGGTGTTTGGTATAAAAGGTTTTTAAATTACATCTCCCACTTTTATGCTTATTAACTGTGAAATACATGTTATAAATATTAAGAGCTTATAAAATTTATAACAATTTTACTGTTGGATTAACCAGATGTTTTTTTCTCTCTTGTTTAATTAACTCATAACGTGTTATATTGCAGAAAACTTAAATGTTGCCTGAGCCTTATTAATTTCTGTGTGAGTTAAATAACTGTTGTATTTGTTTGTTTATTATTTGTCTTCTCAGCAAGTCAATGAAGGAAAGGTCTTGTTAGCCAACATGAATCATCATGGTAATAATCACTATAGCAACCCAGCTGCTGACTACTCAGAAGGAGCAAAGCATGTACTTTCTGTGATTCATCAGATTTTAGGGAATCATCGGTCACTTGAATCTATGTGGCATGCAAAGAAGATCAAGTTACATCAAAGATTAGCCTTAGGTCTTTTTCAGGAGGATGTCAGACAGGTGAGGTTAATAGGCCAAGAAGAAAGCAAAAATGATAGATAATATTAGAAAGAAATACAATCTGAAGTTTATACAACAAGATAAACTATGAAATATGTTTTTTTTAACCATGATGTGGTTTGTAAAAGGTTCCCTATGAGTTGAAACATTTTACTAAACTGACATTCAGAATCTTTTATTCTGTATTTCTTGGAGATATTTATATGTTTAGGAAAAAAACTTGTTTTGTAGTAAATCTTTATCCGGTCCAAAAACCTGAGTATGATTTCTATAACTGGTAAGAGGTAAGTTTTATCTTACTTATCCCCAGATGGTATTGCCTTATTTCCTTTTATTATGTATTATTTTTCATCTTTTTATGTTTATCTTCTTTTTCTTATTCTTATTTCAACTTTGGAGAACAGTTGCCTTCCAACAACTGTCTGCAAGCAGTTGAAGGATGATATAAATGTTGGACATTGTGGGCTTGAGCACCTACATCTTGCTTTCCTAATTTCTAATTTTTTTATGTGAGTCTAGCAAATTGGAGGTTAAGACTGGTCAGTTTCCAGACACCATACCCAAATTTACAGTTATAATTCCAACTAATTCTAGGTGATAGATGGAAATATATGTACAAGGACATACACATAATTGATTGTCTTTATAATAAGATAAGTGGAAAAAAAACCTAAGTGGGCAATGTATTATCGACTCTTTCTTCAGTTGCGTGACACATTAGAGAGTGGACTTTATTGTAAGAATATATGTTAACAAAACTTCCAGCAGTTTATTCTGTAATCATTAGCAAACACTGGTACCTCTACAGATAGATGTCATACTGCTGGCTAGTGGTTCTTGTGATTACCCAGTGACTGATCTCTGTTAGGTTGCAAGTCTTCCAATGGTTTTCTATAAAGATTTGAATTTCAGAATATTTTTGTAACATTTCTCACATACAAGGTCTTGCTCAGACATCATGGCAATGGAAGCCAAATTTTAAGATATTAAGTAATCTTATGGTCCTATCATCCGAAACCTACTGTGATATTTAGCTGTTTTTTTTCAGTAGTTGAAATTACCAGAAGTTGATATTTAAGTGTGAACTTGTTTTGTTTTAGGTGGAGGACTGGTTAGATAATCATGGGGAAGTTTTTATCCAGAAGAACACTGGTGTAGGAAAAAACCTACAAAGAGCACGAGCCTTACAGAAAAGCCATGAACATTTTGAAAATGTTGCTCAGGTAAAAGTTGTTTACTTCATGTAGCTAATGTAGAATGTGAAAAGAATATTTAAAACGTAAAAACAATATTTGAAGTTTCTGTTTGGAAAATGATACTGAAATTGTTCAAAAAGAGAAAAAAGTTGAAGAAAACATGAATACTTGATGATGTGATTAATACAACACTTTCCTTCTGGCAATTTCCATTTAATATTATTTGACCCAATGGTGTGTGTAAGTGAGGACTAGAAATAAAAACCAGGTAACATAAAAGAATGCTTGGCTTAGCAGTGTGAATTGGTTATGGAGGCTTCATAAAAAAGAAATCTTAATTAAGTGTACTAAAGGAGAGAGACATGAACAAAACCTAAAAGTAAACTTATTTGATCAGGGCTAAGCACTAAAGAAATGAAGGATTAATAGTTTCTCTTGGCTTTTTATTTATCCTTTTTGCTATTAACAAAACACAAAGTTTTTGTATTTTAGTTTATATCAGTCTTGTAATAAAACCTCAGAGAAGAAAATTTATTCAAGACAGAAAGTTAAATCATGTAACTACATAGTTAGATTTTTACATAAAAATCATCACTTCATTTATGAAATTTTATTTATATTGTATTATATTTAGGTTTTTGTGTCTTTTCTTTTGAGTTTTGGGGTTTTTTTTTTAGATTTTAGATTAGACTTAATGTTTGTGGTTTTACTTTTGAACTTTAGATTGAACCATTAGTGTGCATTCTTAACTTGAAAAGCATGAAGGTTGTTTTTTGTAATCAAACAAATTGTTTGTGACATGGTAATATTTGTTGCACGGTGTCCCTGCTCATCTAATTGCATGCTTCAAATGTTCTGAATTTGCATATCATCTTCTGTATCTCTTTGCTTTTGAGATTTTTTTAGTGTTCTTGGCTTGAGTAATAATGGTTCCTCAATAGTTAATCATCAGTGGAGGATTTAAGATGTAGAAACTAACTTTCAAGCAAGTGGAAGTGGAATGAATGCATGTTGAAGATAGTAAGTTAGGTTAAGTCATAATGTGTTGCTCACTATCTCTCATGGTCTAAAGTCTTGCTTAACTATCACATGCAAGAGAAATTAGTAACTGTACTGATAATAGTAGTACAGCTGTTCTCTGTGTGATTATGTAATATTGTTCCAAATGCCATATATTACTTTCTCATTTCATCCAAATTATTTGATTAACCTCTTTCAATTTCCATATAATTTCATAGAATCTTAATGGTATTGATATTGGGAATATAATCAAGACAAGTTTTGGTTTTAAATATTCTACTGACCTTCCTTTTTTTACTTCTAAGTAATATTTTACCACAGACATTTGTTCGTGGTTAGGATCACCGTTTTGCTGAAAGATGAATTTATGCTCAATGGATCTTGTTCCTTGACTATTAGGAAATAACTGTAGGTACTATATTTTGTTTGTGATAACCATTTTTATTTCCTTTCCACATAAACTGTCAGTGATTGCTGTTAAACAGTTTTTCTTGTTGTTGTAAGTAGCACCCTCTTCTAGCTTTGCTTATCCCATTGTTTGAAATCAGATGCTTATTTAAGTATTTTGGTTTGATTATTTTCCTAAGCAGTGATTTATGAGCAATTATAAATCCATTTAAACCACTTTGCACTAATGTTTTTTGTTATTTTTGTGGTGGTAACATTTAAACTTGTTCTTGCAACAAGGTAAATGACAAGATTTGTGTATCATTTGAAGAGCATATTTTGAATCACTTTAAAAAAATACCTAAAGTTTGAACTTTCTACTCTGCCTACTGCTATTATCAGCATAATTAGTTTGTGGTATCTTCTGAAGAGTTTTCATAGAATTCTTACTGAAATGTGATCTCTGTTGTGTGGAGTAGTTTTTACCAGCTTAGAATTTGACATCTGTGCATTTGTCATGTGGAATTTCTGTCTTTAGAGCTGTAAGAACATTCACTTCAATACTGCTAGGATTAATATAACTGCCTGTTCTTTTATCAGTGTTATGCTGATATGTTTTTATTGATTCAATGACGGAAACTCGTAGGATAAACTACCAATCAACACATTATCATGCTTTGGTGCAATTCATTTTCAAACACTAGAAGAGAGAAAATCCTACATTATTTATATTTATGCCAGTTTTGTCACTGTTACCATAAATATTTCCAGTGATGTATTAATTTTATATTCACCTTTGATTTTCTAAACCATATTTATTGTTCATTAAAAATGGTAACATACTAATTTACAATTGATATTAAAGTGTACACCACGTTAGCTTACTTAGCTGAAAATATGTTAGTTTTTGTGAAGTTTTCTTAGTTTAGTTTAACTTTAGTAATTTATTAGTCAATGAAAATTTTAAGGAACCTTAAAAGAAACCTTAAAATTCTTGGACTTTTAAAAAGAAAATATTTTGTTATTTGCTGTAACATAGTGTGTTTTATCATGTAGACCATCTTTACTGAACCATAAACTGGAATATTTAGTTGTATAAAACTGCTATGCAATGTTATAATGGAATAGTAAATATTTTTAGGTGAAATATCTATAATTACAAGCCAAATATTTGAACTTAGCACTGGTGTCAAGCATGGGGATGTACCCCAAAGGATTTGCTGTGAACTGATGGTAGGTATCTTGTTATGGCTTGATTTATGACATTAGTTTCTCAAAATCTGGTGGTGAGCATAGGATGCATTTTACAGTTGAATAATAAACTAATATGAAAAGTTTCATATACAAATGGGAATAGCTGCTTAGTCTTATCCAATAATGGATTCATAATTCATGCAAAATCCCTTTTTAAGTATTTATTTGATCCTTGACCATATTGTTACTTTTTTACAGCCTTGTAGTTCAACAAGAAATAATTATTAGGAATGTGACAGTCTTGGAAACAAGTTACTGTAATGATGTGTGTGTCAAAATTCATACATGTACTAACAATGACAAGATCAGTGTTAGTAACTGAATTAGACTCACAAAGTTACTCACATCGGTATGTTGAGTGTTGACTTTCTGGCTGACCCCCTCACACTCTTAGTTGATTATATTCATATTTTCTGAAATTCATGTTGAGGTATCAAAGAAATTTTAAGAGAAGTATGGATTCCATTTCCTTTTTATTTAGTAGGATGTTGAAAAAAATCATACATAACACATTTTTATACAAATTGGTTGCATTGTGTAAAGAAAAACGTAAATTTAATTATGATAATTTAGGACAGAAGTATTATAATATTTGGAATCCTCATGAACCTCTAATATAAAGAAACACCTCACACACTGAACTTGGCTCAAATGAAATTGGTATCTGAGGGCACTAATTAAGCAATGTGTTATTGTTAGAGGATCAATTCTGGTGAAAAACAAGTGTATATGACTGTTGTTCTTAGCCCACTGAATAATGTTGATGGAAACTTGGTAACATATGAATGAATACATTTATTTACAAGCTAGAATCAGTTTGTAGATAACTCCCTTTTTTTAATGAGGGCATTCAGTCTATATAACTTAATGCTAGTTCTTTCATGGTCTGTGATCATTAGTTTATATAAGTTAAACTGTTGACATGTTTTATAGTGATATTAAAATCATCACCTAATTTTTACATCTAGTCAGATAAATATAGCATGTCAGGATATTTTCTGTTTCCTTTGTAGTGTGTGTTTCAAAACATCAGATATTTATTGATTAAAAGCCAAAGGTTAGACTTAACATCCTATTTTATTATTAGTGTTTGTTTTTTAAACATCAGTAGTTAAATAGAGCAACACATGCAAATATAGTCAGTTATAAATGGTCTGTCAAATTTTTATTTCATGTAAAAGATTGGTTGTTAATAGCATAATTGGAAAACTATATGTGTATATTTAGCCAATTTATGTTTTTCCTCCAAAATTCAACTTTTAAGTAAATCAGAGAATAAAACGTTGCTCGTGGGTTTCAGGTTATTTCAAGGAAAAAACAAGGGACGCTTTGTAATAATTTTATTTTGTTTGTATATAAATAAGCTCAGACAGATTTGAATATACGTATATGCAATGTTTAGTTGATCAAGAATCTTGAAGCTGAATTTTTAGTACACTAAAACACTGAATTCTCAAAGATTTTTCCTTTATGTGTTATGAAATTTGCTCAAGTTTTCATTTTTCTTTTGTCTTCTTAGTGTCTTGCAGTAATTCTATTTATTTCATCAATAGCAGAATTTCTTAGGTGACAGGCATTTGATTGTGAAATTGCTCAGAAACTGCACACTACCATTATAAATACTTTAGTTTTATTATTAATTTAAATTTTATACTTTAATTTAATATTAGCAGATAACAAGAAATTGGAAGTTCTTTAATATACAGATGCACATTGACTAAGGAGGAAAAGATAAGAGTTACTGAAGGTGTAAGATGGTTCATTGCATTACAAAATAAAACAATGCGTAAATGTGATCTTGGGGGCCACAAGTAATTTGATACAAGTGATGAACAAGAGCAAAAAAACTGGCATTAATGGGAATATGCTCCAAATTGTGTGCTTTACCATACAGATATTAGGAAAATTAATCCAACTTGAAATGGTTTGATGTATAATACTGAATTTATAGATAAAGGGAATGTTGTGCATATTATGATAGTTTGTGGCAAGTTGTATGTTTTATTAGGGGGGTCTTGGATGACAAATGTGTGTCTCAAGCTGTATTTACATTTGGAAAGAGGCATCCACATCTTTTTCCATGTGGCCCAAACATGGATCCAAGTCTAAAAACCAACAAGCATCTTGTTGCCAAGATACGTGCAACAATTGTAGACCTAAGGTAGTGTCCATTATTTGAGAAAAAAAGAACAACTGTGCATGATTACCTAAAGGTAATTTGAGATACAATGTCATAGATATACCAACATGACAGTTACTGTTCATGGAGGTAATTTTTTTGTGTGCATTCTTTTGCACAGAACAACTTATAAGCTGCTGTACGAGTTTGTATGTGTCATTTACTGTATTACTTTTGCAGAATAAATTAATACAGAAAATGTACTGCTATTAACAAATAAGTTGCATAATAATGGAAGTAATGGAGAACATATAAGTAAATCTTCATTCTGCTTATAAATTTTACTTTTAGTTTAGAATAAAGGAATCTTTAACACATATGCCATCAAAATTAACTATAACAGTTACTTCTAAAGCTTAATTATTGTTAACTTTTTAATTTATTCCAAAAATGTGCAATGGTTCTTTCAGGTACTTTCATGAAACAGTACCAAAATACACTAAACTACCCCTCTTATCTAATGTTCTATGTATAATTCTTTCAATCAGCTCTAAAGGATGTTTAATTATATTAATTTTTTTATTTTGTGCAAATGAAAATTTCATTGTATGAATGTCACTCCAGTTTTTATAGAACTATTAATGTTAGATAAATTAAATCTGTACACATTGCTGTACATGTCGTAAGTAAGTTGTCATTTCTTTTATTTCATTTTTGCAAACTTTGACTCAAGTGTACTGTTTTAGATCCTTGTTGACATTTATTTATGGTAGTTTTACACACACTCATCAAGGATTTCATTGCTTTCTTTTTGCTGGATTAAACAACTCATTATTTTTCATCTTCAGCTGCTCACATGGCTGTTTGATGAGTTTTTATTACAAAATACAATAAAACCTGTCTAAGGTGGAATCGCTAAGGTATTGAGTAAAATTTCCAGCAATAGACAGTGAACATGCGCTTCCTTAATTTTATATAATTTTTTATTAGAACATTATACTTGCTTGACTCAAGGGAAGTAAAACATTTCTGAATAAAGTTATCATAATGTTTATGCTATATTTATTAGAATTAAGAACAAAAATAGACATTCAAAATATACATAAGTATACAAAATCTTAATCAAATTTATTTGAAGAAAGTGTCCAATTTCAACTGTTTTGTTTTTTAATGAGCTTTATTGTGCAGTTAAAAGAGAATGTCAATACTATGGCCTTTTCATGAAGTTCATTTTCCCCCTTCAGTTTTGCATACAATTGGATAGCATTAATATAATATAACACTTGCAATGAAGTATGAATTTCTATTTCCTCACTATCTGTTTCATTTTTTCTTCTGAATCTTTCACACTGTTACCATCTTGTGATTCTGTTATAGATTTTCAATCAGTTTCTGTTAAAACATTTTTGTCAACGTTCACAAAACTTTTGTTGTTTACAGTATCATCTGCATCAGTCTTCTCAATCAGAGTTTGGATTTCACTAGAATCATCATAACAAACAACTTCTCCACAATCTCTGCCATTATCAAGAATAAATCCACATTTTCAAAAGCACTTTATAATGCATTCATCATTTGCACATTTGATTGAATGACTTAAAAATGCAGTTACATCTAACACGTTAATTTTCATGGTCATTACAGTTGTCCATGTTTGCAATAACATGCTGAAGCATTTTCTTTATTTCAATTATATACACTGTATAATTCCATTATCTAGTAGGTGTAGAACTGATGTTGTACATGGAGGTAGAAGGATTACTAAATGAACATTTAAAAGTTGAACTTTTGGGTGATAAGTTGCATTATTTAGGAAAAGCAGATATTCATATTTACTTATTCCATTCTTTTGTTTAATTTGTTCAAAAATTTCTCAAATATAGCACTTGTCATCCACTTGTTATTCACTTTCATTCCACAGGAAGTTGATTCTTCTTTACATTGTTGAAACAGTATAGATTTTCATTTTCACCTATCATCCATGGTAAGTTTCCCTAAATTTTAAAATTATTAAGACAGGAATTTATTTTTTGAGAGAATTATTTAAAAAGTACAATTTAGCACTTAAAAGACAAATATATTTTTGAAAATCATGAATCTAATTTAACTGCAAAAATGATGGCAGAAAAAGAACAGAATATATTTAACTAATATTTACTGTAACAAAATGTCTGAGAATTTATTAACAATTAAACAAGTTATTGATTAAACAAGAATATATTAATACTTAAAGAAATTATTAATTAAATAAGAAATTAATATTTAATCAAAAACATTTTTCTGCCTTACTCAGGTTCCAATCTTGTTGATAGACGAGGTAGGTGAAAGATAGTTTTCTGTCCATGTTATGCAGGTTTCACCACATAGAGGGCCTATTGTAAGATAATTTATAAAGACAATGCTGCAAAATTTTGATATTTCTGGCTTGCACAGGTTTCTGCCCTTTGCAGTTTCTGGCTTAGACAGGTTTTACTGTATGAACTTTCATATTTTCTTATTGGCTTCAGACATCAAGGTGTGTAATTTGAAATAATTTCTAAGATGTAGTAAAGTGATTAATTTGTCTTTATTCTATCCAAGGTTTTACTTTTTTTAGATAATATTTAATCTCATATATTTGTGGGAAGATTGGAGACTGTATGTTTACTTGGATTGGCTAACTTTAACACTGAAGTTACTTACGTATTATTTGAGATTGTGCCAAGATGTTTTATTAACTTTATATATTTATCTGTTATTTTCAAGAAAATACTTGGATGTTATTGTTTGATGCCATCAGTTATTATTATTTCCAAAATTAACTTTGAAATAACTTACAAAATCTCAGACTCCTGAAAAACTTTCAAATAAAAATAAATTCATTCCCATGTGTTTCACTTCCTCAGGTGGTAAAAGTTTTGCTTACTGTTTTTCTGGTTATATCAACTGAGTGAGGAAGCTGCACTGAAGAAGTGAAACCACTTGGTTTATGATTCTTTTCAGTAGTATGAGAGAAATTAAGATTTTAGAACTTTTAAAAATACAGGGTGGTCGCTAGAAAAGCGGAAAATTTGAGGGTCAGATGAGATCATGAATAAAATGTGTGCTTACTCATTTCTATTTTGATTTCTTTACATCATGAATAAAATGCATGATTTTAATATCATAAAATGCATTTTGAGCATCTATGAGTGTAATATAACATATGCCTTTAAAAAACTTTGTAAAAATAAATAGCTGTTTGACAAATTTTTCGCTTTTCTAGCGACCACCCTGTAGATAGATTTCCTCATCAAATACTATAAACTGTCATGTAGAATGACAATTTTGAAAGCACATCCTATCATAATTAGTGTTCATGAAAGTGTTTATTTATATGAACCATTAGCCTCGTTTCAGATAGTGTTCATAAACGTGTTATTTATATGAACCATCAGTCTAGGTCAGCTGTAAGTATGAAAAATGGTTTAGAAATTATTGAAGAATATTATGACATATAGTAACTAAATATAGAGGTTGCTATACTCAACTTCTTCAGGTGATAATTATAATTAGAAGGATATTCTGGGAACAAGTTTATTTAAAGTATACTTTAGAAAGATCCTTAAATATTTTATGAGAAATTTTGATATATTCTAGCATTATAACAAGAGTACCTATGTCTGTGTTTAAATGACTTCTGTGTTAATCTTGTAACAGTAAAACAAATTTTTGTGTTAAAAATAATTAAGTAACGTTTCTGTTTTCTTGTGTCCTGCAAAATTTTTTGCAAGGCTTGCGTTTTAAATAATGTTATCTTTTTACGTTGTAATCGCACTGACCATTTTGTTAAGCTTGTGTTTTAAATAACGATTTCTGTTTCAACGTTAACCTGTTCTTACAGCACTACTAACATTCTGTTAAACATTTATTTTAAATAACTTCTGTTCTTATGCTGTAAAAACTCCACGTGCCACCACTAATACTGGGTTCAAGTGCTTCCTGCTTTCTGTGTCACAAGCACCACTTGGGTTTTAAGAATTCACTTTCATACTTTTCAGGTGAGAATTTCGTTCAAGATTGAACAAGACATGAAAGACACGAACAAATCAAGAAACGTCTCACAAGTACTTTATATGTTCTGCGTTGTAAATATTGTTTGGATTTCACGTTCTTTTCTCTTAGGCATCTCAAGTGATCATAAAGTACACTTGACGAACAGCAGCACTGTGTGTGTGTATCTTTTGTCATACACAGCACTAACATCTGCTATTGAAAGCACCGTTTGCCTTTGCAAGTCAACTTGCTTAGCTTACACTTATTTTACAAGAATAAAGTTTTGAAGGAACTGTGAAAGGTGCAGAAACCGGTAAATCGTGACAACACCATATATTTTAAATCATGCTTATAAATGAAGTAATAACAACATTGATTTAGTTTTAACACAAGATTTACAAAGGCCATACTTTAAACAGGCTTAAGTTTACGTGTGTTTTTTGAAACGGTTCTGGGTGAGAGATGTGTGCTAGAATGTTTCTACCTTTATCCTTACAGAAATGGTACTCTGATATTTTAGCAGTGTTAACTTGTAGAAGTAAATAATTAATTATTGTAATACTGGATAGTTAGTTGCACGCGTTCTTCTCGTTGTATGGACACAATAAAGATTCTAGACGCGGTTATTTTCACTGTCTTTGTTATTCACGTCATATGTGCAGTTTCCTCACCTCGTTTTTCACGTGATAATTGAAATTTCCTTACCGTTCGTATTTATGTTTCTTATGATAAACGTAGTTTTCCTCATTGCACACATTTTTATACTCTATGTGCAGTTTTCCTTACCGTCCATGTTTTTCTCAAGCTAAGTGCCCCTTTCCTCGACGTCCACATTTTTAATACCCTGGGCCCTGCATGGTCAGGTGGTTAGGGAACGCTACTCCTAATCTGTGGGTCGTGGGTTCGAATCCACGGTACACTAAATAGGCTCGCTCCTTCAGCCGCGAAGGCGTTTTAAAGCTACGTTTAATCCCACTATTCGTTGGTAAAAGAGTAGCTCAAGAGTTGGCGGTGAGTGGTGATGACTAGCTGCCTTCTCTTTAGTCTTACACTGTTAAATTAGGTATGACTAGCGCAGATAGACGCCATGTATCTTTGAGAAAAATTCCGAACAAACAAAAATTTTAACATGCTACATGCAGTTTAATATTTACCCATTTTTTTATGTTAAGTTTTAGTGCTGTTTTCCCTCACCGTTCGCTTTTTTTTCTCGTACTACCCACAATTTTCCTCGTGATGCATTTCACATACTCTGTATGTGCGAGTTCATCAAGGTATTATCAACGTATCCAATCATAAACATCGTGACACACATTATTAAGCATGAGTTTGATTAAAAAGCTGCAGTTCCTGAACCTTGTTATGTTATTAATAAAGTATTAAAAGTCGCTATGAAATGCTTCCCATTTTACGGTTGTAAATTCCTTGTATGTCAAAGATTCGGTATAGTATAGTAGCTTCATTCTTAAGACTTATAGCTGATCTGATTCTGCAACTTGTTCCTCTGCCAGTTATGACTTTTAACATTTAATTTACTTCATTAATCATTTGGGAAAGTAGAGTTGACCTTTCACGATTGTTATACGGAGTCATGTGTTATATTAACAAATTATACACTACTATTCAGATAGAAAACTGATTAAATAATGACTTGGATGAATATTCTATCAGGTCACAGTTACTCTGAAAGCTTGTCATATTTACAGAGATAATTTATCAGATCGTGTTTACATGGAGAACCAACGAAATTATGTATACAGAAACAATCTACTAATTTATGGGTGTTTATATAGAGAATCATAGTTGAATAGACATTCTATCAGGACGTGTTTTCTCAGAGAACCTATTAACTGAATTTATCGTGTCGTATATACCCGGACAGTGCTTCAAGTTCTATGTACTCGGACAATCGACTGAAACAGTGCCTCGACCAATATTCCTGCCTTATTCCAGCCCGCCTGATGAGCCCTAGTAGTCGGAAGTATTTGTAGCATTCTTTGTTGTTGACATATTAGTACATTATTTAGTTTGTCTCGTAAGTTATTTTAATCATATAATTTAATGCGGGTCGTCTGTCACATTTTGTTGTATCTGAGCAATTTTGAAGTGTCTTGTTTTGGTGGGTTAAACATGAGATTACGAGAATAATAAATCAAACGAATTATTGTTTTTTTTGTTTTTAAAAAAAAATTAAAGCTGTCGAATCGTGTTGAGATGGAAATTGTAATATGTATAATCGCTTTGTTCATTTGGTGTGCAGTCGAAGTTCTATAAATTAGTTGCTTGGCAACTGCTCACCAACAATAATTGTTTTAAAAACATGAGAATATCTGACAGCCAGGTTGTAATTACTATCAGTTCAAGGAACTAGTTTGAGCCTGTATGCATAAGAACTGTGACCATTCGATACTGTCGACAAAGCACAAATGAGTCATTCGCAATCCGAGTTGAGTAACCCTTTGAATTATTAACATTTGCACCTTACTGTGCTGTCGAAATATTTCTTGTTCTTAGAATAAATGACCTGCAGTTTAGAAAGAGCATAAAATCGAAACTATCAAACGAGCATGAAGTGAAGCTGTGCACATATTCATTCACATCTTTTCATCCAATGAAGAGGCCATTCGTCCGATGGCAAGTATCGGCAGGTCGTTCCACGCGCTAGAAACCACTGCACTTCAGCTTGCGGCACTCTCGTGAACCAAGCGCACGGTTGTAGACGTGTGAGACAACTGAACTCGGAGAAAGGATCAAGCTTTGATGTTTCGGCAGCTCGTCTACACGGGTTATCGTTTAAAATAGGATTCAATTTCAACGTTGGTTTGTTGATCTTTCCATGAAGAGCTTATAGTGCTTCATTTATACGGCAACCATCATGTTTACGTCATAAATGTTACCAGGTCAACAGAATGGTTAGCGACTCTGGTTTGCTGATCCAAGATGTACACGTTCAAAGAAAGACAAAAACTTGACACTCTACATGCGAGATGGTTCGAGGTTTATGGAAGATAACGTGAAGTCGTAATTCACCATGTAGTTTTACTTTGTTTTTTCTTCAACGGGTGTGACTTGGGTGCACCGCTAACACTGAAGAAAGGAGAATCTGTATCTTTGGAGGCACTTAGACCGATGAGTCACTTTATATCAGAGACTTGTTCCGGGAATCCTGTGGAGTTGGTGATTAACTTGACGTAGAATTAGGGTTCTTTGTCTTCGTCGGTTTGTTGCAGCTGTGAGACTAGTCTTGGTACTTGGAAAACAACTTAATATGTTTGTAGTGTTTTGAAACTAAAAGGCACGTGCAGCTACTTCGAAAGTTGTGCACGTGGATCTTTCTGCTGTACACAGTGAAGTGGAAACGTCGAACTTATTCAGGAAGGTATATCACTTTTTATACAGTTTGGAGAATATTTCTCTACTTATTTTGTTTTCAATTTGTTGCTAGGTGTTAAACATACATGGCACTGTAGCATGAATTAGTTGCTTCCCAGCCTTTGTTACCCATGTCTCTCGGGATACGCGAAAACTTTTGAAAAACTTTTCAAAAAGAAATTGAACTCCACGCCTCAAAATTTAATAGTGGTCATGATGATTTACGAACTTATTCCATTAGTCATGTATTCAACTTCATGGATTCGCCCTTTTTATCTATCTGTTTATTAGTATAAACATTTTTTTTTTCAAAACAACTTATGATACACTAGGGATACGCCGCTGGTCATGAGGTTGTGAACTAGTACAGATTTCAGTTGACTTTGGGGCGGCTTTGCTGATTGTTGAAAGACAGTAAGCAGTAACGTTGCAGGCATTGCGCTTCCAAAGGTTCCCACGAAAATTTAAAAACAAACAAACTTACTAGTCTGTTTGCCTCCAGATCGTCTACTCTTCAAAGGTTTTAAACCAGTCTGCCAAATGTGTAAACAGGAACGAAATAATGTAGTAAAAAACTTGAGGATTTTAATATTCAAACTTTATTAATGACAAATTGTAGTGGTTATTTCCATTGAACTCCTTTATATACTAATGGGTCTAGAAGTGTTGTAAGCCAGAGAATTGTTTCACTGGAAAATGTCGTTTAATCCACGATAAAAAGATCAAAATTCCTGTTATGCATTTAATTAAACTTTTAACCAGACGTACTCTAAATTTGTGTAACATTGGAGGAAATAAACTCTGTAATACGATTTATGTAAAGATGCTCATGTAATTATACTTAAGTTATAACTAATAAAATATTAGTGAAGATGTGTAATCTCTCAAGTACAGAGCCTGGAATGGGCTATTGGTTAGAACGCTCGACTCCGAGTTGGAGTCCGCGTTACGGAATATAGTCGACCATTTAGCCGTGAGGGCATTTATAATATAACAGCCAGTTAATTGGTAAAAGAGTAATCCAAGTCTATCACTGCACACTTAAAAACGGACAGCGCAGATAGCTCTCGAGTAGATTTGTACGAAATTTAAAGCAATGTAATGAATGGCATTCATAAGTGTGTTGTATGAAAGAAGAAGAAAAAAAAATTCAAACGAGCCTATTATGTCAGATGTGCTTATCTGCCTGAAAAAAAAGAGTTGTTTATATACGTAAGTAGTTTAGGAAATTCGGACATTGATTAATTTACAATCGTGTTTAATTTGTAATTGCTGTATGAAAAAAAGATTTGTTTTCTCGTGTGTCCGTTGCTCTACCGTAACTTGATTTGAAAGCTTTAAATTCACCATTTTTTTTATTAAATACAGTATACTTGATAAATTATGTGAAGTGCGCCTTTGTATTAGTTACTTTATTCATGTATGTGTTCGTTCTATTTTTCGCTAATTCGTAAGAATCACTAATTGTTTTCCAAATGGCTTCACGGTGGCTCAGCACTAAATTAGCGTTTTCAAATTCCACGGTTTAGCACATTGTTGTGCAACTTTACACTTAAACAAATAGATTGTCAGCTTACACAGTCTGGGGTAGTTTACCCATGCTTGTAATTGTTTGATGATATCACAATGAATTGCGCTATTGATAATGCTGTGTGTTACTCAACATTGACTACACTTGTTTATACATATATTCATGTACTACGGGAATCAAATTGGTAAAGCTGTTCTTGGTCCGGGTGTGGCCAAAAGTTAGAATGCTGAATTGTGAATCCAGAGCCCGTGCTTTTAGAAATCATATGTATGAAAGAGTGACGGTCAAATCCTACTTTTGATCAGACAATAGTTGGTATTTGGTGCTGTCGACTAGCTGTTTTTATTCTAGTATTTCACCCCGTTAGAGGTACATCGGTATGTCTGCGGACTCATACCGCTAGAAACCGGGTTTTGATACCCGTGGTGGATAGAGCACAGAAAGCCCATTTTGGAGCTTTGTGCTTAATTCCAAACAACCAAACCTAGCATATTAATACAAAATTAAATAGGGACAGCCTGTGCATACTGTCCTATAGCTTTTCGTGGAAATCCGAAACAAAGAAACAAATGTGATTCGATCCCTTCTGCTAGGTCATATTCCGACAAAAATTTAGACAACAAATGCATTAAGTTTTTTTTAAGAATCTTTGGTAGACTATGAATTACTTAGGCCTACGGTAAATAGTTTTTAATAACTTGTACAAAGCTTTATTAATTTTAATAATAAATACAACAGCAATAAACACTATACGCCATTTTTAGCCTTTATGTAAACATTCATCTTCTATCAAGTCTTTTGCCGATTTTCTTAAAAATATAAATAATATCTTATGATACACTTCTTGTGATTAGTTTGACTTTTCTCACGTTTTATCGTTATTATTATTACCCAGGTACTTTTTGGATAAATTTTGTGGAATTGCACCTTTTCAAATCCAAAGCGATTTGCATCTAGAGTTTACTTTATTGAAAAATTTTTGCTAAGTTACTTAAAATTTCTACGACTAGAACTAACTTTCATTCAATTAACTCAAAATTTGGTCGGATTGATGGAATGATTATGTGTTATCCTATACGAGTTCTGTGCAACGCACGTATAATATGCTTTATAAAAGTGTTTCAATTAGTTAGTTAAAATATTTTGAGAAGTTAATAGCTGCATTTTTCGATTTTCATGTTGCTTCATCCGACTATGAACTCTTGGACACTGAGTTAAATCATTATTGAGCATGAGATCTGGTTGTTGGTGTAAGCGTGTCCTCATTGCATTTCCAAATAATTTTTGTTCATGACTATTTTTCAATAAACACGCTCCGCACTTTGGGCCTGTGTTCGCTATAAAAATAATGGTCAAACCTTACTATTCAGTCAGACAGCACTAGCTCAAAATTCAGTAGTGGATGTCATTGACTATCTGCTTTCCCAGTAGCCCGAAAATTAGGGAAGGCTATACGTAGGTAGCCCTAGAGGAGTTTTGCACGAAAGTTCAATAAATGAACCAGAAGTGTGCATGAAAAGGTTCTTTGCCTTCGGTGAACATAATGCAGAGAGTCCATTGTGCAGCTTTGCACAAACATAAAAAAATAAACTATAAAAATCATGACACCACCTATTGGATATATGACATTTTCAACTTGAATAACACCTTAAGCGCATTTCAGAGATTCCATGGTTTTAGGTTATCGCCATCCCAGAGGGTAGAGAGCCTCCATCGCTACCTTTGTTCCTCCAGCTTTGAACCGAATAACACGATTGATTGTTATAATCTACGGTTCAAAGCATTTAGTGTGTTTAATAACGTTGGGGCGCTAATCTTTGACCTTTGCTTGGCCCAGCAACTAACAATTAATCCATGCACAACCTCCAGTATTGGAAACATGCTGTAATTGTTATATAAACATAAAACACGTTATATGAACAATGCTGTTTTGTTATTCCTGTATTTCTGTGTCAGTTGACATCGTTATTTTACCAGTTTTTGTTTTCTAAGCTGACGTCGTTTTCATCACTTTCATAATGTAATGAGTCAGCTGATATCACTCTTTAAGTTCTGAATCATTTATTTAATACTGTCGGTTTTCTTTATTTCTTTTCATTTTAAATCAGCAGGTTTTTCTTCATTTTTAATTGTCTTACATTGCTGACTTGTCATTCTTCTGTTAGTGTCTTCTGGCATCCCTACATTCTTTTTGTCTTCTGATTTTTTTATCGGGTGACATTGCTGATTTGTTTTTTATTTGAAAACTAGCTGGCATAGCCATTCTCTCATTCTTCTGCTTTTAGGTTGTTAATAATATTAACATATGCACTTTCTCCTATTTTGAACAGCTAACATCACTTTTATGTCATTCCTTTGTTTCTGACTCAGTAGGTATCGCTGTTTTACGTTTCCTGTGTTTATGAATCAGCTGAACGCTCTTTTCCGCCTCTACTACATTTTTTAATCAGCTAAAAGCATTGTTTTTGTGACTCAGCTGAAGGCTCTGTTTCGCCTCTCCTGCGTTTCTGATTTATCTGACAGCACTGTTTCGCCTTTCCTGTGTTTCTGAATCAGCTGACAGCACTGTTTCACGTTTCTGTGTTTGTGAATCTGCTAACAGCACTGTTTTGCCACTTGCAATGAATGATCTGGCAACATTGTAAGTTGGCAATGGTTTTTTTTTTTTAATTTGCAAAATCGAAAGTCATCGTTGTTGAAGTCTTTGTATCGCACAATCTCTGTGGACTTGCTTAAATTACAATTACGCAGTTACTTACGTTTAACTGTAATAACTTTGAAATCAATATACGCGTATTGGTGGAAGAAATACACAATAGTTAATTGAATAAATTGAGACAACGACCTTATCATTGACGGATGACAAAGGTACGTTTTATAATAGTGAAAATCAGACTTTCCTTCTTGTATTTGATCAGTTTATTTTCTGTATTTGAAATTTGTACACAACTTGTTCGATTTTGTCGAAAAACCACATATTTTAATTATTACATCTTTTTTGTATGTTCTTATATTTTTCCAATTGCTGCTGTGATATAAAGCATATCTTGTGTACTTATCTGCTTGGATGGTAGTGATTCACAGCTATGTTTAAAATTGAGAACGGTAAAAACTAGAAAGGCCAACATTTAAACTTTAGTATTCTGTAAAATAAAAATCTATATGTAGGATGACAAGAAATCCACTTGAAGTAAAAATGTATTTTCAAGACGGTTGGAATGGATATTAAAACTTTAACGTTTGTTAACCTGAAGATGACATAAGAAGGTCGAAACGTTGTTCTGTACTTTATTTTAATTTTTTTGATAACCACACCGGCCGTCTTGAAAATACAATAATCTATATGGCTGTGGCTTGGTCGAGATTTTCGTTTTTTTGTTGTTTTTCTATGACCCCTGTTAAATCAAATGAAACCTACAAGTCTCAAATTCCTGCTTTAGTGTCTGTGAATTTTGCCACAAAGTAAATTTGTATCAAGTCTCATTTCGATTGCTGAAAATGTAACGGAATTGAAGGCCAAATACGTTTTTGTAATGTTTGATACTTGGTCGTTACGTTCATAGCAGTGGCCTTAATAAGACTAAGATAAAGTAAACAAATGGAAGTCTTGTAACAAGGTATATTTCCTCAATGTTTCAAGACAGTTTTCTCAGAAATAAAGGCGAAACGCACAATATAACTGTCAGGAAGAAGAAAGAAACATGAAGTACGATATGTCATAATTTTTATATTGGGAACATATAATAGATGGAAAA
This sequence comes from Carcinoscorpius rotundicauda, assembly GCA_011833715.1. Lineage (NCBI taxonomy): Eukaryota > Metazoa > Arthropoda > Merostomata > Xiphosura > Limulidae > Carcinoscorpius > Carcinoscorpius rotundicauda. The sequence goes on from CM022401.1 coordinate 34,982,124, forward strand.
CAAGACGGCTACAGTATATTACAAATACCAAGTTTATCACAATGATTGGTAACACTGAGGAACACAACAAAAAGAATATTGGGGTATTCTGATTACAACGTAACACCTAAACCGTCGACATAACTATCGAGTCTTGAGATGGTGCATCTAGGATTCCTTGAAGCTTATGTACATATGCGTTTCTTATTTGTTTAAATCTAACGTTTAATTTTATTTGCAAGTGAACCTTTTAGATAATGTTTAACTTGAAGGATATTCAAACAAGTCATTTTGTGGAAAATTTCTTGTTCTATTTGCATAATGATTATAGAATTGGATATTAACTATCGCTTACTAAGGAATTATTACAGGAAAGAAATTTCTCGCTTATTTTCAACTGTAATTCACGTGAATAATGTTTATAAGAAGTTACTCGGGTACACTGTTGAAACCCAGGTTGTGGTGGCTAGCTGTGTGGTGTCTTGAACTGTAATTCACGTGAATTATGTTTACGGGATGTTCCCTGCTGCTTTTTACCCAGTTATTTTGGAAAGGTACGAAGGCGTGTAAGCGATCGTTCTACAAACATGAGGGGCATCCTGTCGTGTAATGTCCCAGTTAAGAGCTACGTTATCGAATAATTTTTATAAGAAATTCTTCTGAAATATGACCGTGAACACTTATCTAACAAGGAGCTACTTAACCGGTGTATTGTGATCTAGCCTGAGACACGCACTTTATTTGGCAGGTTCGTGCAAGGTGACCTTGTTGGTATAGGAGCACCTGCAGTCTACGTCGTCTAATGGGGCTTCCACCTTGAACTGAAGTTCGCACGGTTTTATGTAAAAACTGGTCTGAGAAACTTTTTATTTTTAAGAATCGTGTGTTCTAATGTCACGTTTGGACAATATCAGAACAAGTTAATTTTTTTTCGAAGAAATTATTAAAACTTTTTTAATCATTCCTTTAGCAACGCATCTACTGATTTTAAAACAAATATTTTATTGGGGAGGTAGGAGATTGATACTGGCTTGTTTACTTATCATTGCATCACCGTGTATAATATTTTGTTTTGCCTATTGCAACACTCGGTATAAAGAATTGACGAAATAAGGTGAGATAAACCATTTTTTTGTGTATAATACTTAGCAGTTATAATAATTATTATATTCTTTATATTATTATGGTCTCTGTAACTTACAAAGTGATGATCTCTCGCACAATTTTTGGTTCCTTCATAGGTTACAAAATCGTGTTTAGATATCCGATGGGATCTATATGGACACCAGTGATATTTGTTTGGCTAAAGATGACTTAACTTGTACCAAACTAATGTAGAAACTAACGAAAATGCATGGAGCACGAGCCAGATGAAAAATGGAATAAAATTAGGACGTTTTTATACTTGAACCAGTTAGTTTCTGAAAATCTCCGTTTTATTGGTTGCTTAATTTGTGTTTATATTATTGTATGTTTCTGAGGATCATGGTATATCAGAGGATAACTGTGTATTGTGAAACAGCTTGTTGAATATATCGAGGATTTGTATTCTTAAGACGGCTGGTATGAGTATTAAAACTTTAATTAAAATAAAGTACATGTCATCGTTTTAACCTTCTCGGGTTATCTTCAGGTTAACAATAAAGTACGGAACAACTCTCTTTGTTAACCTGAAGATAACCTAAGAAGGTTGAAACGATGTTCTATGCTTTATTTTAATCAAATTTTTAATACCCATACCAGCCGTCTTGAAAATACATTTTTACTTCAAGTGGGTTTCTCGTCATCACAATATTGAGGATTTACTTCGTTGTTGTTATATGGAACTGTTTTATAACTGTGTTATTACATTTACCTGTGTTCGGTGTATGTAATGGCTTGAAGAATATATTGAGGATTTACTTTTCTGATCGATATTCGAAAAGATTTGATGAACATGTTAGATACTTGTTTGATATAGAGAATAGTTCAAATATTTGTTTGGTGTTATGGTTATATGGAAGAATTTTTGGTAATGTTTTAGGATTGTTTTGGCCCTTTAATATGGGAAGTGGTTTGAATGAATTGGATATCCATAGTTTCATGGATACATTGAGGATTGAAGATCGAACTCAAGGGGCATCAAAAAGAAGGGCCATGGCTTTCTAAATTCGAATTAAATCTGACAAAAAGCACCAAAAAGTTAATTTTTTATAAAAATTATAATTTATTTATGAATTTTCAATAACAGAATTATTTTAGTTTTAGCGAATAAAAATAATTAAACTGGTTTTATTTTTTCAGTGCATGTTTATTCAGCGTAAGCAATGTTCAGATGATTTAAAACCTTTCAAAGAAAGATAAAAATATTTTCAGAAATTGTTGCGTTATTGTCCTTTACCCCCTAAATCATAATCCTGATTACACACCTGACCGAACCTGTGTGATGTTTTAAGTTTTTTTGTGTTCTAAGACTTTTGTTAAGTAGTTACTCTGGGGACAGTGTGAAGATATAATTTCTGTATGGTGTGAACAATATGGCGGATCTATTAATAGAAGTATGGAACAGTTTGACGGATTGGCAAGGATATTTCGTGTATTGTATGAACAGTATGCCGTACAGAATGAATGCGAAATTTGTTAGACATAGGATATATGAATGTACGACTTTTTATGTTGTGAGACAGATATAAGGATGGATTTGTAGCTCCTGTATGGTATGAGACAATATTACGGATTGTGAGAGAGTTTGGTAGATAGTTTTCGAATGTACTTCTTATGTAGTAGTAAAGATCTGATGGATATACAGGGTGTTCAGAAAGTCACTGTACAGCAGTTGTTTCCAACCTTTTTTATGCTCCTCACCCCTAAAAAAAATTAATATGTTCTCATACTCTTCACAGTAATTATTTATTTAAGAATAAAGGTGAAGGTGGACAAAACAAATGTTTTCTCGCACCCATAGTTGGGAACCACTGTTGTACACTTATATATTTATTAACAGACATATTTCAATATGGAATATAGGAGGTAAATATAAATGACAATTATAAACAATGTTGAAAATGACCCTCGTTGGCATTAATACAGGCTTGGATCCTTCTTATTTTGTTTCTAAACACTGCTACCAGTTGCTGGCTTGAAATAGACTGAATAAAATATGATTACAAAACAGCACAGTGACTTTCCGAACACATATTAGAATGTACCTATGTGAAAGTTTTTTGTTTTTTTATGCTTAACAATTTGTCGAATAGATTATAAATCGAAGCAGTTTAACGGGAGCCGAGTGTTAGGTTGCGGGATTGTTACCGCCAGAAACACACTGCACTCTAAAATTTGAGCTGTGCGTGCGTTATAAGAGTGAAGATCAAATTCCAGTATTGAATTACAGTCCATTGTACATACCACCTTTACGGATGTGTTGACTTTTTGTATACGGCGAAACAGTTAGATAGACATGCTATATATTTTGCCTTTGCACATTTAAAAAAAAAGAGTTTGACAGGTGGATAAGAGGTTGTTTTATGTGTTGCACGAAACATTTTGGCAGATAGATTAAAAGTTTAGTGTTTGTTATGAGACAGCTTGATAAATTAGAAGTTGGAATGGTATGTGTTATTGCACTGTTTAGCAAATTAGAAATAGCCAAGTGGTTTTTGTTTGGTAATATGACCCACTTAAAAATTCTAACGTTTTTGACAACTTATGATTAAGAACTCGGAACAAGGGATATTATCGAGCTAGCTGAACAGCACGCGCCTTTATTATGTAGTGACGTAGTAGTCTGTACTTATGAAACGGTGATGACCTTCCTCTCGATTAGGCCAGATTGCCATTCGTGTGTCTAAGAAATGATACTAGTTTATATAAATAACCACACGCATTCCACTTATAATCCAGTCCGTTAATTATTAAGTTTAAATAACAACAGTGCTGTTTTTATTTATAGTCTATTACTACGTGTATTTTTTCGTAATAACTGGGATTTTTTCGGTGAGCCTGAGGTAAGCACTTGCTATCGTTTTGTACATATAAAACAATGTTTGTGTGTAGTTGATCTATTTCGAGTTCTTTTGGCAAGGGTCGCAACCACTCCATCCTGGGGACTCGGCGATAGAATAGAGGGCTTTTAATGCTATAATTCGGTATTCGATCACTGCGGTGGGCACAGCGCAGTTAACCCCTTGTGCAGATTTGCGCTTTAAACGAAACGTATAATTGTTTTCAGTATTCTGCCGATGGGTATCACTAGTGTTCCTCGTGTGTGTGTGTGTATATATGAAGCATGGCTGCCCAGTTATTTTTTACTTAAGCATAGACTTCTCGAAGGGTTGATTTCGCACTTATTTATTGGAACCAGTGTTTCATCTTCCATTATTGCTCGAAAAAGAAGTGCAGCGGTCTGTCTGTTCCCAGATAATTAAGTCTTGTTGTGACGTATATTTTTAAGTGTTGAATTCCACTGAAAATAAAGTTTAGAATTATTATAACTATTGACTTATGTTTTTCGTTAATATATAAACAGTCAAGGATCAGTATTTTACGTAATGCTCCTATAAACGCTAGAGACAAGATTAAAGGAAAACTTAGCAAGGGTGAGCTTTATTTTTTGTAATGCTTCTATAAACACCAGAGATAATGAATTTCATCATTAGTTTGTAATTTGTGTGTGAAATTTTCATGTCCTAATATTTGTATAAATGTATCCATTATAAGCAGTCACTATTAGCATGAAGCTTGAGGTTGTACAGTAAAACCTTTTGAAGAAACTTTGAACGTTATAACAACTGCCACACAACATTTTGTTGTCAGTTGCTAATTGATACATCTACATGATTTTTTTATTAGCATGGTTTGAAGATTGGTTGCACGTATTTATGTCCTTAAACGCCAGACTTTGTATAGAATAGCAGGTAAATGAGACAAATAATAATCACAATGATGTAGGGATGGCACAGTCAAAACAAATGTAAACAAGAATGCATATAGATGATACCTCCTATACATAAATCATTTTGTTGTGACTTTCAATATTAAAATATAATGTTACACTGTAACATGCATAAGTATAGAATGGTTAACCACCAGCTTGATTACTTCGACCAACATTATGGTGAAAGTTTGTAATAATCAAGACGTTTTGACTCTTGCTTACATTACTTTAATACCTATTCTGACATAACAGTGAGAAATATATAACTCTTAACTGCAATAATATTAAAGTCGTGTGTATGAGTTTTACAGTGTAACATTAAATTTTGATATTGAAAGTCATATAGGGATGATTTATGTGTTGCTACATAATTCTTGTTTGTATTATTTTTGGCACTGCCATCCCTACATTATTTTACATTTACAAAACGTTTTTAGTAGTTGTTTGGTGACTTTTTCTCTTTAGTGAAAGTTATCATTCTGTGAAAGTGTGTAATAAAATTTAATATTATGTGTATTGAGTTTTTTTACTTCATACATAATGTAGGGGTTGGCTCCCTAAAGACACTGATTGTACAATGTACAAAACATTGAGTATTCTACATACTACAGTCGTCTAATATACGTTTTTTTTTACTTTTGGCTGATAATTCCTATTTCATCTTGTACCTAACTAGTTTTTTAATGGAACACCAGATTACTGTGAAATAGCTAACTTCAGGAGACAGTGATAATATTGTTTACACTAGAGTTATTATTTTAAATTACTACAAGTTATTGTGATGATGCAATGACATCTTGCACTGCCAAGAAAAATGTATAGTGATTTATGTTTAAACTGACATCAGTGATAAAGTAGTTGTAGATATGTCTTGGCTAAAATAAGAAGAATGATAAACAATTTGATGGGTTGGTCGGTTTGTGATTTGATACCTTAACGGTGGTTTCTTGTCTTGTTGGGTAGAGAAACAAATGACAGTGCGAGACAGTCATCTTTTAAAGTAAAACTGTTATTGCAAGTTTTTTTAGCATGAATACTTGTATTATGCTTATGGGAGTATCTTGGTCATCCTGACATGTATAAATAGTCTACTAATTCTGTGATACACTTCTCACATTAACAGGGTCTCGCTGTGAATTCTATGTTCCATGGCTTGTTTTTCTTTACTACAGGATAAAAAAAAAAAAGATGAATCATGCTATTCAGTCAGAAAATAGTAGCCCTATAGCTGGTGGTGGGTATTATTGAGTAACTACCAATTCCTTTAGTCTAGTTGAAAAGCACAAATGACTAGTGCAGGGAGACTTTATGTAGTTTTGTTTGAATCTAGAAAATAGACTTGTGTGATTGAAGCAACCAGTTCTGGTACAGTAGTACTTGAGTTATTGAATAGCTGAATCTTATTGGCTCAGAAACTGTAAGTTTTTTAATTTAGTTTTCTTGTCTGTGTTTTTTGTGTTACTTAAATGCTCATAATAAAGCCCAAAACTTGCATACATATTAACCAACAAGACTCAACTGTAACATTTATTGTACAATTTAATACTTTACAGAAAAACTGTTTTTATCATTTTCTAAAGCCAAGCATTATAGTTTGATTGGTTTGGGGGAAAAATAATGGTATAAAAATTAAATTTCTTGTATTTGACATTTTGTCTTCTCCATAACTTATGAACTTTAAGAGATAATTACATAAATATCTTTGTCGTTATTCTATGAAAATGTACCATATGAACTTGTATCAGAAAGCTATGTGATTTTCAACACTATTTTCTTGAGAGAACTTCCAGGTAGCTTCATGTTAAGTCTGAGAGATTATACCACTAAAAATTTAGTTTTGATGCTCGCTGTTGGCACAGCACAGGTAATGTACTGTATAACTTTGTGTTGAATAACAAAAATAAGGAAATTCTAAACATATTGTAAATTAAGCCTGATGGAGTGTTCTTAATTAGTGTGACTTTAATCAGAATTGACCAATAGTTTTAACCTTGTTTGTCAGCAATCCCTGATGAGTAGAGAGAGTCTTTATCACAATTTATAGTTTTTCTACATTTCTTAGGTTCCCTACTGGGTAGTTACTAATTAGCATGATGTTTATCAAAATTGACTTCTAGTTTTACCACATTTTAAAATGCACATGAATGTGATAATTTTCACTGACTTTGTGGTCACTAGGTAACCAGTGTTGTAATTCTGAATGTACTAAGAGTATTTTTATGAAATTTGAAAACCTTTTTTATAAACTTAAACCTATTATACACCCCCCCAAAAAAAAAAATCAGCTTCTTTGATTAAGTATCTTCACTGAGGAATTTTCTTTGAATTTTATAAAGCCTTTACTGGGTGCAAGGTGATTTTCATGTTAAGAGTAAAAATCTTTCTTCATCCTACAGTTTCCATATTTTATTTGCATAACCCTTGAAACCTCCTAAATGAATGCCGTTTTGTTTTTTTTACATTAAAACTTTCTTATTTTCTCTACCCTAATACTGTATATGGAGTCAGTGTAATTGACCGATCCTGTAACCACAATGTAAATGTACAAGATAAATCTAAATTACCTTTTTTTTTTTTTTGAAAACTACTGAATATGGTAACAAACAGTTACAGAAATATCCTAAAATTTCCATTTCTCTAGACTTTCCATAAGTATTACCTTACGAAAATGCATATTAATGTTTTGGCGACTCTGACATTTATTTTCATAAAACTTCTGTATTTTCTGGTTTATGCGTTTTTCACGTCTTTCACCTTCGAGTGACCTTGTTCAAATCTTTTCCAACGAGTGAAGTAACTAACTTTATTTGGCACCTGGACACACGTGTGGGTTCATAATTTGAACGTAGACCATCGATAATGTTTCTGTAAGGCGACCAGAAACTGTACGTTCTAGTCATGTCCTGATCAGTAGTCGGTTTATAACTGTAAAATACCCCCCTCAAAAAACAGGAGGAGGGTGCTGCACCGAAATTCTATAACCTGAAGCAGGACACCTTAAAATGATAGGCGAATCACAATTTCTGCAACTCGTTTAACCAAGTGATTGTTTAGATGACCATGTAGTTGTTACTCCTTAAATGCTAGTTAGGCGTGTTTTTTTTCATCCTTTTTTAGTTATGTAGCTAAAACACAGGTTTCAGTGGAATGATGTAGCAAGTATCCCACAGTTGAGCAGACACTACTTAATGTCAGACATTTAAGTTAATGTCTAGTGTTACCTTTCGCAGTATTTTGTGAAGAACAATGCAGCTTTAAGTTAATTACTTTACGTTACAAAATATAGTTCCGGCTTACTCACTAAAACCGGATATTACAAGATTATTTTTTTATTGTTTTTTTTGGGGGGGAGAAGCATGAAGTTATCCAGATATATTTGTCGTTAAATTTCCTCAAGTAACTACATTTTGACCTCTAATTTATTTACTTTTTGAGTAGTTAGGTTTCGATATGAGACCTGTTCTATAGATTTTCGTTTGTCGCTTGTGGCTCACACTCGAAGGCGTAAATAAGACAGCAACTCTGCTGGGTACTCCATCTGACAGCCGTGAATAATACACGTGTGTTGTTTAGTTGTACAGTGCTATTTATCTATATTTAGTGTTCTCCATGTACTCTGTTTAATATCCACCTTTTTTTTAAATAACGGAAGTAAGTAGTGTGGTTAAGGACCTCGTGAGATGACAGTATAGACTAGATTACAGTTGTTGCTAAATCATTTTTGGGTCAGATTAATGATAAAAAAACAATTATGAGTGATTTTTAGAAATTGTGTCAGCATTGCCAAACTGTGAATCTGAAAGCATTTGTTTGTGCCCTGTTGCCGTAATAACGTATTTTGTACTTTGGGTCTTAGGTGCATTTTAAGTGTGATGGTCAAATACCACTATTCAGTTAGACAAGAGTATCCCAAGTGTTGATGATGGGTGGTACTGACTAGCTGCCTTTCCTTTAGTTTATCATTTCAAAGTGAAGGGCGGCTATGCGCGAAATTCGTTAAATAAGTCCTCATTGTGTATTAAAATTAAGGGCGGCTGTGCAAATGTAGCTTCTAGTACCAGTACGCGAAAATTCTAAAGAAACATTAGAATTGATAGTAAAAATTGAAATTTATTAATCATATATAAAGTGACTATAACTATAGACTGCAGTTGTATATCGTTTAATGTAGTGTTGATAATCACACTGCAGCTATCTGTTGTTTAGTGTAACATACATAATCACACTGCAGCTATTTGTTGTTTAGTGTAACATACATAATCACACTGCAGCTATCTGTTGTTTAGTGTAACATACATAATCACACTGCAGCTATTTGTTGTTTAGTGTAACATACATAATCACACTGCAGCTATCTGTTGTTTAGTGTAACATACATAATCACACTGCAGTTACCTGTTGTTTAATGTAACATACATAATCACACTGCAGTTACCTGTTGTTTAATGTAACATACATAATCACACTGCAGCTATCTGTTGTTTAGTGTAACATACATAATCACACTGCAGCTATCTTTTGTTTAGTGTAACACAAGTAAACTGCAGTTATCTGTTGTTTAGTGTAACACACAAGTAAACTGCAGTTATCTGTTGTTTAGTGTAACACACAAGTAAACTGCAGTTATCTGTTGTTTAGTGTAACACACAAGTAAACTGCAGTTATCTGTTGTTTAGTGTAACACACAAGTAAACTGCAGTTATCTGTTGTTTAGTGTAACACACAAGTAAACTGCAGTTATCTGTTGTTTAGTGTAACATAATTAAACTGCAATTATCTGTTGTTTAGTGTGATAGTAACAACTATACTGGAGTTATCTTGGCTGTAATGTAACCTAGATAATTAAAATTCAGTTCTGTATCGAATAATCTAATACATAATTAAGCTGCTATTATGTATCATTTAGTTTAACATAAATAACTAAATTCCAGTTAGCTATTCTTTAAAGTAACATTAACGACTAAAATGCAACTGTTTTTCACCTTTTTGAAGTAAGAGAATTAACTAAACGTTTAACATCTCGATAATATTACTGTTTATGGTTACTTCATTATTCAGTGTTCTTTGATTGGTCGTCGTACAAGGTGACAGAGAGGTTTTAAATACAGGTGTGTTAACATATAGTAAATCAATGATTACAGGTGATAGCAATGAATAAACTATCTGTAAAGGTAAACGATATCAGTTGAGTGATGGTATCAAGTTGTTTTTGATATTATAGTAACCAATATACTTCAGTTCTATTTAATATTTACAGTTGTTACTATTGCCTCGCAAATGATTAACACCCGTTGTCATTTGTAAAAGTTTAGTTTTAACAGTCGTGACATGGCCTAGTGGTTAGTGCCCTCAACTTGAAAGTCTGTAAGTCTTGAAACAAATGGGGATTGTATAGCTCTCCCCAGATTTTTTTCGGATCCAAATTCTGAATCACTTTGAATATTTTTATAAGGTGTAGATAGGGCATTTTCGCTGTTTTGGGTTAATAACTTTTGTAATTAAATTTGTACCATATTTCATAGGCACATTAAGGTTAAAACTCCCCATAACACTTAAAAAAACAAAAGTTGGTCATTATCGATCTCAGAAGGATTTTCTGATTTTTCGAAGATGAAATTTTATGTTATTCAATAGAAACATATGCAATAAGTCGGGATGAGTCCATGCAATCTCTCTGATTGTTATATATATATATACAACTACATAAGTAAGGCCAAATGCTTGGTAAGGTTAGCTTCATTGTTAAAACCGCGTAGTGTTCACATCTTCTCGTATAGCTGGAGACTTAGCTGTGTGTTAATTAAAACTTTAAGACCCGACAGTTCTGAAAACAGGTCAGAATTACTTCACTGTGGACTTAATGCTGTATTGGCTGCGATGTTGGAACCATGTTATTTTTCTGGTATCTGCATTTATTCATATACATGCAGGATTTTAGACTTGATGTTGTGTTTTTCTGATCTCAGCATTATACATATGCAAGTAGGGCTGAAGACTGGTGCTGTACTGGTTCCAGCGTTGAAACCATGTTTATTTTTCTGTTCTCAGCACTGCTTCATAAACAAGTAGGGCTGATGGTGTAATGTTTCCAACTTTGGAACTATGTGTATTGTTCTGATTTCAGCGTAATACATATAAAAGTAGGGCTGAAAGCTGGTATTGTACTGGTTTCAGAGTTGAAACCATATTAGAATGTAATATCAGAATTACTTTATTTATAAGTAAAGCTTCAGGTTTAAGTTTTAAGTAATTACAATACTGAAAACACAGTTTAACAAATTTACCCTGTCTTTACGTAATCCCAAGAACTAGTTGTTTGGACAGTTACAACTTTGAAAATGTGTTGTTGTCTGATGATATGAATTAAGAAAGTTTCTCGTTTCATCACTATGGAGACATGTTTGATCATTTTTATATTAGTAATATGTAGACTACAATTGATTTGTTACTAAACATTAGATTTCATTCTGTGTGAACATTTTATCTCAAATTAATCTTCATATTGTCACGAGTCCACACTATAATACTTAACACTTGTTTAAAAGGAACTCGCTCAGTATTTTTTATATTTAATATACGTTATGTTGTGGTAACATTAGGCTTGTATATTTTAGGTATTTGGTCTGGTAATCGTTTCGTGGAATTCTGTCTCACGTGTAATAAACGTGTTAGTAAAATTACAGAAACAGATGGACATCGTTTTTCTGTAGGATGACTTGTCACGAACGTTTGCCAGATCTAAAGAGTGGATGAAAACTTTCCGGGAAATAAGATTTGAGTAAAGACCTAATTATCGTGTTTATTATCGTCGCTACTAAAAATAAGGGACGATATTCAAGGAATAAATTTAATGTAAATTGCACGACATGTTGCGTCATCACACTTAATATGTTTAATATTTTTGTGGTACGTGTGTAGAAACTTGGCAGGTGGAAAGTACTTCACCAAACTGGCACCAGAGGTCGTAATTACAAATTTCTATGACCATGCAGACGTTAGGGAGAAGCTAAGAACAGCTAAATCTGTATAATCTCATAGCGGAAGTAATTCTACAGTTAATCGTGAACGTGTTATAGTTAACATGAAAAGCGTTTATACTAGTTATATTCAGATGCTGTTTAATTGTGTAGTGTCTTATTCCATATCTAGATTAACGCATTGCAGCATCAGGCTGTGGTGGGTGATTCCATGTAAAAATATATCTGTACATTTCACGTTTTGTTACTGTGAAAGAAAGTCTGTGTTTGCTTTTGTTTTTGAAAGCTGGTTGTTAGGATGCTTGATTTGCAATTTACAGGTTGCAGGGTTGAAAAACGATGCCAAATATTTTTGCCCTTTCTGTCGTGAGGGGTTATAATGTGATAGTGAGTTCCACTATTCGTTGATTGAAGAATGTTTCCTGAGATGGCGGTGGGTGTTATTTACCACTGCCTTCCCTGTTAAGCAGTCCAAGTTAGGAGCGGCGGTAGGCATCTTTGCTATATACAAAACAAACACAGTGAAACGAAAAGAACACACATTTTGCTGTTGCAAGACATCACATCTAATACCCCATTGGATACATAAACTATATCATTAGCAACGAGTTGCAACATGTAACATCTAATCTCCCATCAGATGTGTGTGTGTGTTTTCTTATAGCAAAGCTATATCGGGCTATCTGCGGAGCCCACCCATGGGAATCGAACCCCATATTCTAGCGTTGTAAATCCGTTGACTTACCACTGTACTAGCGGGGGGCTCCCATTAGATACGTAAACCATATCATCATCAAGCTTGTTTGTTTTGGAATTTCGCGCAAAGCTACATGAAGGCTATCTGTTCTAACCGTCCCTAATTTAGCAGTGTAAGACTAAAGGGAAGGCAGCTAGTTATCACCACCCACTGCCAATTCTTGGGCTACTCTTTTACCAATAAATAGTGGAATTGACCGTCACATTAAAACGCCCTCACAGTTGAAAGGGCGAGTATGTTTGGTTCTACCGGGATTCGAACCTGCGACCTCAGATTACGAGTCGAATGCCTTAACCCACCTGGCCATGCTGGGCCTCAACGAGAACCGTAGTTTCGAAAATCATCTGTTCTAATCAGTTAAGCTGGGTTCATAACATGTTCACTTGTTATTGAGAGGCTATAACGGTAAAATTCGAGGTTAGATCTTAACATTGGGCACATCATACATAGTTTTTTGTTCAGCTCTGTGCTTAACAAGAAACCGGTGGAAGTTGTATTGGTGTATTTCCAGTTTATGTGGGTACGTTTATACGTTATTTCTGCATATTTAATTCTGAGCGTGTTCATAACTCTCATTTCTACATGATCAATTAAGCAGTTATGAGCCCTTATAAATGTACTGATCTTTATGTTAAATATTAATAATTACCAGAGTGATAAAATAAAAGTAGTTATGTACTTGTCATGAATGTATTGCTATTACTCTTAGCTTTAGTAATTCTAAGAACTTTTGACTACAGGTAAAGAAGAAAGTACATATAACAATATGTCAACCACACTACATCCAATGCTGACGAGGTCTTTAGTCCAATATCGTGGCTAACTGACTGGCTTTTTATCTTTTCAAATTACATGAACAGCAGCAGTTATAATGTGAACTAGGTCGGGTTGGTAAATTACTAATAATAGCTCTAGTTATCTGCTGATTGTGAGTGTAAGTATACTTCTGTCTTTTGATTTAACAGTTGGTGTAGTTATGTGGTATTGTGTTCATACGCTCACTTACTACTGCCAGAATGAAATAGTAACAAGCTGTTATTATGCTACTTTTGTATTTAGCGGAAAATGCTAGCACTCTCTGTGTAGAAATGACGCGAACGCTCGTATTAAAGCCATACAAAAATCATCTAGATTTTTTTTTCTACGAGCCTTTAGAAACCAGATATGAAGAACTACCTAGCATAGTTGCTCTGTCGCTGGAATATACGCCGCTTTTTAGCTATGCAGAGCGTTCAAAAATCGAAAATGTCGAATAGCCAAAACCAAAATTTCTTATTTTGGCTCATCATATTTATTTAACAGTCCTAGCGCCTACCAAGTTCGAGCAGAAAAAAACACTCTTTACGATCTTTGACTATTTATTTTATTTTTATTTGCAAAATTTATATAAAGCCTCAGAATGCACTCCATAACCTAATAACATATGTATGCCATCGCATAAACGTATTAGAGTTGTTGTTTTGAATTAAGCACAAAGCTACACAATGGCCTATCTGTGCTCTGCCCACCACGGGTATCGAAACCCGGATTTTAACGTGTAAGTCCGCAGACATACCGCTGAGCCACTGGGGGCACGTATTAGAGAAACAATTCATTGCTAAATAAAAATCCTATGTAGGACTACCGAACTTGAAAAATGGAACCAAGTTACTTGGGAATGGAAGTGGACACATGATATGATCTAGCTAATAATCACGCAGAAAATACCCCAACACAATTGGTAAAACAAGTAGAAACAGAAGTTCCAACTGTAAAATGTTCAAAACCTTAGCATTTTGAAGTTTCATTGAAGGAAAGGTATAATAATGAAAATCTATTTTATTTAAACACTAACTTTTGATACACAAAGTGAGGAAGCAGTATTTTATGAATTATATTCTTCTTGTAAAGTCGAGATAACTTTGCTGCATGAATAGCGGTCCAGTTAAATAATACGTCTCCTTTCATCCCTATCCTGTTTGGTGTTTCTCTCTAGTCGACCATACATCCTTGTTTCATTTAGCGACGATTTTGTTTATTGGCTTGATATGGTCAGGGTGAGACGTAACACACAGGCTGGTACAAAATTGTTACTCTTATTTTAATATTTAATAATTTAATAACTAATGAAATACAACTAGCAGTTTCAGCATCTTGTAGTTCATCTTACTGTTATTAAGTCATTGTTTTACTTTCAGTGAGTAGTATTACCTAGTAAAATGGCAATCTTGTATGAAAAGATTCAATACGTCGTTTGGCATGCAGGGTATATCAATTCCGCTGCCTCCGCTAGGCATCACTTCACTGAACTTTTTTTTCGGCGGTATGTTAGAGGCATCATGTCTCGCACACCTATAGCAAACATAACAAAGCTAAAGACCAGGATTAACAAATTCTATAGCCACCGTAACTGTGGCTATTGAAAGATAATTTCGGATAACTTTATGCAGGGTATCCCCCTTTGTGTGTTACTCTGACATGTATGAAATAGAAGTTTTTGCTTCTTACGTATTTATGTTTATTATTGTCAGTTTGATACAGTCACGGTAAGAAGTTGTATGTTGGGCCCACATTATATACTATTATAACCTTTATGAAATAGCAATAAATAGTTATTTACTGATCTAAAGTGTATGCTTGACATTTAGATGGGTATTAATGAATTATGGACATATCGTATGAAGGATGAGTGGTTAGATTTTGAATCCATTTTTTTCCTACTGACAGTGTTCTTTGTGTTAGTCCTCGTTGTGAGTTATTGTTCTGCAGTGTAATTTTCAACCCAGTATGTTTTGTACACTGAGGAAATGTTATCTCCCTCTTTAATCACTTTTTTTCAAAGTTCAACAAAAGTACATTAACGACGAACTTTGAGGGCCATTTTGAACAACTGAAAGACTCAGAAGTCCGTGGTAGATGTCTGCGAATGTGAATATCTTGAAATCTCGTTTCTACTTGTACTTTGAGAAGGAACTGGTCACGTGGTTGGATGGTATGTCATGCTTTATTAGTATCCAACCCACAATGGCATTTACTCACGGTATAGGTTGATGGTGTACAGAAATCACGGTAGCATTTTTTTCAGCTCTTCGTGTATCTAAGCTACTGTTGTAGCTGTAAAATTGCAACAAAACCACGAATATCATTGTAAGTGTTTGTGACATGTTCTGTACTACTTTTTAAATGTTGTATTAATGGTAGGGACGAGTGTGAAGTTTCTTAACAACAGATATTCTTTTGTTTTCTTCTTAATGCCATGCGTTGCGTACTTTTATACTAGTATTAAAAATTATGAGTTTTTAAATGAAGTGGTGATTCTGCTACTAAAATTAATGAAAAAAATAATTAAAATCACAATCACAAATTTAAAAAAATCCCTGCTTTGTCAGCTTTACATACTTATCTGAAGGCCAAAGTAAGAATTATATTTTATAAATTTTATGATTTTGTTTTTAATTCATGTTTCATTACTTTTTGGAGCAGGATCCCCACTTCGTTTGAAAAGTCAGTTTTTTTTTAATACTCTTGTTCATTTTGTTTGTTACCATACGTGTATAAAGTACTTTACCTTAGAAAACTGTTGCAGTCAATCCATCTCTATATAGCGCCATCTGTTGGGTTGAAAAAATATACAAGTATGTGCATATGTTTGCCATTTATAAAAATATGTATATATTTATCGGAATATCAAAAGCGGACAATCAAAGACCATTCAAGTAATCCGGAGAATTTCTGTAGCGCCAGCCCAATCCGTCTCGGAGCTAGTTTCACTGACGTGATCAGAGAAGTAGGTAGTAGATTAAAAAGTTGTTTTACACATTTTGAACTTTTATACCGGAATTGTCAGCGACCTTTTTAACGTATTATTATTATATATGCACATGATATACCATAACCATTACAGTTGAACCCCTCTAAAGCAGCCACCTTCGTGACTGAGACAAATTGGTCTGATTAGAGGGGTTCCACTGTACATAATTAGGGATTATGTAAAGAAAAAAGGGACTGTGATTGAATGACCGTTTTCAAGGGATGACCGAATCTGGCAGCTTGGAGGGGTTCCACTGTACTTTGAACTGTCGGTTTTTCGAGTAAAAATACAGTAGGGTGGTTTTTCGACACGTGGATTATTTGGAAATCCTTGTCGATCCCTGTTTTTCAGTACTTCTGTGAAATGAATGAACTTTGGATTGACAAGTCTTGTGATATAACCCTCGTAGAAAGGAGGTAACTCTAAGCTCCACCTGTGTCTACAAGTTGTACTACTTAACTAACCTGATACTTGATAGCTACACGGATGACATAGTGATGACGGATGGGCAGATTTTCAATGAGTGTCGTGAACAACCATTTTTAGTGTCACTAAATAAAGTGATACAATCTTGTCCTGTTAATCTCATAGGAGTAACATGCGCCCAAAAATTAACAATTTGCTGCAGTGTCTGCTATTACAAAGTCGAATGTAATTTGTCTGGAACATAACTGATTGATGGTGGTAAGATGATAAATTTAACAAATTTCGTAAAGACCTGATGTTAATGAGGTTTGCTGAAAAACTGAATTTAGATACAGAATTACTTAAAAGCCATTAAGTGCATCTTTATGTAGTGTATGCTGCATACGTTAAATTAACGTCAAATACTTGTTCTGTAATTTATGTTCATAACAACATAATGTGACTTGACAAGGATCATATGATTTGAATGTATGTAAAGGCAAATAATAATTGGAAAATATTAGGTATCAGTATTTGGCCTCTTATACATCTCGTGTACAAAGACAAGTGGTAAGTAACTCCACATTTTCATCGCAGTTCGATGCGCTGCGCTGTGAAAAGATCACAAACAACAGAAATGTACCTGTACCAAAAGGTTTTTTTCAACAGAAGACAGCTTCAATCTCCACCTTCTCTGCAACACATATGATATTATGACATGCAACAGCTAGAGTTTATGATCTTCCTGATAATGCAGGGTGCTTCAAAAAAATGTTAACGCTTATATGGGACGACGAACTTGTAAACGTGATAAATGGTCAGTTTCGAGGGTGTATCGCATTTGAAATGCTCTCTGTATTTGTTGCGAACCACCGTTGGTGACTGAAATATGTCCATCCATGCAGTAACCTTTCTTATTTGGTTCAAAGTTAGACTCGTTGCCATTTCAGTCAACTGTAAGGGAAAGAAAAAAATTCTCAGAAATGTTACCAATTTGTTGAAGCATCCTGTACAAGTTATGCTTGTGAAATAGTAAGCAGTCAACTAAAGCCAAAACTAAAGGGATACAGGTTATGGTATAGCAAGTAGTAAAATAAGACTAGAACTGAAGAAACACATTTTATGGTCAATATGCAGTTAGCAAAAGCTGAAGGGACGCAGGTTATGGTTTGATGTGCAGTCAGCTGAAGTGAAAGTTAAAAGCACACAGGTTGTGTATGGTATGGTTACGAGTCAATTGAAATCAGAAGTAAAAGGACACAGGTTATGACAGGTATGAAAGACAGTCAATTAAAGTTGAAACTAAACGAGCACAGGTTATGGTGTGGTAGACAGTCACCTAAAGCCAAAATTAACGGGATAGCCAACAGCTGCACCTGAGGCAATAAAGACTTAACCTGCTCATGTTATTATAGATACACACGTTTAGAACGTTCACCCATGCACAGCACTGTGCAGCTGCAATGCAATCATTGATAATAATGAAGAATTCTGTAATAACTATTCCACTCACGAAGCCTTAGGAAGTGAAACTGTTAATGACATAAGTTTGTCACGAGAAAAGCAATTCTGTAAACCAGGAAGAAGGGTGTGTTGAAAATAAGTTACCATATAAAACCATGTTGAAAACTAGTTACTGGTGAACATAGACATTATTTCAATTTATTGTTAGTGTATAGGATGCAATACAGATGATTTTTTAGAGTGAATTTGTACATTCAGTAGGCAGTTATTTTCTAGTTTTTTTTAGAAGGATCTTCAAAAAAGAAGTAAAATGTTTTTTTCACTTCATTCAATTTTTCTTTCAAAGTTTGTTTTTAAGGAAGGTATGAAATGAAAATAGATTTTAATTAACATTTAGTTGAAAAAGCAGGATAATCCTAGTATATGGAAAGTTGCTATTGAGTGTACAAAAACAGCATTTATGAAGAAGTAATTGAAATTCATTTTTTACACATCATTAAAATCAAATGGTAACAATAACAGTTTCTTTCTTACATATTATAGTGTTACAAACAGGATTATTTACTTTGAAATTTACATGGAGTTTTAAATTCTCACCTCATTTTCATTAATTATATTCATATTTCTGATGCCCTAAGCTTTGAAATGGCATATGATGTCAAATGCTAATTTTCAGATGCAGTTTCCACCACCATTGGGGCAGGGTCCGTTACAGTGTTAGTAGTTACGTACTGGATGTGAGCTTAGTTTCTTCACTGCCTTCTTCATACAGTGACTCAAAATACTTTGATATATACTGGACTTCATTGAACATTTATTACTGTTTAATATAGCGTATTATGTAATTATGTATTATGTAAGGTTATGTAATTTTTGTGATTATTACTACCACTTTGATGAAGTGACATTAACTAATTTTCCAGATATTGGTGTATTTTATGTTCAATACCAATAGGTTGACATAGTAACAGTAAAAATCTTAACATATTGATCTTATCTGTTGTTATTAAAGTCAGTTTGAAATATTACTGTATGTTCAGTAATTTAGGGTTCTCAGCTTCGTAAGGTCAGAGCATGAAAGCATTTACTGATTGTAATGAAATAACAGTAAGGTGCTGTTTCTGTTGATCTAAATTGTATGATTAGTACTATTATTTCAAACATACTTACAGTAAACAGTGACATAAAGACCTTCAGCAGATGTTTTTACTTCTAAATGATTGTATTTTATTATTATACTTTGTAAAGTAATAATAAAAATGCGGGTTTTCACTTAGTATATGAAGCCCGTTGCACCGTAGTGTTTCATTTTATCTTGGAATTTGGTAACCGTGTCTAATATACAAAAAATTTTAAGCATTCTGGGTTGAATTCTTTATACTGCAACAGTTTTGGAGTCTCACTTATGTCATTCCAGACCATGTTGCCATTTATCATTTCCTGTCATGCTCTTCATAAGGGTATTGTGTCATGATAATAGCCATGCATTATGGTTTCTTTTGAAAAATACTGTCGTAAAGCTGTTATATTAGAAGTACAATACTGTTACATTTAAATTTTCCATTTGCCATCTTGTGTGTGAGAACACTTTAGAAAAACTCATTTCAACAGCTGGATCACACAAAAATCTGTAAGTGATTTGAAAAATATGGCATCTTATGGAAAAGCATGAATACCAATTTTATTATCTAGCGGATTGAGGTATGCGACTGTTGAGCACATGTTTTGTGGAAGCATGTCATGAACTGTTGCCCTGGATATACAAGTGGCTGTTGCAACTGACCTTTGTGTTCTTGTATTTTAACCTGTTACAGGATGCTGCTTATTGTTCACTACACTTGTAATAAATCTTGGTGTAGGGGTGTTTCTGGATGGTTATAATGTTCAAAGTTGATTCGCGTTCGTTTATCATTAAACACTAGACGTATCATTTTTGAAATTTTAAGTATCAAATTAGAACACATCTTTTTGATGTGCACTAATATTTTATTCAGGAAAGGACTGTTGTATGTTCTCCTCAACAGTGTTTAACACTACAAATAGTGTTAAAATGTAGTTCTGATATCAGCCACTCCATTGCAACTTTATATCGGTTGTAGTTCTCATGTGATTTACTTATTTTCGTATTCGGTATCTCACTAGTATACTTTCTAAACTGTTTGTATAATTACTGGAATCTTTGACAGTCTATTTATCCTAAGGAATAGCACTGTGACTGTACAAACTTCACGTATAAACATTAGTTTTTCGCATTTGTATTGAACATTAGTTTTCAACAGCAATTTTTTCCCAAAAACTTGTTATGCTTTGACGTGTTAACGAAACGTTTTATACATTATCGCTCGAGTTTTAACCATAATTTTTATAAACTCTTTTAGAAGTAACACGGGCCTACTATGGCCAAGTTGTTAGGGCGTTTAACTGAGGACCGTGGGTTCGAATTGCCGTCACACCAAAAATGCTCGCCCTTTTACCCCTGGGGGTAGTATGTTGCGCTCAATCTCGATATTATTTGGTAAAAAGTATCCCAAGAGTTGAGGGTGGGTGGTGATGGCTAGCTGCCTTCACTCTAGTATTACACTCTAAAATTAGGGAGGACTAGCGCAGGTAGCCCTCGTGTAGCTTTGTGCGAAATTCAATAAACAAATAAGCAGAAAAGTAATATTTTTAAACAGTAACAGTACGTTTAATGTTTGTAAAGGTGAATCAATCATTTCATTTTATATATGGCTAAATTTACGGAACTTTAAATGGTGGCCTACACTGACATTGTATGCTTTAGAAATCTTCACATTGTTTAGATAAGGAGAGATGCCTTATTAACATGTTCATACTCTCCAAAATATTCAAGCTAAAATTATTTCCGCAACACATAAAATCTCCGTGCAGTAATCTCTTATCAGTATTTCGATCCGAATGTCTTTGAAAGCATATTAGCCACGACTCGGTAAACACAACTAAGCATCGGAAGTCTAAAATGAAAACTAAAACGTAAACCTTGTTGCTGTGAAGTGACCTTAAGCGTTTCTTGTAAACATGCTCGTTCTACCACCACGTGTTATCACCAGAGTTCATTGACACTATTTGCCCTATTAATATTGATGACATCGACCCGCAATACAAATGTTACTAGTTATCTGTGACGTTTCAACACTTTTCTTTTTGCCTATGTGGTGTTAAGACTCGAATTGATTAATGGGCGGGAACAGCGCGTATTGTCCTATAGTGTGTAATAAAGAATTTGGAGCGTTCTGAACGAATACTTGGTTCAGAAAACTAGCGCTTAACAAATGATTTTTATATTCTCACGCTACAGTGTTTAGTTAGGCTAAATAATAAAAAAATCACCACGTTTTTGTCTTTATCCCATTTTTTCATATTACATTATTGCTGTTAGGTAAAATAACACAATCTCCTAACTTATTGTAAAGAAATAGTAATATAAAGCTAACTCTTCAGTTTTTGTGTTGATCCGATCGTGTAACGAATGACTTGTTTCACTGACTGTCGTTAACGTAAATAATAATAAAATATTTTATCAAAATAAAATAATAAAATACTATGCTTGAAGTAATATTTTGCTATTAATTCTTATCTTAAAAATATTTTTTTAAATGACGAAAATAAAATTGATAATGCTTGCAGTTGGCATGCTTAACTTAGTTCACACCATAGAAATCCTTTATTATGAAAGCATATATATAACCAGCGTTTAGATAATTACCCTTTCTAATCAGTGATGTCGAGAAAAACCACTTGTTGAGAATTTTATGTGCAAAAAACATTACCCTTTCTCTCAGGTGATATTAAACAGGCTTTGAAAACAGATGTTTCAAGACATAACTCCGAATTTTACGAGCGATCTGATTGGTGTTTTAATATTTATAGCGACCAAATTCGACGTATAAGTGAAATGTCATAAAGTGTAAGTATGTAAAATCGCATCTATCAAAATACATTAATTATATTTCTTGTGACATGACTCATTATTTCCCTGAAAGGGGACCGAAGGCCGCGCGTGCTCACCTGTTTTAACCACTGTATGGTGTCACTAAACACTAAACCGACGTCACACAAAGGATGCATAACGTCGTAATTTGTACTGTTGTGAGTCAGTTCTAGATAAGCGTGTCATGAATCACGAGAAGAATTGTACATTTTTGTCTACAAAACAGCATGACACATGAATTTTCAAAGCAAAGTAAAATATTTGTTACTTTGATCTTAGTTTTACTTCCTCTTGAAACAGAACACTTTCGTATACCATGTTCAAGTACATATATTTGTGTATGTGATTTGCATGAACAATGAACCGAGAGAAATGATAGACATTGTTGTAAAGAATATTTTATTTTGTCGTGGGATAAATATGGTATTACAGGGACTGATTATGTTGTTACTATTTGAGAGAGTGCGTGTTTGTATATACAATCGAGAGGAAAGAGTTTAGTGGTTTATCTTGTGTGAAGATCGAAAACAAGTAGCAGGGCTGTCCCATGTCGGCTTTACCTTATGCTCTCAGTGTAGAGCCATTGCACAACATGTTAGCTCAAAATGCTTTTATTACTGGATTAGGGGGTGATGTGTTCCTTAACAAACCATCCCTTATATATCAGCACGCTGATGACACCACGTGACCTTACGGGATGCCTCTTCTTTGCCACACGTATTGAATGTATGCGACTCTTTTCGTAGAGCTACAGGTGGGAGGATTAATTGGATGAAGAGTAAGGGTTTGTGGGTTGGGTGTTTGGCCTCTTCTGCAGACCTTCTCCTGGGAGAATTAAGAATTTCCACGGATTCTATAAGGATTTTGGGCATCGTCTTCTGCTCAGATTTCGATGTCATGCTGCAAGATACGTGGCAAGGTGTTTTGCGCAGAATATCTCGCATTTTAGTGTCGTGGCGATTTCGTTCTTTGTCACTTAAGGGAAAATCTCTTGTGGTGAACTCGTTGGTGGCATCGGTATTGTGGTACCCTTTGCAGATTCTTCCATTGCCAAAACAGTTTGAGGCACGTTTTCGCAAATGTATACTGGATTTTATTTGGCGGGGAGGTATACATAAAGTGGCATATGGTATTCTGATACGGCATTATGATTGTGGGGGAATCAACTTGGTTAATGTTAATGCCCGTAAACTTGCTTTCCGTTTGAAATTGTTGCAGCGTTGTTTGGATGTTTCTTGTCCTTCCAACTTGCGACAAATTCTCTCTGGTTTCTTTTCTTGTTATGGGAATCTACATTTGGGTTTTCGGATTTTTCAGTGCCGTATTTTGCCACGTTTTGTGGAATTGTTGCCTTTGTATATTCAGGAAATGTTTCAAGCATGGAAGGTTCTTCTTGGGGATAAAGGGCTCGTTCCAGCACCTCTTTCTTCACATATTTTTGATGAATCTTTGTTTTACAATCCAGCTATTGTTGATGTTCGGCACCGCACGTTAAATTTTCCTGAATTTATCACTGCAGGTTTATCTCAGGTCCGACATTTGTTGTATGAGGTGCTCCCTGGTTTTCTTCCTGTCAAGGCAGTGATAGAAATATGTACAGATGCTGACCCTTCAGCCAATGTCCGCGCTATTACTTCACACTTTAATATGCTTAAGCGGGCGTTGCCTGCAGACTGGTTGGAGTTTTTATCTACCCAGACGGCTCCCTTACCATCGACCTCACGTATAGTGGATTTATACTTTCTGGACCACACTGATACCCAAGTTCATTTTCAGGGGTTATCCCTGAAGCAGTTGGTCTTTCATTTACAGTGTTCACTTGCTACAAATGTTCCTGCTCCATTCTACTGGGGGGATATTGTTCCTCCTGGAGATTGGAAACGCATTAGACAAAACACTTATTCTTCTTTTGTCGGGTTTCATGTTTGTGATGTGGATTATTTAGTGTGGTTCCGGGCGATAACCACAAATGTTAAGCTGGTACACATGGACAGACATCCCACGGGGCTGTGCACTTTCTGTTCACAGGCGCGGGAAACAATAGAACATCTGTTTTTCCTCTTTTGTACAGCCTTTGTAGCAATATGTATATCAATTATTGGCGTACTATCTCGGTTGCCCTATCTCTAACTGGGTATGGAGGAGATGCCAATTGGTGAGATCTAGTCCTACGTTACCCAGGAGATGCTGCAACATTTTTCGTTTGTTTACCAGCTTGACAAGAGAGGTTATATGCTCTGCTCGCTCTGTTTGTTTGGCAAGTCATAGGGACATTCATTTACGTTCAATGTTTAAAGTACGTGTACGCAAATATGTTTATCTCCATCATCATAGATGTTTGTTGCATAACTCGTGAAATGTATTTTATTATATGTATTCTTATGTTGGTACCTTGGTAAACCAAGGTGCCCAGGGTTATTACTTATGTCCTTTGTTAAGATAAGCTATTCTTCTTTAATTGAACTGTCTTTTCATTTTTCTTGCTAATGTTTTATATGTATAAATTGTCATTTTTAGTAGATTACCTGCTGTTCATAATTACCACTTTTAATTTTTACTGACTTTTATTCACTTTGTGGTAAAGTCCAGCATGGTAATCTGTCTAATTTTCATTCCATATTAATCCAATAATTTCTGTTTTATTTGTTGTATTTTTTGTTCATACCCCCTCATTGAGGTGGGATAAATAAAGAGAAAAAAAAACACTTGCGTACAAGGAATTGTGTTGTGCGCCTGTCTGTGAAAGGAGATTCTTTACGGTAACTGAGGAAATTCTGTTAGAGCGTTTACTTCAGCAGTGTATCAGTTATGAAGTCTTCTTTGCTAACTCTAGTGACTGATTAATGTCTTTCCAGTGTAACCGTTTTAAATGTATAAAAAAAAGTATACCTCGTTTTCGTTCTTCATTTCTGCTTAAAATATTCCAGAAATTCTGAAAAAAAAACTATAAATTTAAAGACAATCATATATTTTCTAATCAAAAATATGCTACAGAATGTTCGACATTGTTGTCACGATATTACCATAAATATTACAGGTTTTTACTTGTTTGTTGTTGAGCGTAAAGCTACACAATGAGCTGTCTGTGCTATGCCCACCGCGGGCTTCAAAATCTGTTCCAAGTGTTATAAGCTTTCAGACTTACCGCTGAGCCACGGATCTGTGACAATGCTATAATTTTGTATCTGGGTAAATAATTCACTTCTTTTTCAGTATTATCAGTATTTAAGTGGTAAAATCAATTTGTCGTTACACACAAAATAGTGGATTTATTTATGAACAACAGGCGCGTGAGTAGAGGAATTTTCAGAATGAAAGGAACCTTTAAATAAAACCTTTTTTAGCGGCTAACTGTAATTATCATGTTTAAGTAAGACGATGAGTTAACTTTGCCTCAAGTTGGCGAGACTGTTTCGATTACTTCCATATATTTTACTCATTAAAACTGTGTGAACTATTGCATTTTATGCACACCGATTTTTACATATTGATCTATGTGTTTCAGTGAATTGTGTATGTTAGTGTTATGTGCATCAACTTCCACAAATAATATTTTAATGGAAAAACGTAAATTTTAGTCGATAAATAAAATAGTAATGGTGCATGCAGATCGTATACGTGAGAACTAAAATGATTTTGAAATAATCTTTAGTGAAGACAGTTGTGTATAACAACTGACGGGAAATACTTGACGTCGTAAAGATAGCAGAATCCATTGTAAAATGCATTTGAAAGATGGTTATAATTGTTCTCTGACTTTCCACTTCTTTCTGTACTCTGAAGAGTAAAGAATTAGTGGCGGGTCGGTACCATTAAATTAATTATTATTTGGCTGTAGTGGTCTGACCAGTTGAATTACTAATAGGCACATCAGTTTCGAACACCAGCAAACGGCGCATGAAAATCGACAGATTAAGAAGTCGTACATATACACAATTTTAGTAGTACTAGTGATAACTAGGGGGAGTGTTCGGTGGAGCGCATAACCCTGACACGCAGCGTTAGTTATGTTAGACCCTTAAAAAAATACTAAAATGTGTCAGTTTGTCCGTCGTTATGAACGAACACGGATCGCTTTTTCGTAGGAACAACGAGGAGTAATATTCTGTATAGGTTGAGCTATAGAGCAAAAAAAAGTATTAACAGATAGGGTTTTTTTTCAGTTTCTCCACTTGCCCCCCCTCAAAAAACAAACCAACTAGTTAAAATGTATACCAACTTTCGTCCAGATCCATTCTGCTGTTTTTAGAAATCTTTCTGACAAACACACACACACGGAGGTAATAAACGTAAATTATCTACTGATAGTATATATTCGAAGACTAAGATCAAAGTAGCAGGAAGAACCGTTTGTATATTAACGCGCTTTTTGTTTTAGTTCTTTTGTTTAGACCTCTTGGCTACTGTTCTGTGGCCCTTTATTTAGCTTTAGTTGTTTTATCGTTGTGAAATACGATAACCGTAACTCACATGCTCAGCAACGAACAAATGCTCACTTTGAAAAATAATCGGTATTTAAGCTTATCTCGTAGGCGAACCAATCAAGCGAACATCGATTTTATGTACTGTTACACTGATGTTTATTGGAGCATATTAACTGGCAAAAAACTAAGAGCCCTGTGTTTGAGTGGAAGGAGGCAATGCACAAACATTAATTACCAGAGGAAGTTCGGTATAGGCAGCAGGTATTTTATATAGTGTGATTTGTTAATAGTAAAAGTTTCCTTAGTGTATGATAGTAATGTCGGTGGAAAACGGTTATTGTTCATCAATTAGTTGAAAGAAATATTGGTTAATTATAGTAGACTGTGATGAGAAAATTATTATTAATTAACTGTAGTATCATATCGTTAGAAAAACGTATTAGTAAATGGTAATAGTTTGTCATTAGAAGACGTGAGTAGTTTTAGTTCTTCCACTTTTCTCTTCAGTGTTACTCAGTTCTCACTTATGGCTACGAGTAGCCTTTTGCATTCAGCAGTGGGTACACTCAACCTAACTGCTTTGGCTGGCAGGCTAAAACAGGTAAAAGTAGCTGATTGGGCTCAAGCTTTTAGGGAGCTAGGGATATGCATACCTAAAGCATATGAAGAATGATCCTGAGGATTAGATGGGTGTGATCAATAGTAGATTCAACAATCATGAAGGTGGACCTGCAAGCCATTATGGAGCACCTAAGACATTGACAATGCATGTCAGAAGTTAAGGCCATCTGCGAAAGCCAATAAATCCCTCAGCTGTAAGGGTTTCAATGCTCAAAAGGGCGAGACTGCCCCAGTGCAATTTTGTTTTTTTTTTGCCATAAAAGCTCACACACATATGTTCATTGGGCAACCCACCAGCATTTCACACCTCTCTGTGTAGGTCAAGACACTAGAAAGGCTCATCTTGGAAGCATTTTTTGCACAGGATTATAAAAATAAACTCACCTACAAACTATAGTTAACAAGTTCTCAGAGGTATCCAAGCTCTTTGTCTGGCAACTAGGTTATTTTTTATCTGGCCCCAAACATAAACCCACCACAGCCAATCATCATAATTGAAAGAACTCAGCTGGCAAATGTGGTGAGCTTCACATACCTGGGGACCAATAGTTTTGCTGATGGAACACTAAATAGAGAAATTGTGTCAAGGATCCAGAGAGCCACTCAAACCTTTGGAAGACTACACGTGAGATCCTTGCAAAAAAGACATCTACTCATCTATGAAACTCAAGAGGTACAAAAGAGTAGTCCTCACTTCATCACTTCACTGCTTTATGATTGTGAAACATAGACCCTCTACTGTGGGCATTTGAAACAGCTTATACAATTCCAGATGCAGTTGCTACCCTCAGTCTTGAATGTCTGCTGGTAAGATAGAAACATCAATGGAAAATTCTCAGTAGAGTAGGTACAACTACGATTGAGCTGCTGTTGCAGAAAAATCAACTGATGGATTGACTGTGTCATCTAGGTGGAAAAAATCAAAATGCTAGGGTAGAGCTTCTGTATAGAGCTGAAGCAGGGCAAGTGCAGCCATAAACTTTTCAATAAATGTTATAAAGACATTCTGGAGTGAAACCTTGAGAGCTGCAAAATGCAGCCTCATCTGGAAGACTTAATTAACTGTAGATTTACCTGGCATTCACTTACCAACAAAGCTATCACTAAACTGGAGGACTACTGCCAATGTTGTCTCACCATTGCATGAGAGAAGTGTCACATTACACCATCTTTTACTGTCTCGATTTTGGACTTTTAATGTCATAGCTGTAACCAGCCGTGTGCATCAAGATTCCCACAACTAGCATAATTATCAAACTTAATGGAGAACTAAAGAAAAAAAAAAAAGGAATTTATTAATAGCAGTTCCCTGCTGGTATAATGATAAGTCTGTGGATTTACAACACTAAAGTCAGGGGTTTAATTCTTCTTGGTGGACTTAGCAGATAGCCCAGAATGGTTTTGCTATAAGAAAACATACACATATAGCTAATAGTAAAAGGATTGTGAGTTAGTTATAGTGATTTCACAGTAAAAATATTATTATTTATTGGTAGTAGTTTCTCATTAGAAAAAAAATATAAGTTAATAGTAGCAGTATCTGATTAGAAAAAGTAGTGTAATAAGTTAATGGTGGCAATCTCATTAGAAAAAGTATAATAAGTTAATGGTAGCAGCATCTGATTATAATAAAGTATAATGGTAAGTTAAGGGTAGTAGTATCTTATTAGAATAAAATATAACAGGTTAATGGTAGCAGTATTTCTTGTTGTTCGCTCTTCTATGTAAAATATTTTCTCAACCCAAACGAGCCATTTTTGTATATAAATTTCTCAACAAGTGGGTTTCTTGACATCACTGATTATTATTTCATCGCATCTTGATATTACCATGCATTGTAATTACCATTGCAGAATATTCTGTCATATGGTTGTATTATCCAAAGTATTTGTTTCAATAGTGAACTTGCACAGAAATCCTTAATATCTGGACCCACCAACTTGATAGATATATCTTATTATGGAACTGCAAGAGCACTTATTTCATTCTTTAGCTGCTTGAGGCATGCAACAGTTGAACATGTATGTTCTGGAAAGAACCTGTAAGAATATGAATGTGTTGCTTTTCTACATAGAGATCCTTATTGATTGTATCTTGTACTGTTGCCTGGTATATGTGGATGATTTTGTGTTTGTTAGTTCTCACTAGTTACAAGCTGCTGCACTTTGCTTATCACAGCTAGGGTAAAGCTTGTTGTAAGTCTTTTTCTAGATGAGACTGGGTCCCCATGTTGTTACAGATTTTTTCTTTGTAATGCCATTAAATACAAGGATCTCTGCATTTTTAAAATTCTAAATCCTTAATCTTAACACATTTAGAACCAAATATGTGAATATTTTGCCTTAGACAAGTCTGCTGCATAACTTTTCCAAACATATCAGTTTTCAGCATCATAACACTACAAATGTAAGGTAAGACAATGTCAAAATATAGTTCTGATATCAGCTGTTTCACTGCAATATTTATAATAACTGATTGTCACTGACTTCCTGATATCGTATCAAATCCATTTTGATGTAACTTACACAACCACCTGTAATTGTACTATGTACAGTACATCTACTTTAAGTTAACAATGATAGAGTTTCTACATAACGGATATAAGTAGTTACCTGTAAGTATTACATATGTTTTACTAGTTAATAGTAAAAGTTTTAATGGTGCAGCCTAAAGCGTTGGTCATAATGAACTAATAACATTATCACTTGTTTGTGTTTTTCATTTTTTTAAATGAAATTATTCATCACTTTCAATCTGTGATAATGTTAACAAATGGTTTTGTTTTGTTGTCTTGTAAATGTTACAATAACACTTGGACTATGAAACTTTTATAACAGTGGTTTAACAGTGTTGGAATTGACACTGTTTGTGTAAGAACTTGTAAATGTTAACATTGAGTATATGTAGGCATATTAAAAAAAACAAGACCTTTCATCTGAAATCTTAACAAACAATTCTATTTCTTTTCATTGAGAAAATTTTATGTATATACACAACATAAAGTAAATAAGACAGATTCTGTGAAGCTGTAATAAGCACAAAAATTATATCTAACCATTTCTAGTGTTAGATAGTATGAGAAAATTTTGGGGGAAAGAAACTTTTAAGTCTGAAAGTGTCAGGAAAATTTAAGAAATGCTTGATATGATTTTATTTCAGCTGTGATGGTCTTGGGATGTCAAACACATACACAGTTTTTAATATTTATAACTAGTACATTTTTTCAAAGATCTATCCCTGAAAATATTTTATTTTTCCTTATGTCAGTGACTCCTGATCTATATATTTACTAACACTGATGTGATTAGAATTGCTATGTTATTGATCTAGTTGCTATTAAGGATATAGTCACATGATAGATATGAGTTGGAGTGTTAATAGATATTACCTAATGGACATGAGTCACACTGTTTTTTAATTTATGCTTAATGGGTGTGGAGCAGTACATTCATTAAGATTGCTATGTGCCATAGTTTACCACCAGAGTGAGGGACTTTCTTTTCCAGTACTAATACATAACAGATGTATTTTGTTTGTAGAAAGAGCTTTAGGAATAATTCAACTAAAAGCATATAAATATACAAAATAATAGCCACATATGCTTGCATGTTAAACAGGGTACTCTTTGTAAAGAAACTAAATATGTGGATGCTTATCTAATATACTGCTTGCTTACAGTAATAAAAAAAGGAAAGTGCTATTAGTATTTATTAATTATATATGACTCGCTTTCTTCTAGCTCCCCTAATGTCTCTGCATTAAGTCTGTAAGGTTATGATGCCAGAAATTGGGTTTTTGATATCTGTGGTGGACAGAAGACAAATAGCTCATTATGTAGCATTGCACTTAACAGCAACAAACAAACCACTTTTTCCTAAGTGTAATTATATACCTAAAGTATTTTGTTCATTAATATGTATTTTTTTAAGTGGTGTCTGGTATGTCTGTAAATATATAATATTGGTTTAAGTATTCATAGGGATACATACTTCGTTTTATTTGTCATTAATGGATATGTGTGTACTGGCACATCTTTGAGTTATGTAATGTAAAACGGTAGTGTAATTATATCAGTTTCACTTAAAGTCTTTGTGTGAAATTTGATACAAGGACGCAGTTTGGATTTGAAATGACTGTACAATACATATATAGGTCTTAAGAAAAAGAGACATTGAAAATTTTTTTTTAATGTGCTTGTGAAAGCTTTCAGATGCTATTACTGAATTTAGAAGTTATTAGCACATCATGTTGTGTTGACCCAGTGAATGTGTAAACTAATTTGTTACTAATTCAAATGCTATTATTTCTTAGTATCTTCATATTTACATTTGCAATACACAAAAGTAACATTAATATATTCTATATGAATAAAGGGAAGATGTAATATACAAGGGAAAAAGTCTCCTTTTACTAAGGTTGTTGCATTTGATATTTGTTACAAATTTGTACTTCTGATTCTTGTTATGCATGTAATTTAGTTTTAGTTCCAGTTATTTGATCATAATCATTAAGAAGAAAAACTTGATCACAGCAAACTAGTGAACTTTTTGTTGTTAATATACAAGCTTGTGGCATTTAGGGAACCAAAAATTCTTCATGTATAAACTGATAGATAAAAATTTGTCCTACAGCTCAGCTTCTCAGTACTATTGTTTTATGTGTGCATGCTTTGAGATGATTTCTTGGTTTATTCTGACCTTTGAATAATAAGTAATATGCTGACCTTTGAAGAATAAGTAATTGTATGAAACAAAATGTTTTTTCATTTTTATTGGATAACTTATAAACCTTAGTTTTATTCATTATGTGGTTTATGAAAATGGTTATAGTTCCTGTAAAGTTGCTACAGAACAATGATATTATGTTATTAGATCATAAAACAGGCAGTTTGTTGTAAAATAAGCTGTGATATAACTTTATGAATAAACTTTTGCAGAATATCATAGAAGTATTTTGTTAATTGAGATTGTGCTTTGTACACACCGTAACAATATGTTAATGTTGTTTGTTTGTGACTAAAGGTAGTTTATGGGAATTTATTCTACTTAAACTAAACATGTTTCAGTGATCAGAATAGCCTGAATCCTTTATATTCAATATATTGCTATCCAAAACCATTTAACTGTGTAAACTCTTCACAGGTAAGTCTCGCGTCTAATGTGCAAAGTGCAATCTTACCTTCCTCATTCACATTTAGAACAACATAATCATTGTTTGTTTTTTACCTCAATGCTTCTTAGTT
Organism: Carcinoscorpius rotundicauda; assembly: GCA_011833715.1. Taxonomy (NCBI): domain Eukaryota; kingdom Metazoa; phylum Arthropoda; class Merostomata; order Xiphosura; family Limulidae; genus Carcinoscorpius; species Carcinoscorpius rotundicauda. The sequence continues at coordinate 35,014,647 of CM022401.1, forward strand.
AGTCACTACTTTAACACTGTGTAAAGCAGTCTTTTTTTTTCACAAGAAGACTTAATCACAATTTCAATGTTGTGTCTTTATACAAGAGAAAAAACTGCCAAGCATTCTTGGGGTTGATGTAGGGTTCACTGCTCAAAACTTATAACTTATAGATGGTAATTGTTTATATTGGACTACCTTAATCATTGTTATTTTTTTTCACATTTGTAAAAGTTTAAAGTTTCTCACGTTTTAACTGTACATTTGACCTGAGCATTTAAGTGCTGCTCTATCATGTTTTGAATGGATTGAATAGTCTCATACAAACTATTTCACATAAATTTTTTCTGCATTTCAGGTATATTTAATGGTGGTAAGGCATTTTCTATACATTTGAATACTAGTAATCTACTTTTTTTGCATGTTTTGATCAAGTTCTCTGATGTATGATGTCACAAGTTCAATTGATGTTTGGATGCTACTGTGGTCTCTTGCAAAATTGGTTTGATGCTTTGAAAGTTTGTAATTTAACCAAACTCTGAGAACAGTGCAAAATTTGATTGTCATTGGTTTTTTATTTTAAGGTTACATTATATCTATTACTTGTTTAGCTTTTCCTGTTTTAACTTGTTTAATTTCCCTGAAAGTTTTTCTTAGGTCTTGTAATATACATTGATGAGTGAATATATCAGATGAATTGTTATAACTTATTTTACAAATTTATTACAAGTAGTTTTATTTTCTACAGAACACCTACACCAATGCCGAGAAGCTGCTGGTAGCAGCTGAAGAACTTGCCCAGACTGGTGAATGTAATGCTGATGAAATCTATGGCGTTGCTCAGGAGTTGGAGGCTCATGTTGCCAGTTTTGCTGCTCGTGTTGAGCAGCGTCACCAACTGCTTCATTTGGCTGTAATGTTTTATACTCATAACTCAGAGGTGTGCCTCTTTATTTGTTCTTGAATTATGGTGTGATGTAAATTCTCAAACTAATGTTTGAAAATGAATTTTTTTATGAGTAGTTAATACTTTTGCAGAACCCATGAACAAAAAATAACTAGAATTAATTAATTAGGACAGTGAATGTGAGATTAAACACAAACAGGATTATTATGAACACCCTACACGTGGAATTTGGTTAAATGTTCTTTATAGCTTTCCATTTAAGAACTGTTAGATGTATATGTACAAACACATTCACACACCTGGTACAGTGAAAACTGTATTCTTCGTTGTTTTTAAGTTTTAATTTATGTTGAGCTGTTTAAGAACAGAGTTAAATAATATGTTTCAGCTAACTTATATACATGTTAATGAAATTGTAGTTTGTAATATTGCATGTTTTTATTCCAACTTACAGATTATTTCATCTTGGTTAGATATTCTTTTTGTGAAATAAGTACTTACTCCAAAAGACATATTAAACCAAGCCATTAAATAAATTATTTGTATCTGTCTACCTTGTAAATTATAAGGTGACTGACTGAAGTGATATTTTTATAATGTAATTTAGTTGAGCTGCACCAGTAATAAGATTCTTTTCTTTGTGTGTAGTTAACTAGTTGGTGTGAAGGAATACGAGAAGAGTTGCAGAGTGAGAAAGTTGCTGAGACAGTGGAATGTGCTGAGGAATTGCTTCAGAAGTTTGTACAACAGAGAACCTCTACAGACGAAGCAACAGTTCGAACTATCAGTGAAGGAGAAGCATTATTAAAAGAGCTTAGGTAGTGTCTTCTTTTTAAATATTTACAAAAACGTGGATAAAAGAATGCAGTTAGATTAATATTTTTGGAAGTTGATAGTGTTATTGGTTTGTCCATTCTCAAATTTTACCCATTTAACTGAATGTGTACAAGGTTGATCCATTGGATAATTCCTGTATTAGATAATGAATGTTGAACATAATTTAGAATTTAATACATGTATCCACACAAAATGCAACAAGCTTTTAGTAAAAGTAGAAGTGTGTTGTACACAAGAAATCAGATGTGTTATAAAAGTATTTGTATTCAAGTTTTATTGTTGAATTTATGATGTTAGCTTGTCTTTGAGAAGTTATATTACAAAGTAATGTTCATATAAGGAATAAAAATATTTTTGTCCAATGTACAGTTTGTATATTGCACTTGTATAACCTCTAGAATTTCCAAAATACTTGTTTACAAAGTTTTTCAGTATCCCTTTATATTGAATCTGCTATTTATTCTCCTTTTCTACAAAGTGTTGCTAAATCAACAATGAATGGTAAAATGAATAGGAGACAACTCTGTCATCAAATAAATAATACTATGTTGAAAGACTATGTAAAATATGGCATGTGCATTTTAACCCCACCACTCATGTATGGTTAATTTCAACAAAATTAACCAACTATTATATTTGAACAACCAATTTTAAGTTTCAAGAAGAACTTTTTTCATATAAAAATTATAATTTTTGAGTCACTTGGAAGGCTTTGAAAAAAAACATTCTTCTACTGCCACCATGAAATTTGTGATATTGTGATGTGTAATGTCTAAACAAAAATAAATTTAATCATCCACCTACACAAGCTTCTTGTCCAATTATTCACACAGCCAAACAGTTAAACATGTACATAAAGTCAAACAGAACATTTATGCATATCAAAGAACATATATAATTTACAAATCACCAGCTGATGTACATATGGTAAAACATACAAAAACTGTTTTATTGACTATTACATACTACTAACTTAACACACAGTACCTGTGATTTAAGAACAAATACCCAGACTGTTACATGTATAAGCATTCAAGATCTAAATTGGTTATCTTCCTGTCATCATTTAAAATCTTGGGAAAAGAATGAAAGATAGTAACTATAATAAAGATAGTAGTTTCTATTTGAGTCTTCGTCAGTGAACTTCACAGATTGTTGGAGTATGTCAAGTGGTCCACTGACATTGTTTTTTTTTTCCTTCTATTTGTCACATGTTTTTAGGGTGATGCAGGCAGTCAATTCCACATGGCCCTTAGCATCCTTTTTCCCCTATTTTGCCCAGATAAATTTGTTCATAAATACCTCTGTTTAGGTGTGGTGTAAGATACCTTCTCAGTCTCCTGTCATGTTTTTCTGGAGATCTTTTGGCCACCAGTTTCCTTTTTCATCATTATATGAAAACATAGTTCTTCTTCTTCTAGTTTGCAAGAGACATTGTTCTGAGATTTTTGCATTAAATGACTCCTACACTAGTTTCACAAGGATAGATTGATTTCATTTCCAGATCTTTCCTTCCCAAGACTTTACTTGCCTGGGAAGGTGACTTGATATTTTTTTCAATCACTGACCTTTCAGTTTTATCTCTGTACCTCCACTTAAAACCTGTTCATCTTCTTTTATCTCATGTAGGTATTACAATGTTATGTTGCTCACACAGCTCCCATAGATGAAAATATTTTCCTGTCATGGGTTTCTCTACATTTTGACATTTATATCCTTCCTCTCTGACCAGATGGGTTATGTAAGTCATATAACTTGACTGTTTCTCTATGGAAGATGACACTGTTTTGTTTTAAGTGTCACCTCCCACCAGGTTTGTCATCTTGTGGCTTCTCTTGCATTCAGTTATTGATAACCCAAGGGTGACATTCTACAGCTGGGGTTGTAGATTGTCCCCAAAACCTTTATATCATATTACTTACATCACCTTATGGTCTGGGTTTCATTTTTTTCAATCACCATTTCCAGTTTTCCTAGAGGCTTTAAGATGTTGGGCTGTACATACAATGCAAACAAAAAGAATACACAGTGGAGTGGTAGGTGTTGCATCACTAGTATTACTTTTAAATCTAAAAAATTATGTTAAGTGGTGATAACAGAAAATGTTCAACCCTTGTGCCTCTGGTATGTGACCACTATTACATTAGTCTGATCAGATTGTGACTAGTCTGAATGAAAGGTAATATTCATGCTTAAAATAAAAATACTTTTTTCATTCTTTGGTTTTCATAATTCATTTATATAACCTCTAGAACCTTCTAAATAAATATTTAAAGTTTATTTTGATACAGCTTTATATACATTATTTGTTAATTTCTCTACATTAACATTATTTTACTGACCTTATAATTACCGTAAAAAAAGTTGTAATAAATCTTAATTACCCCTTTTTCATTTCTAAAATGTCTGCATACTGTAACAGAAAGTTACAGTTATTTATCTTAAACAGTCTCAGGGTTGTAACAGTTTACACCTGTTGTTAATTAAATCTATTGCTTTATTGCTTTTTGAACACATGTAACTCAAAGTACAGTAAATAAACTATTGAATTACATAATATACTCCAGCTGGCATAGATATCTTAGTCTTTTCATTTAATTTTTCCTTTTCTTGTATAATCTAATAATTGTATAAGTTTTACATTTTAATTACTTTTATTGCAATAAATTAAAAATATACATAAACCAAAAAGTATAGTAATTTATGTCTTGTACCTTTTATTTGCACAAGAAATCTCCATAAAAGTTAACTTAATTTTTAGTACAGTTATTACTTTACAGAGATTTTACTTATTTCAAGTGTTTGATTTATAACACAAAATACTAATACCGTGCACAAAGATACAGTGTTTTGTAACTATCATAATTTAACTAGCTTTTTAACTGAGCTACAAGTGCATTAAAATAACTCCATTACGATTGAACTCAGCTATAGCAGTTTTGAATCTTTAGACCAGATAATTCAAAATCTGTCTGCTGAATAGGAAAGCATTATACGTAGTTCAGTAAGTTAAATTTTTCTTCTATTGGTTTTAAATAATGTCATACCAAATGTAAGAGGGAATAGTAACATTATTTTTAAAAATAACGTGATACAGTGGTTTATATCTTTGTGAATCAAGATACTTGGAAGCTATAAAATTAGATTGTGTTTCAATAATATCAATAGTACAAGTCTGTAATTTGTATCAAAATTCAGAAGTTTAAACTAGAATGTAAAAAATGTTTAAGTGAGCAGTTCATAACAAGTGCCACATGACATTTAGAAATGAAAATTGAGAATTTATTTAAATATTTTCTTTCATAATTAAGATGTTAAAGCTCAAGTAATAGTAAACATTGATTTCTTAAGCATGTTTTGTTGTTGAGTTTATTGACACAAAGTTGTTTAATTATATTTGGAATGTAATTGTGTAGAATGTTGTGACATGCACACTTTGACTTCTATCCATATACAGGGTTAATAACATATGTACCATATTGTTCTTTAATTTTGTCTAACATTGTAGATGTGGTATACAACGCTCTGTAGTTTTATATTTAGCAACAATAATGAGTTGCAAAACAATTACATGTTTGTCATGTAGAAATATCTATATGTGTCAAAGTGATTTCATGATTTGTTTGTTACTTTGAGAACTGTAAAATTATGTTTAGTTACTTTCTAACATAATTTGGTAATCATGTAAGATCAGAGAATATGATGAGTTTCGTATATTTTGTTCTTTAACATAGAATACATTACGTATATAGAAGACTACATGTTCTTGTTTTTTCTTTTATGAGCCACTTTTTGATTTTTGTGTTTATATTTTTAGAAATATAGGTATGACAGCAGAAACAGATACGTCTGGTTCCTTCACAGCTATTGGGAACACTCTGGAAACTCTAAATAGAAATCGTGAAGAACTGGAGGAACATTGGTCAAGCCGCAAACTTCGCTTGGAGCTTTGTCTACAGTTGAGACTGTTTGAAAGAGATGCATTAGAGGTTAGTAATGTTCCACAAATTAATTAATGTTAAAGTTTAAAAATCATTAAAAGTAGAATCTGACAAATGTGAAAATAAGTTATACATTGTTGGTTTTTACTGTCAAATTATTTTCAATTTTAGCCTGTATTGTTTGTAAAATTTCTTCTTGCTAAAGAAACATGAATTAGAAATAAAGTTTAAAAAATTAAGTTTCAATTTTTAGCTGAAGTTGTAGATTTACAGATGAGTAATATATCTGTTTTGAAAATGGTTCAATTATTGTTCACAAGCTTGAAACAAAGTGATAAAAGGAAATGGAATTGTTGTATGGAAATTATAGTTTTAGTTTATTTAATAAATATTGAATTTATCTGAATGTTAAGAGTAGACATCAGATTAAATTTAAAATAAAATTTCTAAAGATGTCCTCTTTTCAACTGTAGAGGTTCCATTTCACGATTTGGTAATAATATATATATATGTGTGTGTGTGTTAACTGAAACATTTTGAAGGAATAACAAGAAATCTGGAAAACTATTGGTGTGTTAATTGCTTGTAGAGGAGCCAGACAAAAGGAAATGGTGTATGTGAATGACTATAATTACAGAGTTTTCTTTGCTATCAAACCATGCAAAACAACAAGAGATGGGTGTGGTTTTGTCTTTTACATAGGTGTCTTCTCAGCTGGAACTGTGGGCTGAGGAACTTCAGCATGGAGAACTTTCACATGATATGGAGGAGGCTGAGCAGTTGGTTCATATTCACACAGAGAGTGTTACACACATGCAACAAGCAACCTATGAAGTCTTACAGAGGGGTCAGGAATTATGTCAGGTATGTCAAATAGAAACATGTTTAGATGTGTTTCAGGTGGTAGTAAGATTATATGGTGTTAATTACATCTCAAAAGAACTAATATGAGATTGTGAAAAGTATCTCTGGTAAATATATATGTGTGTGTGTGTGTATAGTCAAGTATGCTAGTGGATATGTTTTAAGTAAATATATTGATAGAAGTAAGACATACATAATGACAAGATTCATGGGTGTAGAGATGTTCAGAGAATACCAGATAGAGAGATGTTTAAATAATGTCAAGTATGTCAAGTGGAAACATGCTTAAATAGATATTTCTGAAAGATAGTGACAAAGATCTCAGCTCGAGAGGTTTCATAAAGTTTCAGGAATGTCACATCAAGTGAAATGTTTAGGTTATTTGAACTAATTAGAAATGTTTTTAGATACACATGTCTTATAGAAGTTAGATGAAACAGTGATTAAGGTCTCAGATAGAAATGTTTAGTTGAGCATTAAGAATATCATACAGGTAGATGTTTAACTGAGCATTAAGAATATCATACAGGTAGATGTTTAACTGAGCATTAAGAATATCATACAGGTAGATGTTTAACTGAGCATTAAGAATATCATACAGTTAGATGTTTAACTGAGTATTAAGAATGCCACACAGAGATGTTTAGTTGAGCATTAAGAATGCCACACAGAGATGTTTAGTTGAGCATTAAGAATGCCACACAGAGATGTTTAGTTGAGCATTAAGAATGCCACACAGAGATGTTTAGTTGAGCATTAAGAATGCCACACAGAGATGTTTAGTTGAGCATTAAGAATGCCACACAGAGATGTTTAGTTGAGCATTAAGAATGCCACACAGAGATGTTTAGTTGAGCATTAAGAATATCATACAGAGATGTTTAGTTGAGCATTAAGAATGCCATACAGGTAGATATTTAGTTGAGCATTAAGAATGCCATACAGGTAGATATTTAGTTGAGCATTAAGAATGCCATACAGGTAGATGTTTAGTTGAGCATTAAGAATGCCATACAGGTAGATATTTAGTTGAGCATTAAGAATGCCATACAGGTAGATGTTTAGTTGAGCATTAGGAATGCCATACATAAATGTTTTGCTGAGCATTAAGAATGCCATACAGGTAGATGTTTAGTTGAGTACTAAAAACATCAAATAGAGATATTTAGTTAGTCTTTAAGAATGTTGGGCAGATATGTTTAAACCATGACAAGTTTACTTTGTGTGAGTTATATTTGAAACACATCTAGAAAGTGTCACCTATCAAATATGTCAAGTGGTAGTGGGATGTGATTGTGTCATGAATGTTGAAGTTCAACAAATATGACTAAGAGCAATGCATAAGATAAACATGCTTAGATAAGTTTATAGATGGAAAAATGTCTTGCTGATATCAGGTACATCAAATAGAATCATATTTATATATTTTCAGTTTTGTCTAATACAGACATGTTTATGTAGTGCCAATTATATTAGGTGCATACATGCTTAATGCCAACTAGGTCAGATGAAAACATGTTAAGGTAGTGTCAGCTGTTTCGGAAACATATTTTTAAGTTTATTCAACACATATAGGAGTTTCTTGTGAAACGTTTCTATTAAATAAATTCTTATCTCCAGAATATAGTTTATTAGCTCAATATTTCACTGTTACAGCTGTAATAGGAGAATATTGAGCTAATAAAGATGCATCCTGGAGATGTACAGTACTGTGCAAAAGTATTATGACAAAGTCAAAAATTAGTTTATATGCTGCTTTTGAAGAACAGTGGAAGGTAAATCACAGGTGAAACATCAAGATTATATTCATTTTTAGTACAACAGAAACTCAGTGGAAGTGCTTGAGTTCAGCAAACAGTTAATATTTTCTGCATCCCCCTGTTACTTTAATAACTGCAAACAGTATTTCAGGCATTGTTGTGACAGATTTAATTAAAGTGTTTTTTGAGATTTTACTCCAAATGTCTCTAATACACTCACATAAAGTTTCTTTGGAAGTAACTTTTGATTTGTCAAATCCCAGATCTGTTCAGTTGGATTGAGATTGTAGCTCTGTGGTGGTCATTGTATGATTTGAATGACTGCAGATTTCTGCACAGATTGGATTAGTATTTGGGGCTGTTATTTTTTTTTTGTGGTAGAATTCTTTACCTATAATATGCAAAACCACTGTGTTATACTATGATGGATCAGTATATGATGGCACTAGCTCTGGTCCATTATTCCATCTATTTTGCAAATATCTCTTGTTACTTGAGCAGAAAAACATCTTCAACCATCACACTGTTTGCTTCATGGTAGGTGTTATGCATTGAGGAATGTTTCACCTTTCTTCTCTCGAATGCACAACCCACATTTTGAAGCAAATATTTTGAACCAAGACTCATTTGTCCATAAGACTTTTTTTTTCCAATCATCAACAGTCCAGGTTTTATGCTTTTTATCAAATTTTGTTTTCTTGATGATATTTAGACATTTTTTAACTGCTGCACAACCAGATATTCCATTCTTGTTGAGTTTTCTTGATACTGTAGATTTGGACAATTTTCTATCATTTGGTACATGGTTGTTTATCTCATGCTTGAGATCAGTGGTAGTCTCTCATCTGTCCCAAAGGCTGCATAAACAAGGATATTTAAAATAACTATAATTGAGTTTTGGTGTTCTATCTTATCCTGTCCTGTTTTGATATTCACTGTCTTAGTCTCATGACCTAGGGTGTACTTCACAGTATTTGAGGAGCATCTGAAGTCTGCAAAAATTTGTTGTAGAATCCAACCAGCATCACTTAATGCTTTTATGTGAAGTCTCTGCCCTACTGACAATTCTTAAAATTTTTTTGGTTGTGGCATGACAACAAAACTTAATATATAGTGTTCAACATTGTTTTTATCAGTATTTATTTGTGAAGTGCTATTAAATTGATTTTGGCATATACTGGTACCATATGGTAACTCCTTGCTAGTTTCTTTCTGCATTGTTAAGATATGCATGAGGTACCATGATAGTTATTTCAGACCCTTAATTTGATTAGCATGCTCATTCAAGCAGAACTCTGATGACATGTCCTTGATTCAAGTATATGGAAACTCTAAAAAATGATAAGTATTCTTACCTTGGCTCATTCAGTTTTCAGTAGGGATCAGTGAAGCTCTACTATAGTTTTGAAATTTACATTACATCATGACATGGATGAATTAGCCCAATAAAATGAAAAGAATGACAAAATATTCTCTTGTCTTAATACTTTTACATGGCATTATCGGTTATTATTGTATTTATCTTTATTTATATATAACAGAAAAAAATGTTTGAGGTATTATTAGGTAATTCTGAAACATTCCAAGATAGTGTCGAATTGGTCAATTTGGATCATGATTTAATAATGTCAGGTAGTATCACATTAAGAGATTTTCAGTTTTGTCTGATACAAACATTTTTTGATAGTGTCAGCTACATTACATAAAGATACTTTTAGATAGTTTTAATGGAAATATTTCAGTATTGTTAATTTTTCAGATAGAACAATTACTGTGATGTATGATGCATGTGTAGATGGTGTGAAGAATCATTAATGTAATCTATCTCAATTAGTAGTATGATCAGATATGTCAGATGGAAATAACACTAGATAGCTTCAGCTAGTACAAGTGCATATAGACAGTATTTAGTATACCAGTTGCTAGATTAGAGATAATTTGATGGTTTTTAAGGTATCTTTTGATTGTACTACTACACAGTAATAAAGTGATTATGAGACAGTGTGTGCTACTACATGTTGTAGATATGTGTTTTCAGATAGCCATTATCTTTTCCATATTGATGCTGTGTTTCACTAAAATAACTGTTTTGCTTATTTTTAATTGAAATGTTTGTTCAAAATAACCCATAGTAATACAAATACATATGATAGGTGTTTGAGACATCTGGGATCAGACTTATGGCTGATAGTCAATACGATGCACCTACAAGAGTACAGGTTTTACTGGAATACCTCCATGAGAGGGAAATGGACCTAGAAGACTTAGCTGAGATGAAACGAGTTAAACTAGAACAATGTGTGCAGTTATGTCAGTTTGAAAACGATGCTAGTCAGGTTGGTTCTCTCTGAGAGTTTGTGTTGTATATTCTTCAGATTATTTTAGGTTGTTTTATAACTTACTGGTTTTGCACTTTTTAAATATAATTTTGAATGAATTGGTAATTAGAAAATCCTGAAATATAATAATTATTTTGAACAATTTTATTTTTTTCCAACCTTTCAAATGCCCTATTAAGGCTGAAATAAAAAAGGGGTTCTAAACTCAGTTGTTAAAGTTGTATTTATTTATCAGCTCAGTGTTTAAAATGATAAACATATATATATATATTTAAATAATAACACTCACTTATGAATGTTATGTAAATAAACTTTTTGATATTGGTTCAGAACTGTTTAAAGTTAAGAGGTATTAGGAGTTATAGGAAATAAAACTAAAGGTTTTAAGTGTTAAAATGATATTCAAGTTTAAAAATGGTCCACATTATTCAATATCGGTTTTTAATCTTAGAAAGTGAAAATATTTATTATAATACACACACACACACATCTTAGTGTAAAAAATTAATCCCTTAAGAATTATTAGCAATTTGAATAATGAGTGGAAATAATTTAAGAGGGATTTTTTTTTTAATATATATAGTATATTGTAGATTTACGAATTTGTATACCTATACAGATTTAGATGTATAGTTTCTAATCATTATTGTGTACTAAAGCTCTGTCTTGGATTAATAGCAATTCTTTAAATTACTAATGATTCAATGAATTTGTTTCTATGCCATTTGTTCTGTATGTGTAGTGGTACTGTTTGTTTTACCTGAGTCTGTTCTAGCTTAGTAAGTAATGTGTTTTTTAAAGGTTTTTGTGATTTAATAATAAGGGTTTGTGAATGTATTATACAGGTCCTATCATGGATAAGAAATGGAGAATCCATGCTCAATGCCAGCTTCCTTTTTCCCACTAATTTGCAAGAGGCTGAACAACTTCAAGCTGAGCACAAACAGTTTCAGCTGGCAATTGAGGTTAGTCATCTCTTTCTTTTAATCTCTAGAATATCAGCTCCTCTGCATATCATTTGCTCTAATAGTGATATCCAATGAACTCCAGAAGGAGGTCTGGTTAAATCTATCTGTGTAACATCACTTGTGATGTGTATTATAATGTATTGCAGCTGGTTTTCTTCAGTTTTATGGAGTTGGTGTTTATAAAATAGTTTTTAAGCTGCTTATAGTGGTTTGTAATGGGTTGTACCTGTGTATTGTTCCTGAAATATAGATAATATATAATAAAATTATTATAGCTATTACTGATACTTACTCTGTTTTTGTGGTTGGTTTTATCTATTTTGTGGTTTTACAATGTGTTTTAATTATTTTTTATAGCTTGACGTGTAATAATTATATGCAACTTGAATGAGTTGCTAAATAATTAATGGATTATAAGTAGATTTCCATTGAAACAATTTAACAGTAATTTTTCCTGAAAATAGTAAAGAATAAATATAAAATGTGCAGTCAACCCATTCTCCTTGCATCTGAGTGTATATACAGTATGATTGTCTAATGGGTTGTCTACAGTGTCATATGTTACTTAATGTGTTATTTCAATGATGAAGATTGGATTGCATTGCATTTGTTTGTAAGCAAAGAAGATTGTCTCTATTTCATTGTTGGCAGAAATCTTCAGATTATGATGTAGTGGGTGTATCCAGTGCTTAGGTGTGCTAAGTAACTGTGCAAAGACTTGTTCTGTCGTATGCCACCATTCCTTATCATTTTGCCAAGTACAAGGAAAGTGGGCATTATTTGATGGTTGTGATTTCCATAAGAAGTGTCTAAAGGGGAGCAAAGCAGCTCAAATCAATTTATTTAACATGGTACAATAAAATAATTCATTTATATTATACCAACATGGGTAAAAGATAAATGTAAACCAATTTTAAGTAGTTATTCTGATGTGATTGAGACTGTATTTTATAAAACTATTTTAACAGAAAAAATAGATCTTAGACACGCGTGTTAGAGAATTTTATTGACAGTAGATAATATAAGTTGTTAGGTGCTTATTGCTTTAGACTGACTCAGTAATATGTTTTAGATGCTGTGTTTTTCAGCATATAAGTAAATGTGAAATATAAGTTGAATGTGTTAGCTTTCTCATTTTTTCAACCTTCATTCATGTACAAGTTGAAATGGAGTATAAGGTAAAGATAGGTCATGTACAGTACTACTGTGTTGTATACTTTGTATTTTTGATGCTTATTGTTTTAGGACTTAACAGTATATGTTTTAGATACTTATTATATTATGACTTGACAACTGATATTTTTAGATTATTCCTGTTATATAAATTGATAGTGTATGTTTTCATGTAATTATTATTTTATGACCAGATAGTATTTGCTTTAGGTAATTATTGTGTACTGACTTCATGGATACTTCAAAATAATCATTGAAGTATTTCAATAGTTACCTGTTTGTTAATGGCCTGATGGATTGGAGTGTATTTTCTGTTAGATTTTATGAACTAGAAAAACTGTTGAATTGTGAAACAGTCATTGTGTGTATGGTTATAAAATAATTTCACAAAGAAATACTTCTGTCTAGAAGGTGTTTGCTTGAAAAATCTAGTTTTATTTCTTTTCCAATATTTGACTGTAAATTTTCAGTTGTTTGAAATTAGGAAATAAACAAAACACTGAATGAGTAACTTCTTGTTTGGCAAGTCTTTCTGTTAAGGGTAGGCATTTGGGGGAATGTATTAATAATTTGTAAATGATTGACACTGAGCTAACATACAGTTAACAAATATGTTTGTGTTTCATATTACACCTGCAGATGCTTCAGTTATATAGTTAAATGGTTTCACTTCAAAGTAGTAGTCTAAATAAACCATGCAATTATGTTTGTTGGTTCCTCATGTACAGTGTTACTTTTATGTAACGTGACAGATAAATTTCACAAAAATGTTTCTTGTACAGTATAGACCTGTATATGTAACACATTGAAAGGAAATGTCTTCACTACCACATTTTCAAAAAAACTTGGAATAGGGTTTAAAATGCAGTATAAAGAAATAGTTTTGTAACCATCTTCTTAATATTTCTTACTTTTTTTTTTATCAATAAACAGAAAACTCATAGCAGTGCAGTTCAGGTCCAGCAGCGTGCAGAGATGTTGATCCAGTCTAACCACTATGACCCTCGGACAATTAGAGAAATCTCGGACCAAGTTGGAAAACGTTGGCATATGCTCATGAGCCATGCCGAAGATAGGCATAAGCTTGCAGTAACATCTATAAGTTTTTATAAAACTATAGAACAGGTGTGTAAATAGATATGAATACATTATGAAATATTTAAATTAATTATGTTTCCTTATTTTTAATATTTATACAGAAAACAACTGTATGTTGATTATACTATAACATACAAAGTATTAGAATTACTTTTAATGAAGTTTATTGTTGTTTCTGTAAAAAAAAAAAAGTAGCAGTGAAAAAATATTGTTTCATTGTAAGACCAATATTGTTAAATAAAGGTGGTAGTATATATCAGTTGTCTTAGTTCTATTACTTCTGCTCAGTACATATAGATATGATCTTTTATATAAGAATTATTTCTGGGTTTATTTTCTCAAATTATTTTTGTAAACTTTTGTATTAACATATAACAAAAAGAGTGATCCGTGTAATTGGATTTCTATCATGCATGTAATATTTTACAATCTACAACAATGAAAAAGTTTTAAATTAGTTTAGTTATGGATATGTTATTTAGTAATGCAACATGATAATAGAATTTATTGTTGTTTTTAGTTTCTGTTATTGGTGCATTGTTATATTATAATAAGTTTAATTATTGCTTCCACGATTTTGCTGTCCAGTGATGTCACAGTTCTTTAAAAGTATGTTTGTGTTTTAGGTTTGTTCCGTGCTAGATAGTCTAGACCGAGAATACAGACGAGATGAGGACTGGTGTGGAGGAGGTAGTGGGACACCTGGTAGTGAAGAGGGTGACAAAGACAGTCATGACAGAGTTGCTCTTGTGTGTCAGTACTTAACGAAACACCAGGAACAGAAAGAAGGTTTTCTTCGTGCCTGCACTCATGCTCGTCGCACTGCTGAAACATTCCTCAAATATGCAGCACGCTGTGCTCAGTATTATTCATCTAGTAATGACACTAACCTAAGAGGACCTGAAAACAAGGTTAAAGGTTAGTGTGAGCTGTTGTACATCTGTATATTAAGAGGTCCTGAAAACAAATTTTAATCGGCTTCAAAGAAATATGGTATTAGAGTTATAAATTATGTAAATAACTGCTATTAATAATTAAGATGACATTTTCATGATCTAGAATTTTAGCATTTAGCTCCCAAAAAATATGAGATATCAGTAGTTCAGTTCTTAAAGTTACCCCGTAGTTGTGGAAAATATATTGTGTTTTTGAAATATTTAAAACCTGAAGTGAAGAACGATAGTAACTTGTGCTGAAAATTTGATAAGACTTCTGTGGTAATTATAAAAGTTCCGTTCTTGACAGACATTTATATTAGCAGAAAAAGTGATGAAATTTAACAACTACTTATAAATATGTTAACAAATGAATTAAACTAAAATGGGAGTGAGGAAGAGGAAGTATTATAGGAGCAAAAGGAGAATTGGGTTCATTTATGTTACAAAGTTCAGAGAAATCAAGCATGATTGACCAGTTGACTGGCTAACCAGCACTTGGCTTTTATGGTTATGATGAATAATTTACTTAAAATTCTGTACTTTTTGGAGGGGTGTTAGGTAAATTATAGAAGAGTAAAAGCATTGAGAAGAAATGTCACAATTTTTGTAATAGAGAAGATTGAAGATTTTTTAAAATATAACTTTATAAAATTAAGAACTTAAAACTTCTATAATTTTACAAGTTGACTTGTAAATGTCTTTGTAATTCAATATGTTGGCATACTGTAATATAAAAATAGCTTTATTTGAAAAATTTTTGTAATTTCATTTCTAGGAATAATGTAGCACAAAATAGACTTCATTAGTAAATATTCTAATTCCAGTTTCAGGGATGCTACAGCAGAAAAATGTATTTCATTTTTTATGGTGGTTTTAATTGTAACTTAAGGGTTGATGTAACATAAAATGGATTTGAATAACAAATGTGTTTTTGACTTCATGTCCAGGAATAATGGATCAGGTGATGAAACAAGAGAACAGAGTTCTTGAGTTTTGGACTACTAGGAAGAAACGTTTAGATCAGTGCCAGCAGTATGTGTTATTTGAGAGAAGTGCCAGACAGGTATTTATAGATACTTTACTGAAATACTTGCTGATGCAAATACCCACCGTGTCATAATAAATGTCTTGCATGTGTTAATCAGATAACATTTTGAAGTTATGCATCTGACCATTGTTATGTAGTTATTAATAAGATATTTTATGGGTATGTATGTGACATTGCTGTACAGATATTAATAAAATATTGTGCAGGTATAAGTATGACAGTCCTAAATAGGTATTAATAAAATATTGTTGATGTACATGTGTGATGTTGCAAGACCAGGTATTAATAAAATATTGTGCAGGTATAAGTATGACAGTCCTAAATAGGTATTAATAAAATATTGTTGATGTACATGTGATGTTGCAAGACCAGGTATTAATAAAATATTGTGCAAATACGCATATGATGTTGCTAGACAGGTATTAGTAAGATATTGTACAAGTATTTGTGCAACAGCCCTAGAGTGCTATTAATAAGAAATTGTATATATATTTGTATAATAGTACTAGACAACTTTATTAACAATTTATACAGATACTTATGTGACAGTGGTAAACAGGTATTAGCTAAATATTTTACAGAACACCGAACATAGTATTTAGCAGATATTAATAAAATATTCTGCAAAGTTATTTGATGACCCTGATTTTTTTGCTGGAAAAGGTTGTGACTATTTCATCTGAAAGAAGATTCCGTTCAGGAAGATTTTTAAAAAGTGTGAACTAAAGAACAGTAGAATTCAAAGAAAGGAGTCTTGCACAGTAAATTGTTCCAAAGCCTAATCAAGGATAACATCCTTATACACAATAAAAAGGTTATAGTTATAAGAGGGAGTTTTTGACATAGAAATCATTGTGATGAAGATATCTCGTAGTATCATATCATTAATAAGGATTTGAAATTCATGAAGACTCATGAACATAATGTTTACAAAATCCTGACACATTACAGAGGTAGGTCATTTGCATGCTGCTGTTAAAAAAAAGAGCAAAACTTCCTGTCATACTTTCAAATCAGTTACAGTATCTATTTTTAAAAAATTTTAATAAACTGGAAGCACAGTAGTTCTATTCAGTGACACACTTCTCAAATCCTCTAATGCAACTTTAGTAGACTTTTATTATTTTGGTTTGCTTAAGAATATGCTTGTAAATCATAGCATAAAACATTAACTATTTTATGGAATTCTGAAAATACTGACCTGGCCTTTATTTAAAGAAGGAACTTTGCTACAAGCTCGTTGTTAAGAAGCAGGGGAAAATATGTTTGGCATAATAATTAGGGAAAGAGATTTTTCTCACATGATATCAAGCTTACATAGTTATTTCAGAAAAAGTGAGCCTTCTTCTACTTTACATATTTTACAGAAGCATTGCAATATTAGTGTATATATATGTGTATATTTTTTTTCTCTAAACTCTGTCATATCAACATTATTTTGTAAATTTTGCTTTCCTTTGTATGAATAAAAATATTGTTTTATATATATTATTTTATATTCATGAGTTGTTTTGTTTTTAGGCTCTAGAATGGATCCGGGAAACTGGGGAAAGCTATCTATCTACCCATCTTTCACTTGGAGAAACCAATGAGAAAACAGAAGCCTTGTTAACAGAGCACAATGAATTTAAAGGAAATGCCAAGGTTGCATACTTACTACAATATGTTCTTAAAGCATAATATGCAATTTTATTTATAGCAGTAGAACTACTGTGGAACTTTGGAGGAATAAACAATGTCACATTTATGTTTTCAGTTACTTGGTTTAAAAAGTGAAACTATGATTCTGTGTTTCAAATATTCTGTAAAGAATATTGTTGATTTTATTCATGAGTACATAAATGTTACAATTATAAAACAAATCTATTTATATGTTGAAATTCATGTTCTCTATTTGGTTGTAGTTAGAGAGTACAAATTTGTACATGTTTGAATTCTTTGTAACTAGAGTGTTATCCTGCATATTTGCAGTGGGAGATTTAGTGTACTCCATCCAGTGGCTGGGTAAAACTAATTTTTGAATATTTATTACATTTCTAAAGCTATTAAAATTATTATTATAGATGAATTAAATTTTTTGGTATGGTTGAAACTTGAGTATTGTATAAGTTTAAAATCACGATCAGATATTTCTGGCAGAGTTTGGCTTCTCGGTTAGCACCACTTTTGAAGTGCATAATTTCAGACTGTCACAGCTCATTAAAATATTCAGTTGATTACTGTTACAACCAACTACGCATGAATATGGTATGTATCGGACATGATAACAAGAAATTTATAATTTAAAGATGCAAGTAGACTTATTGACAAACAGACTGACTTATGCTAAAAATGAGCTTATTAGGTAGTTTACAAATTATTTCATGTGATATACAAATTACATGATAGGAATCTGACAAGAATTTGAGAAACCATATATTCTAACTGTAGAGTATGTCCTTGCTATATTCTTTTTAGGTACATATAATGATATTAATGTTTACAGTCTGTCTCGTATCTTTGTTTTTGAAGTTATTTGTACACTTATAAGGTTCATGATTTACTGATAATGGTCGCTGATAAACACATTAATTGGTTTAAATTGGTTGTTACAGTTGTACTATTTTATTGTGTAATATATGGCAGATTGTTTGTTTAGCTTTTATTGAGTAACGTTGGTGTTATACTGTAATGTAAATTTGACATTTACACTCAAATATTATTATATATGACAATTTGCATAAATTTTTATAAGATAAATAAACTACAAGTCAAAGCACTGTAGCTCATATTGTTATTTTCTTTATTTATCATCATATCAATTGGACAGATCAGTTTTTGTGGGTTGGACACTCTGTTGTATGTATGAACTTTCTGTTTCTGGCTTGATGTTTGTTCTCTTTTTGTAAATGATAAGTGCTGCTGTTATTTGTAGTTTTAGGTATTATCTGTTTAATGTTGTAATTATGAATTTTATGGTGTTTTAAATGGGAAATACATTCTGTATCTGCATTGCTAGTTAGATATTGCCTGTGTTATTAGAAGTATGGATTTTGTGTGTGTGTTGGTTTGTTATTATAACTAGAAATCTGACTTCACAAATTATTATTGTTTTGACATGTGTAACTTAAGTAGAAATTCTTGTGTTCTGTTGGAGCTGGAGATTTTGACATTACTGTTACAGCTAGAGATTCTGAATTATGTATTATTGTAACTAAAGATGCTAACTTAATATGTCTTGAGATTCTGACTCATATTGTTGCAGCTAGAAATTCTGATTTATGTATTGTTACAACTGAAGATTCCAACTTGCGTATTGTGTATTATCACAGATTGTTTCAAAGATTTTCGTGTTTGTTTTTGTATGGATTGGGAGTTTATTTTTTGTACTTTAATGTATAGAGATATAATTACTTTCTATTTTATGATTTTCTTTGTGCTATTTTTGAGTAGGTATTTATATCTATATGTTGTTTTAGATGAAATTTCTGTGTTTGAATGTTTTTATGGGTAAGATTATTCTTGCTTGTTTAAAAGGTAGTGAATATATATTCTTGTTTTGTTATGTGTAAAAATATTGTGCATATTTTGGTATGAGCACTTGTTATACATGCTTGTCTGTATGTTGGTTTTGGTATATATTTTGTTTTTATGTGTATGTATGTTAAAGTAGAACACATTTCCTTTTGTATTACAATAAATAGAGGTTCTCTTCCTTTGTGGCACATAGAGATGTGTATTTCTATGAGTGGAAGTTTTATTTACATTTTTTTACTTGTAGTGATCCTTTTTGTGTTGTTATACATCAGTATTTTATATGAATATTATTACAAGTAAAATGTATCTTTCTTGTCACATAGAGAGGTTCTCTCTCATTTTCCTCTGTTAGGAACTTTATGTTTTTTATATATAAAGATTCCATCCCTGTAAACCCTAGAGAATATATTTATGTAAGTAGGAAATTTTATAAACTTGTATTTGTAAAGATTCTACTTGTATACATTCTTTGTACCTAGAGTTTTTATTTTTATTATAGGTAGTTATTTTCAGTACTGTTATTATGGCTAAAATGTGTGTGGAGTATTGTTGAGCATTTAGATTCTAATATTTGTGGAATTATTTCTTTTGAAATCAAAAATATAGAAGTGTTTCATGAAATTAGTTTGTGATTATGTTTTGCTTGAAGCTACTAATTTATCGTTTAGAATAAAGCTACAGCTTCTTCAGTTTTTTGTCTGCCTTATTGATGAAATTGTGTTCTTGGTATGTGTGTTTGGCATGATGGTTTTTTAGTTAATAGTTCTTGTTCAATTGGTTGTTTCAGGAAACTAGGGAGAAGGTACGGCTTCTTCTTCAACTAGCTGACAGTCTGGTTGAGCGTGGTCATGCTCATGCAAGTGCTATCAGAGCTTGGGTGTCAGCTGTGGACAACAGGTACAAAGATTTTAGTGATCGTATGGATAAGTATCGTGCACAGCTGGAACAGAAGTTAGGTCTGAAAACTGAGGTGAGTTTATAAATTACATATAAGTTTTCAGTGTTTCCAGCTGAAGTGCATTGCTTTAAACTATTTTTTTATCCATTTTTAGATTGAATATTTATGAGATTTTATTATCATCCAGTGCAACAGATAAAACAGTAACTTTGAATTTAGTGTTTGTTCACAATCAGTGCTTTTGATGTGTATGATAAAGTTCCAAACAGATTCTATCTGTGTTGAGACACAACTATACTCCACAGTGCAGTGACAGTTTCCTTCATGTGCTATCTTGTGAATTTCCTTATTTGCAGTCCTTTCATTAAAAACCTTATAATTACAAATATTTTCAGTTAACACTAGAAGGTGTTGTTTCACATTTTCCAGTCTATGGGAATATTCAGTTGATGACCTACAAAATGTTTTGCTACCAATAGTCCTCTTGTGATACAACTATCATGTTAATTATTAGCAGCAAGACTAATTGTGCACTTTCAGACTTGGCAAAAATTGCAACTGAATGAAGAGAGAAGTGAAAGGGTTAATAAATTATATTTACAATGTAACTATTTAATATTGTAAGTACATTTAATGTTAGTAGTGACATGGTAATACTATGCAGTATTAAAAGTAGAATTCCTGACCTCCATAAAGTTTTCAAGTAATATCAAAATAATATGTATTTTGTATCTTTAACGAGAAAATGTTAATTGCTGTTATTAATCAGATGTATAAATCCCTCGATAGTAATGTGTTAATTTTACTTTAAAAGGGAGAAAGTCGGGACTTGTCATTAGACAGACATAGTGATCCTTCACTTGAAGCTAAGGTAAAGGAAGCAGCTGCTAAAGAACTGAATGAAGAAAAAAGAAAGTCGGCAAGAAGAAAGGAGTGGGTTTTAGTTTTAGTTTTATTATTCCATTTGATAAGAAAGAATTTTATGTGTGAAGGTCTTCTCTGTTCACAAGTTTGGAGATATTTTCTATTTGTTTCTGTTATTTTTGGTATTTATTGTGGATTAAAAGGGTCATATCTAAATTGCTTAATTTATTTTTAATAGCTAGTCTAAAAAGATAAATTTTATAAACATTATGGAGTACAACTACTTTATTTGCATTAGTTTTAAAATCCAATCTGTTGTTTTCCAAGGTTATGGTGTTTGGTTTGAAAACTCATTTCTGCAATCTCTGAAGCTAATGGTTAATCACTTAAAGGTCTGTTTAGTACTTTCAAGTTTGTTATTACAACTATAGAAATGTTTACTATGCAGGTTTTAAAAATTAAATTTTTTATATTGCATAGTAATGATTGCTACTGTTATTGTACATGTTTTAGGCTTAATATGAATTGTTTAAACATTCAGACCATTATTTTTTAGTTGTCTTTCAAAATTTGTAGTGCATACTAGAGGGATTTACACATTTTGATAAAAGGTAGGAAAGAACAGTCTTTACACTTCAGATAAATATAAAATAATTTTTTTTATTTGAACCAATATTCCACCTCTGTGACTTCTTCAGGGTTAATATATACACACACACACACACACACACACATAATATATATTTTTTGTTTCACTTTTATGTGTGTGTATTAACTTTGAAGAAGTTGTAAAGGTGAAATGTTGGTTTTAATAATAAAAAAAAATATCCTATGCATCTGGAGAGTAAAGGTCATATTTTTCTTAACATTATTTTTTAGATTTTAAGTTTCCATTTTGTGTTAAGGTTATCATATATGAATGGCTTAATAGTCCTATCTCCTACTTTCCTTATTATTATAACAGTATATAATGTAGTATGTTTATTTTTTAAACTTATCATGGCAGATTTAAAAATTTCTAAGTTATTTTCCATGTTTATTTGAGCCAGTTTATAGAATTACAATTCTATTTTTTAGGCTTTTATGTCTTGAAAAGAAATTCTGTCTGTATAATATTTTGTAGGGTTATTATAGCTGATTTAATGGTACAATGTGTTATTTTCAGGGTTTTTATGGCTAGTTTAATGACTCTGTTTCTAATTATCCAAACATATTATTAAATGTATAGAAATCC
The DNA here is from genome assembly GCA_011833715.1 of Carcinoscorpius rotundicauda. NCBI lineage: Eukaryota > Metazoa > Arthropoda > Merostomata > Xiphosura > Limulidae > Carcinoscorpius > Carcinoscorpius rotundicauda. The sequence continues at coordinate 35,037,011 of CM022401.1, forward strand.
TGTATGTTTTTTCAATGCATAGTTTGTAATTCTAAGATATTTACAATTCTAGTCTGTTGCTTTCTGGATTAACTTTGGCATGTTTAAAGATTTAGTATGTTTTCTAAGCGTACTATGACATCTTTAAAAATCTTTTTTCTTCTAGGCTACCTATGGCATGTTTAAAAATCTGGTGCCTTGTTTCCAAGTTTAATCTGGCACATTTAAAAATGTAATCTGTTGTTTTCTGTGTTTGTTATGCATATTTAAATATACTATCTGTTGTTTTTCAGGGTTTCTATGATGTGTTTAAAAATAGTCTGTTATTTGCCAGCCTTATCGTAAAATGTTTTATTGAAGTTCATAATTTGACGTTTTTCAGGGTTTATGGTGTATTATTTTGTATTTCAGGTTTATTATGGCTGAATTATTGCATACAGAAAGAACATATGTCAAGGACCTAGATATGTGTATTAAAACTTACCTTGCTGAGATGAGGAAAAGTGAAAACAATGTTCCTCAAGGGATCTGGGGGAAAGATCATGTGTTATTTGGAAACATGGAAGCAATATATGAATTCCATAATAGGTAGTTCTAATTTTGTTAATTTTATATGTGAGGTTTCAAAGAACATAACAGTGAAATACTTTTTAGTTTGTAATGCTGGAGGAACAGTAATACTAACATTAACCATGTCTAACAACAGTGTGTGTGTCCACACTGCTGGACTGATTTTTGCTAAATCTAACACACACAAGATTAGGACTCTTGGGGAGTATTACTGCCAGGATGGAACCCTGTGTATTGAATGAATATGTCAACTAGATTACTATTTTGTAGGTGTTTCATGGTCAAACTTTAGTGTTCATATTCAGGAAATATGATTTCAGAAACAGATAGTAGTGCTGCTAGTATTTTTTAAACCTGTGATACCCTTTTGTCAATATTTTGTTTTGATTGCTTTCTCAAAATATAATAAGTGTTTTTATTCCATGTATATCATAATTAAACATGTCTAAAATGCTATGTGTAATGATGCATTGTTGGGAATAAGTATTATATATGTGGGAATGAGTTGAAAGCTGTCTGTGGTGAGAGGTATCTGTTTATTTGGCTTTTCCTTCAAACTTTTAGCAGTTGGAAGGCATAGACAAAGAGATGGCTATACAGAAGCACAGATAGACAAGTTTCAATCATTTCCTAGAGACAAGGTCTTCAAACAGTAATACATCTTCTGACAACAGTTAATTATGTGTGAGTGTATATGGCAAGTTTGAAGAAACTATAAATGTACGCAACTTTTTTCATCCTTTTCTCTGAAAATACAGTGTAGAAGTATTGGGTTAAATAATCACTTTGAGTTAGAATGAATATTCTAACTTATACTGTTTAACAGTTGCTTTAAGCTTAAAGTGTTTTCTAATTATCTTGGGACAAAGATTGATCAAAGTAATCTACATAACTTTCCTTGGGTTTGGATACACTGAATATTTTCTTATCAATCCTACCAGGATTTCTTTGTTTATTTAATTTGCATTAAAATGTTGTTTACTCAAACCTCTCTCTAATTAGTCCTAAAGAAAAGGAAAATGTACATTATTTTTATTTGAATCTTTCTAAGAACCTAGTCATTATTTTTTTTTTTTTACAAAATTTTAACAATACATTCAGAACAAACCTATGGCAATACTTACAGGCTTGAATAAATTTTTATTTTGTATTTAGAGCCCAGTGGTTAGTTAGTCTGGGAGATTGATGTTTGCACCCTTTTGACAAAATTGCATTCTGTGTCTTGGAGACATAGGTACATTAGAAAAGTGAAAGTGAAATCCCACTATTTGATTGGAATACCCTTAAGATTTGGTATTGTTCCCAAGTTATCTTTCCTCTAGTGTATCAATATTAGGAATAGCTAGTACAGGTAGTGCATGAAAATACAGAACAAACAACCATCCTTTTTTGTGCATTTTAACAACAATACTAGAAGAATGTTTGTGGTAAAGATTTGTGCATATAATATTTAATGATGTTACTTTGATTAAGTGTGACACTATCTTTTTCTTTTCAACTGATAGTACATTCCTGAAAGAACTTGAGAAGTATGAAACAATGCCAGAAGATGTGGGACATTGCTTTGTTACTTGGGTAAGTTCTTAAGTTCTTCTTTATCTGTTAGTCTTAACATCTGTCACCTAACTAAGAACTACATACATTTGAACTTTTCTTATATCAGTATGAATTCCACCTGTATATTACTAAATCTGCTTTTAACTCTCATTACACAAGTTTGGTTACTTTGACCAACCTTGTAGCCATCATATGACCAATAAGTGATCATGAAAGTGTGCATACTATAGCTTTTAATGTATTAAGTATTTATTCACAGTATTAGACTTTTTTTTTTAATATGAAATGTCTTTTATATGTAAAAAAACAGATTTTTTAATTAAATATTTTTACTAAAGATTTGTTTGTTAATGTATGGAACTGGTGTGTAACTCAAGCTAAGGTGATTTACATGTTAGGATTAAAAAATTTAATTTAAAATTTTGGAAGTTTCATTTGCAAACCTCTTAAAAACTCCTGAATGATTATCAAAAGTTTTTGGTTTTTGTAGTAAAACTATATTTTATTTTCTCTGTCCTAACATTATGTAAACTTAGTTAATTTTTAACCACCGTGAAAAAAAACAACAACAAAATCTGAACTACATTTTTTCTTTCTAGAATTATTGCAGGTCGAAACAGAATGTTACAATTATTTGTAATACACAATTTCAACCCTTTCATATTTTAAACGTGGTATTATTTTATGTCTTTTAAACTGTGTCTGACTAATAATCTTGGAATACAAACTAAAAACTTGCACAATAAAAAAGTAGCTCAAGTTGTTGTATTGAGTGATGTAAGATATGATCTTCTTGCAAGCGTACTTATTTGAAAAAATTCTTGTCATTTTCTAACATAATAAGTCTAGTTTCTACATTTTCAATAATTTGGTAACAATGAATAAAAATATTTATAAAAAACAAGAGTAAATTCAGTATCTACATTTGTCTTTTTGTTTTTTGTTGGCTCACTAATAAAAGTTAAGCCTACATTTTTTCTATTGGTGGTATTTGCATGTCAAATAATTTTCATTAGTTTTAAATATGCTCTTAAGAAACACAAAATGATAACTCACACAAGTAAGCAAATGTCCTATAACTATTATTATATAACTGGATTTCTAACTTCGGTATACGTGCCTTAAAATAATTTTCTGCACTCATGATAATAGTTTTGAATTTGTAACCAAAATGACTTAAAATGTATCTTGGGAACAAGATAGCATTTTGTTACTGTCAGTGAATTCTATTGATTATAAGTGGTCTAATAGCAAACATCAAAGAAATTTATTAGCAACTTGCAAAAGAAAGGATGTTGATAAATGGAAGTAAACAGTAGGTGTGACTTTCTTGTTTATCTCTAAGCAAAGAAGGTTAAAGAGTACATAAATTATATTTTGCCTAAGTTATATCTATACTATAATGAGTAATTTACACTGAATTCAGGACATCAGAGGGATGAAGAAAATATAGAAAAAGGGTAAATCATGATAAACAGCTGTCATGTTACACAAACAAGGGATGATTAAGAATTTAATTGATTCTTTCATTTTGAAAATATGAAACTGAAACATGTATATTTCAAAATTTTATTTATTAACTACATTTTGATGCAAAGTTTATTAACATAATAACGAAGTAGTTGAATCACATTTTAAATACAACTTATGTTCCACTATCAAAAGTATTAATCTTGTTTTTGTTTACTTCTGTGGTGCTATTTTTGAGAAACCCAGTTATAAAAATACTCTCACTAAAATTAAATTACAATGAACACCCTTATTGGGTTAACCCTGGGGCCATAGGTCAAAGGCCATGTCAGCTAGTTTGTTGACTTGCATTCAAAGTTTTATTGAACTAATATTTCATGAGTTTATGCCAATAACTTTGGTATCAAATTGTAAATTATAATTCCAATTTTAATATTATTTATACATTGGTTAATTTCTTAATTTAAAAGTAAATGTTTAAAAAACACGCCTATATATTGATTTTTGTGTGTCATGTGGTTTGTTGAATTCAGGACTGATTCACATTAGATGTTTGTAATGTCCAAATACAAAGTCTGTAGTTTCATACAAATTAGGAGCAAATGCCAATATTGACAAGACAGAATACAGCATAAGAACCTCCTTTCTCTTTTATTTTCTGAGATATTGCTACATTTGCAGAATCAAACACAATGGCCATGCCTAGCTCTTTCCATTTCTGAAAACTCTTCTGTCTGTTACATGTGAATAACCAACTTAAAGAATATCCTCCCAGTGGCTTTCTCAGCCATTTTCAAGCATTAAATCATTAAACTTGTTCTTCTGATACAAGACTTCAAGCTGATGAGGTGAATTTTTAGTCTGCTTGAAATTTCTTATATTTAGATCCAAATACAGCTTAGTTACTAAACTTGATAAACTATAGATGAATTCTGTGGTATTGATATACTAACTTTTTTTTGGTTATTTCAAACCAAATTAGCAACCTGTGGCAAGCAATAAACAATTACAAAGTTCATAACTGGAAGATATAATTGTTTGCTCTACTACTATATTTACTGGTCACTGTTCTAAGAAAAATAATTTCATGAACTTATTTGCAAATAGTTATAATGTGTATACAGATATAATATATAATAACTAAAATATGATTGTAATTTATAGAATACTAGTCTTCTAAAACATAGCCAAGACAGGTTAACTTGTAAAGGCCAGTTTTATACTGTTTGATACAGTAACATGAGTACATATATGCTGTATCATTGTAACTTCTGTGTTATTAGCCAAACAGAGATGGAAGCTCAATGTAACACATAAATACAGAGAAAGAGAGAGATAATATTATGAAAAGTAAAATATTTAGTTTAAACATTTGTGCTTTTGTATAATAATTTGTAGTTGTTATAGAACAAAAAAGATATAAATAAGAAAATCTGATATTTATCGGGATGTTATAAAGATTTTATATGTAAAATTAGTAAATTTTCTGATTTATAAAAATGTTTTAATCTTAAAATCAAATTTATTTTGCACCTTGCATAGTCAACGTGCATAAAGAGAAAAACATTACTTAAAAAGTCTTAAAACCCCATAACAAATTCTGATGTATTGCATATGAGAACCTTTTAACATTTACTGATAAACTGCAAATATTCATGAATATTTGCTTTTGAAATTAAAACATTATAGCTTGAAAATTGCACCAAGCATAAAATTGTTACATGGTCCCATGAATCAAGTTCATGCTGAAAGAGTTAAGAATGTTTTAGGCACATTGGATTTGATTGTTATTTTGTGAATGTTTCTTCTTTCTTTCCTTGTTGTTTCACTTTTTGAATATTATATTATTTTTGTTTGTTTTTTCATTAAATCTTTTTAACGTCATTTGATATTTTTGTGTGAAAATTCCAAGTTGCAAGTTTTTTAATAGATATATTTTAAAACTATAAGTAATATGATAAATCTTAAAATATTGAAACACAAGTTATCCAAAAGTTTTAAAGCATTACTTGTTTACCTAGAATTCCACTGATATTTAATGTAATGTGATTACTGTTAACTAGTTCAAATTAGTTTTGGGGCATTTGCTCACTTATTAAAAATGTGTAATTTGAGTATTTTTAATTTGTTGTATTATATATTTTCATACAATAAAACTGTTTTTAGAAGAATTTCATTATTTTTTTTACAGGCTCAGAAGTTTGAGGTATATGTAAAGTATTGTAAGAATAAGCCAGAGTCTAACTCTTTACTTGTTCACCATGCTGGCAATTTTTTCGAGGTAAGTGAACCAGTAGTGTATTTATAGAACTTTAAAAATCTTTTTCTACATATCAATAGTAGGTTTTAGTTAAAGTAACTGTTGAATTGCAATAATAGTGTTGGTTTCTATCTCTCGTGTTTTTTATTGTTAACTTTGGCTCTTTAAGTTAACTGATTTTTTAAATACGGGACTGTTACTGGGGTATTATTATTTGCCAGTTGTTGTTGTTTTTTAAGAGAAATATTTTTATAGTAAAAATTATTGCTTGTCTGCTTTTAAGACAACAATAAATGACTGACCATTCCTAGATATTTTATAATTCTTAAATAATGTTATAGTGTATGTTAAGAATATAATCTTGTTATGTATATAAAGGTAATAATTAATAAAGGTGTTGCTGCTACTTCTCTAAATTTCTTCTAAATGATTAACACCTAGAGGTAAGAATAAATATTGACGTTCGTGTCTGTTGTTAGAAATTATCATATCTCTGTTACTACAGAGCATGACATTTTAGTTATAAGTCAGTATTATTTGGCAGTTTGTGTGCAACATCTATATAGTATTATAATTATTACTAGACAGAATATAATAGGCTGTTGTTGTGATTCACTATAGCAACTTGCAGGATTTTGTGTTATTTTTGCCCTGTTGTTTTATCCTTATAGAGGAACCAGAAGTTGAAAGAAATCAACATTTTAATTCCATTATTAAATTTTTGTCATGTAGGAGATACAACATCGCCACTGTGTGCCTCACCGAATTGCAGACTATCTTATTAAACCTGTTCAGCGAATAACAAAATATCAGCTGTTGCTAAAAGACCTACTTTCCTGTTGTGAAGAAGGACAGGGAGAAATAAAGGTTGGTATTAAGATTTAGTGTTTGATAGAGAGGAAAAAAGTATTGTGTCATAAATATTAAGTAATGTCATAAACATTGTAAGGTCCTGGTGTGAATGTTTAGGTTAGGTTAATAGCATAAAGAGGAATATTCATACTAGTAGTATAATATGAATTAGATAAGTACCAAAATAGTAAGGAATTATTTAAATAAGTATTTATTTATATATGTATGTGTACACACAAATACACACAAGGTAAATGCTTGTGCTAGTATTATGAATATTAAATGCTTGAAGTAGAAGTATGATGGCATGTTTACAGAAGCAATATTCAGGTCAGTAGTATAAAGAGGAAATGTTTGGTCCAGCAGAATGATGGATAACCTTTGAACCAGCTGTGGGGGATAAATGAAATATTCATATTCACATTAGCACTATCACAGTAAAAATGTTTAGGTCAATAATGTGAGGTGAAAGTTTTGTATCAACAGTGTGATGGAAGAAACATTAACACCAATGGTAGGACATTTAAGATGTTTCTGTCAATACTGTTGAGAGAAAGCTGTGTACAAGTAGTGTGAAATGAGGTAATTTTATAATAAATGAAGTATTATGAAAGAGACATGGTTATAAATATTCAGGTCAACAGTATGATGTTAAGTTAGAAAAAGAAAAAAAAATAATGGTTTTTATTTCAGATGGAATTTAAAGGAAGTATTTCAATGTGAACTAAAACAGATAGTATCAAAATTTGGGGGTTTAACAGTTGATAAAGTGAATGAAGTATTTGGTTCAAAAGTGAAAAGTTATGTTTTGATTGAGGTTAAATGAAAAGTTCAATAAGGTTTTTGGCAATGGGATTAACTGTAAGCATGTATTTTGAAGGAAAGATTGGATAATTGTTTTAAATAAAGAACACTGTATAAGTAACAAATATATATTGTATAATTGGATCAGCCTCTATGCAGTGAAAATTTTAATAAATGATTGGATAATTTGTAGGTTGAATCACAGAAAAAAACTGTGAAAATTTAGGTAATGTTACAATAAGGTTTATAGTTATTTTAAAAGATGTAAAGGGAATATTAAAACTTGTATTATAAACTACAGCAGTTAAAGAAATAAACTGATATCCAACAAATGTGGAAAGGAAAAAAAATATTTTAAATCCTCAAGACCATTTCCAAAATGTACCAAGAGAGAAAAACGTTTAGAAGGATAATCAAAGAAAAGTTGCCTCCAAGTTAATTAGTCAGCAGAACCGATATATTGAAGGTGCTTCTGAATACTGTGTTATGGAATTTTAAAACATTTTAATATTTTATGAGATGACAAAAAAGTAAAAAATAGATCAGTTATTGTTTTTGAAGTAATGTAGAAATCCTAATTTATTGACCACATCTTCTTTAGTGGAAGCTCAGTTTTTCTTGCATTTTTTTATTTTCTAGGATGGTTTGGATGTAATGCTGAATGTACCTAAGAAAGCCAATGATGCTATGCACCTCAGCATGTTGGAAGGTTGTGATGTAAGTACACTTATTCATTGTAATATTAACCCTTTCAGCACAGAAACTCTGTCTAAAGTGCAAAAGACAAAAACTCCAAATATATTTTTACCTCATGAAATCATATCATTCATAAGTAAAGAATAAACACCAAAAGGTCATACAGTGACTTCTATGTAGGGCTAGTGCTGCTACAACTACTACAGAATGCCTAATATTTACACTACATTTTTTTTCTGTTATGTACAGGCATTTTGCTAGTAAAACATTATGTGATGTAAGGAGTAACTAGATGGTTAAGCACTTTAACATTGGAATTATTGTTAGAAGGTAGTTGTGAATATGTCCTTAGGCTTCTCATTACTGGTAAAAAGAGGTCACAAATGTATTTTTACTTTCCATGCTAATTGTAAAAGGTAGCCATAAAAGTTACTTTTTTGTCATTACTAGCAGAAAGTAATTTATGGTTTTTATATTACTAGTGAAGTAGTTTTGAATCTGTTCTTTGTCTTTACATTATTAGAATTCTGAAGTAACTTCTACCAGATAAGCTGAAAATTGGTGTGACTTTTTTAAATCTTTAATTTTGAATGTATGGTATTGCCCTCGTTATCATTCTCCAACTATTCGCTCTGGTATTTTTATAAAACTTAATTTTGTATGAGAGCAATAGTAATTTAACATATAATCTAGTTGTTACTGTAATTTTTAGTTGAAAAACAACAAAAAAAGAAAACACTATTATTAACACTGAACTTAAATCACACATGAAAAACATAATCCAGAAATGCACAAATACTAAGTGCCCCCTCCTTCCAGTTAGCAATGCTCCTGGAGGCATTAATTGGGGAAAATACAGTATTATTTTTGTTTTACTAGAGTATAATTTTGATATTTAAAGATAGACTATAAAGATTTCTTTGTTTCTCTTTTGAGGTTTCTTTGGATCAGTTGGGAGAGGTAGTTCTCCAAGATACCTTTCAAGTCCTTGAAGCCAAGTCCTTGATTCGCAAAGGTCGAGAGCGTCACATCTTCCTTTTTGAATTATATCTGTTATTTAGTAAAGAGGCAAAGGATTCTAGTGGAAAAGCCAAGTACATTTACAAACACAAACTTCTGGTAATTAAAATTCTATAACCTGAGTGTTTAAAACTATATTTAGAACAGTTTGTGTTTGATTGTGTTCCAATTAAAACACACGTATTAAGTTCTGCTAATTTGTGTTCTCAGATTTAAAGTGTTTACAATTATATATAATTGCACAATGAAAACTTTTTAAACTTTCTGAATGTGGGAAGATTACCTCACCAAAGATTGAAAACAAAAATGTTTTAATGAATGACCATACATCACTAAATTGTCATATTTATTTAATTAGACCGTCATTATTTCACTTTACAGATTTTTCAGGAGTGTTCCACTTAAACACAAACCAAAATTGCATATAAAAAACTTTGTACTGTTAGTTTTTATTTGTGTTTTAGTGAATGTTCTTTAAGAAGCTGTAAACAGAAATGTTGTGTCTAATTAAATAAAATCAACAATTTGTTGACATAAAGTTGTTTATTTCTTGTATTACAGTGTCATCAATACACTAAAATGCACAACACAAATTTAAAAAAAAGAACCTACATTTAATCCATTTCTTGATGATGATGTTTGTGTATCAAAAGGAAAGAAAATATGTTGTGCTGTATAATGGCAATATTTATTAGAAATTATAACTGCATATTGATTAACATGTGTTTCTGAATGTGTTAAAAATTGTTGTGTTGCCTGTGTTATTCACTGCTTACTGCATTGTACCTTCAATAGGTTCAACAGAATTCATGTAATCATTGTAGCAAAATAATTTTTTTATGGAATTGGCATTGATTATATTACAGTGTTCCCTCGCCACTTTGTGGATCCTCTTTCGCGGCTTCACCACTTTGCGGGCTCGGCCGACCCCCATACATATATATATAAAATAATAAACATTAAATCTAAAATATAGCATTAAATACCATTAAAATAATATTTTAATGGTCGTTAGAGCGGTTAGGTAAACTAATGAAACTAATTAACGAAGTGAAGGAGTCCTCACAGGAATGGGACAACGATATGGTTCGATCAGTACAATTTTGCAATAAAATAGAAGAACTGATGACTCCTTATCAAATGATTTTCCATAGGCTAAAGAGGCAGAGAAAACAACTGCCAATAACAATGTTTTTCCAGCCGAGCAAGAAAGAAAGGGTACTGGTGGCAAGTACTGTTCCTGAAGTTGTAACGACCGATGAAGAAATTGCCGATTCATCTTCCACAGAAGAGGAAGTGGTGTCCCACGAAAAGACACCATCTGCTGAAGATATGTAATTTTTAATTTTAAGGCTTAATATCTTAATAATTATTCTTATTATTTCAGCAATAATGAACAGTATTGTAATGGGAGGGTTAAATAGTTGTACAGCGAGGGTTTTAAAAGTCTAAATGCACATAAATATATACGTAAAAATCGGCGATCGCACTTCGCGGAAAATCTCCTTTCGCAGGGGGTTTTGGAACACATCTACCGCGATACACGAGGAAACACTGTAATCTGTAATTCAACACAAGCACAAAACTGAACAGAAACTGGCCTATCTTAACCTGTAACTTTGCCTTTTTCTTATCTGACTGGTTTTGTGTTCAATAGAATTATGTATAACATAAGTCTGAGAATGTGGGTATTTCATACAACATATCTGGTTTTGGAGGTGCTCCTGTTTGTATGCCAGGACACTGTAGCTTCCATCTTAGAAACACAAGTACACAGTTTCATTGAAATAATATCTGGACATATGTGTTGTAAGATATTTTTGTGTTTTGTTCTTGCAACTTATGTTTGATCTACAGTTTAATATTTCCTATCAAAGAGTTTTATATGTAGTTTTAACAATAAAATCTACATGAAAACATTGCTTTTTAGACATCAGAGATAGGAATCACTGAACATGTGGAAGGTGATGAATGTAAGTTTGCTGTATGGACTGGCAGAGCCCCACTAGCAGAGTACAAAATTGTACTGAAGGTAATGCTTAGGTTTTCTTTCTAGTCAAATTCAACCATTACTGAAAGATACTGCTTTTCAGTATTTTTTAATTATCTTTATGGAAAATAATTGATAACAAGCAATAATTTAAATATTTTACAAAAAAAAAGTAAAATTGTGTTTTATATAATTTTCTTTTATTTTTTGATTATTTTAAGGCTGGATCCCTGGACATAAAACAAACTTGGGTGAAAAAATTACGAGAAGTGATACAAGAAACATATTTTAGCAGTGCTTTATCAGCTTTAAATCTCCCCAAATCACCTGTCAAACTGACATCAAAGTCTAACAGATCCAGCAGGTTGGTGATTTTTGTCTGTGTGATGTTATGTCTCCCTAATTCATATGTCAAAAACTAAGTTCAGCAAGATATTGGATTGTTGTGTTTCATTTTGTGTTAGCATTCTCAATTTGTTTGTGAAACAAACGTCAAGAAGTAAAAGATTTAACAAATTAATAGTTTTTTTTATTTTTGGAAGTACATCTTCCTATTAAATCTCTTACTGATGTTTTTAATAAATTTACAGTTAACTTTTGTTTTTGTGTTATTTTTCAAAGTTCATTTTGAAATATACTCCCAAAGATATAAAACAGCAAATTATTAACTTCTGAGATAATAATTTATTACAATCAAATCTATTCTCAATTTGACATCAGGCTTCAATATATTAATAACTGTGACATTGTTTAATTTGTTAAATTGCCATCAAAATATAAAATATTTGAAAATAACAAGAAAGGCATGTGTGGCTACATTTGAATAATATCTTAAAATATTAAACAAATCCTATGTGGAACTAAAGGTACTTTTAGTGTTTTTCAATTCATTGGAAGAGTTTGGATTGATGAAGGAGTAGAGAATAAAATGAGACAGTAAATATATTAGTATCATGATAATACAGAGAAACTTCCTGATTGGCTGAGTAGAATAGTGAATTGTCTGGAATAAACTTGTGCATCATGAAATAAGCAAGCATTTAGAGAAAACAAATTCAGTAAAAAATTAAGTTTTTACCTTTGGTCATAATGTAAAAAATGAGAAATTTAGTCATCAGCACCTTGTATTGAATATACTGTTCATTATGTGTTAAGTAAAAGAATGTTGGTATACAACATTTGTTTCTAATATCAAACAAATAATATTTTAAATTTTTCTTCAAATTATTGGCTTGTTTAACCTTTATAGAGAGTAGCTTGATAAATAAAGAAATTGCAAAATTATATAGTAAAAGTATCATTACCTTTAATGTCAGTGTTACCTGTCAGTTCTCTAATAGAATTTATGGTTACAATTTAGATTATGATCTAGGGAATTTTACTTATGAAAAGAAAAGTCAGAATAATTGACATTTTAATCTGTGTGTTTTTAGTGAAGATGATGTGTAAAGTGTTGTTAATATATTTTATTTAAAATGTTAAAGGAGAATCTAGTAAAATACTAACAAGTAGTGGATCTTTGTGTAAAACATAGTAGATTTTTTTGGCAATGTAAAAAACTTTCAGTTTTCTTAATAGTTTTGCTCAACCCTGGTACATATGATTTTTATTCTTTGTGCTACAGGCTTTATATGTTTTTAAATGTGATTTTTTTTTGCAGTATGCATAGGTTTTAATATTTTAACCTTGGATAATTATGTATGTTTTAATACTTTACAAGTAATATGAAAGAGTGGATTTAAACAGTTATTTCACACAATCATAGAACAACAGTGTACCCAACTTGCATCAAGATATACAGCATTGTCTGGTTTATGTATTTTGTTGTGAAACAACTAATTGTGCATCTTGTTAAAACAACATACTTGTGTAAAAGAAACCAAAGTGTCTGTTGTTTAATGCCCAAAATCAGTACATAAAAACATCAATAAATCATTTAAAAATGAGTTTTGATATGAGTCATTAGAGGAAAATTGGGCAGTGAAAGTTGGAAAAGTGAAGTATATATACATTTCTTTCCAAAATGTCAATGGCAAATTTGCTGTCTGCACAAAGAATTAAATATGGTGTACTTGTACATGTTGCACTTTAAGACTATATAATGATCCAATACATTGTAAAAGGACTGACCACCTTTGATTCAGATTATAGGGATTTTTAAAAAATAAATTATGCATGCATACAGACAGACACACACACAGACTGAAAGGAGTTAAATCTCTCTTCAGCATATAAACACATTTCTGAATTGTGAATCACACATCAGTTGGGTTCATATGACTGTAACTTAACTGGTGTATATAAAACCTAATAGATTGTTTATAAATCATGAACATAAGGTTGTTGCATGGTAGTTTTTATCAAGTTATCCTATTTTCTTCACACCAAACTTTGCCACAAACAACTTTTCAGAAACTTTATTTCCGGTTTATGCAGTTTATACAAGCATTTCAAACACCATACTCTTCCTCCATTTTTAAAAATTATCTGACTTTTAAGAAGCATTAAATACCTTATCCACACTGTAGAAAAGTCCAGTCTGTAAAAGGGGAAAAAATTCTAATCCACAGCTGTCTTTTCATAAGCTGATTCCAATACTATAAATGGAAGCTTTTCACTGAGAAGTAGTAGAGTTATATGAAAAAATGGAACTTAGGTGTAAGATACTGGACGTGATAATAAGATACATTCTCAATATTTTCATGACTGCAACATATAGTTATAAAGATAAAGACAACATCAGGTGGATACCCTGAAAAATCTTAATATATACCTTCCATCTAACCTTCAGACATTTTAAATTGGTTGAATTTTCTAGAGTTTTTTGTAAGAAAAGCTTTCTGAATCTAAAAGCATTTTACCATAAGATGTTTTGGAAATTGGAGTTTATTCTTAGTGGGTAGTCCATTAACTAAAACATAAAGGTTGTCCTATGCTGTTGTAAAAGTTTTGGTTGTCTGTGTTCTTGAATGCTTTGGGCTTCAATGAGCCTTTATTTTTCCTCAGTACCCTTGCTACTGGAATTACCAAGGGAAAGCTAGTTTCAAATTATGTTTGTATACTTGGATCTTGTGAAGAATATATATCCTGATGTTGTTGTTTTTTCAATCTAACAAAACTTTAGAATCATTAATCTGAATAAATTTTTAAAAATTGCATCTTGTAGTTTCAAAAGTATACATTCTCTGATATGTGTATTATATCATTACAGTGTTTCTATTTTTCCACATACTTCCGTAAAAGTTCTCCAAAATGTTATTTTGAAACTCACAATTTCTGTTATTTCAGTTCTTTTTTTTAATCAGTTTAATGATTTATTTTATTCAGTGCTAAAAGATTTTTTACACATTGTGTTTAGTTTTTTAATATTTATTTAAGTACTTATGTATTTCATTTTAAATGCAAACTTCATATATATTTTTTAAATTCCTTATTTTATATTTTTAATTTTCTTTGTTTTATCACTCTCTTATTTTACCCTTTCTGTTTCCCTTTTTTTTTCATCTGAGATGTTTAGAAAGTTTTTAATATTTAGTGTCTGTATAATTTCAGTGCATTTACATTTGTTAATGTCCCCCACTAATATCATGGTAAGCCTATGGATTTACAATGCTTAAATCAGAGGTTTGATTCCCCTCAGTGGACTCAGCAGATAACCTGATGTGGCTTTGTTATATGAAAACACACATTTGTTAACATCCTATTAGTTAATAAAACACTGCAGTAAACAGAACAAGCAGTGACAGTTTGTTCTCTTATTATCCTATTAGCTACTCACAATCCATATCTTTTTTTCTATCAAGCTGAAATCAAACAAATATTCAAGGTTATAAATTATATTTGTCAGTAAACCATAGTATCATGTTTATTGTATTTTCAAACACTACATTCTTTATTTGGTTTCATAACAGAATAGCATTTGTTAATACGTAAAGTTGCTATAAAGTTGGCTATTCTTTTCTAACATCTGTTATTCAAGAAGTAATCATCAGAAACATGTGATAGTTGGTTGAAGAATTAACGAGACGATACAAAAGGTAAAAATAATTATTGCAATAATTGCTGATCATGTAGTTTGCACAGTCAGTATATTAATAATGTTTGATGTGATCAAATCTTATGTCCTGTATCACTTGTATTTGTGAGAAAAAGGTGATATTCACTTGAATGAGGCCAAATGATGAGTTTCTCCTGAATATAACTCATACTACATATACTAATCCTTTATCTGCCATCGCAGAATGGCATGTGGATTTATTTCTCCTCATGTTACCCATTTGTAGATGTTGGTCTGGCAATACAGAGTAATAGCGAACCTCATCCGTTCATAAGGTGTTGTCAAGATAAATCTTGGCAATTTCTATTCAAACTAGACGTCGGAGCATAAAAAAATCTGTTATTGTCCATCTTTTAGTAGCACTTCATGGTATCATTACATGTTACATTATCACCAAACCATGTTTTTTATCAGCTACTGGTAAGCTTCATTACAGCGTAATCCTCATTATTCTTCATTTTTGTGTCAATAGAATCTTCATGTTACACTGGTATTACTGCCATTGTTTTAGTAGTATTTCAAGTGTAAAATGCAAACATTCAAATAGAATGTGTTAGGTGCCATTTCTAAGAGCTTAATATAGTTTCTAGTGGTTAGGCTCCCTGGTGACGATTATTTTTGTCACTGTAATTTCCCTTCATCTCCTCATTTATTCTACCAGATATTAAACTTTTTCTCTTGGTTAGTTTTTGAGTTATGGTGGATTTTAAAATATACCAACTAACTATAGTTACACTACACATATTTACACATACTTAAACATATATATAGCAATTAGTTCATTTTAATACTTTGTTAGTAAACCCTTATACCAAAGCTACATCAATGACTAATGGGTATAAATACCTTTTCATATGGTACAAGTAAACCTATCTACTAATTGGATAAAACTTCAGTAACTTGTATATCTAGGATATATTTTAACTTTTTAATTATCCTGTTTCTTTTATCAAACTAACATCAGGTTCTAGTGTCAAATTTATTTATTTTTTTAAGTAAGCAAGCCTTTCTTCTTCTCTGAAACTTACACATCATCTATTAGATCCAGAATTTATTTTTTGCATTTTATAAGTAAAACTGCTTAGTTCCTTCAGTGTCTGATTGATCTGGAGTATTTTTCTCTTCATTTAAACATGCATCAAGAATTAATAGATATGAGGTAACTCATGAGTTTGTGTGAATATTCTTTCTGGTTTTTCTGTCAAACTGACATTAGTGTGACATATTATATAAGCTATTTATAAGAATGCATATTAAAGTAACTATTTTTTTTTTACAATCAGAGACATGGGTGATTCTTCTATGGATGAAGGAAGTGCTGACCAACAAGAACGAGGGTCGGTGGCCTCTTTCGGGTCCAGCAACACGACTGACAGTGAAAAGGTGGGCAGGATTTAATTCGCTGTTGATTTTGTTGATTTCGTATAAAAAAAACAACTCGCTTGTATTTTCACAATTATACTGCATTTTGGATGGCATATCAGATTTTTTACTAAAATTGTAATAATCCGTGGTTTTTGGAAAAGTATGTATGTAGTTAAAACATCCGACTTTAATTTTGAAATAAAGAATAAAAACAGCAAGTAAAGACCGTGATTTTCATAAGAAATCTAGTATTGTCATTACAGAACTGTAAAATAAACTGAGTTTGTGTATTTTACACGGTAAAACTATAATAGTCCGTGCAATATTTAGAGTAAACGTGAATGATACATGAAGTGTGATTTTCAATGTCGAACTAATACAGAGTGTAAAGTTCTTACTTTTATAGTAAAACTCAATTATAATAATAATTGGTGAAATATATGATTTTCTCATAGTAAAATGAATAATGCGTAACTGTCTTGTTTCTCATAAGTTTAAAAAGTAGCCAAGTATCTGTTTTTCGTAGTAAAAATAATAGCATAATTAAATTTGTATAGTTTTGTATACTGAAGCTGAAATAGTGAATAAAGTATTGAATATTCTTGTCAAAGCTGTATGTAATGAGCAGAAGTGAAAATGTTATTAGTAAGGTAAACTTACCCTGTCTCTGAATTTCAGTAACATACAGTTCCATCTCTATTACTCCCTTTTTATTTAATAAAGAAATAAATCTTATTTCCAATAATTCTCTAGTATGGAGAAGAATTCGGTTTCTGTTTTAAAGCTGTTACGTTTGTAGAGATTATTTTATCCTGGTTATCATCTCTTATTTACGTCTGGTCACCACTAAAACTGTTGCACAGTAACTTGATATCTCAGGAAGGCCAGACTAAGGTAGTGTGTCAGCTAAAAACAAGTAGATAATGTACTTATTCAATATGGAGTAAATACAAATGTCAGTTTTGTTATTGGTCGAGACGTATGAATAGTAAAGTTGTTATATCTAAGTGGTTCTCTTGAGTTAAAAATAAAACTAGTGTTCCATGATCGTTTTTATGATTACACCTACAGCATAACCGTATTGTTTAGAAATCTCCTTATAGACAGTTTATGATGATTACTTTGTAACATGAAAAGATTGGTGTTTATGCTCGGAGATTCTCAAAACCAAGTGAACAGATAAATGAAAAACGTGTTGAATTTCGGGTTGTGTTAGTAGGTTCATATCTTGCTAAAGGCAAATACAGGGTATACTTCACGTTATGTGATTCAGATCTTTTGAGTAACACGTTTTATTGTTAAACTTCCGATCTTGGTTAGGACGTACTGTATTTTTGATATGAATTTGAATTTCAAAATATGCTTGTAGCGTGTGTAGTGTATTGTTGAGCTTCATAAAATTATAATAATATTCAGTAAAAATTTATTGTAATGTGGGGCGAGAGGACATATCGCATGCGTTACTAAGATAAGTAATGTATTGATAAGTTTCGGACCATCATAGTGACGCAATAATAGGACGATTACATTGTTGGCTTTCATATAATTTTGGTAACATTTAGCAACTGCTATTCAATTTTTGAATACGTTTTAACATTCAGTAAAAAAGTTAAGTACAATTTTTATTTCAGGGAAACACTCGTTCAGTAAGAGATTAAAAATGTTATTAATAATTTGTGAGCGTATGTATAGTACAAGAGATGAAAAATGAAGTTGGTTAGAATTCACCAAGCAAGTTCAAGCATTGTTTGCTCGTCATTTACTTCACAACCACGCTGTTGAGTTTCGGCGTTAAAATATCAGTTTTCTTTTCATTAATTGTTAAGAATGAAATTTAGCAGGACAGTCTGAACTATGCCACTTAACTTTTCGAACTTAGAGCCTGTGTAAAATGGAGAAAAGATTCGCCTTCCTGTCGTAACAGGTAGATGGAAATTGGAAGAAAGATAAGCAATTTCCTTAAACGGGCAAACGATCGGTGAGAAAATGACTGCAACATCTTTTCTATTGAGCAGGAAGGTTAATTTCGACACATAGCGACAATTTCCTGTCATATTAAGTAAAAGAGGAAGAAGTGGAAAGATAATTACAGTTTACTGTTGCACTGAGCAACAAATTAAAAACTGGAAATAGCTACCATTTTCCATAATGTTAAATAGTTGAGACTAGAATAGGAGAAGCAAGGATGGTGAAGTTACTGAGAAAAAGGTACACTTTTCTGTTGTACTGAATACTGGGAGATTTAAACTTGAAGAAATATAATTAATTGTATTGATCAAGGGAAATAAAAGTGAGGAACCTATAATATGGTGGCAGAAATCTTTAAAGGTGTAGTCACGACCGTGTTTAGGTTTTGTCCATCTCTAGGCATAAGTTGCTCAAGATAACCTTCCTGTAATATTCCGATATAAAATATAGTATATTATTATTATTCATTACTTTTGTTTCACGTTTGTTGATGTTTTTTTGCTATCTCTAAAATCTGTGTGTTTTGCTTCTTCTTTTTTTTTCAAGTATAATATTTGGCTCACTTTGCCAATCCTCGTTGTCATCTTTAAGAATTATTATTCCAAATTCAATCTCATGATACTATTGTTTTTTTTATTAAGTTCATTATTATTTTATAGTACTGATTTTAATGGCTTATAGACAATTAATGTA
Source organism: Carcinoscorpius rotundicauda (assembly GCA_011833715.1). Lineage (NCBI taxonomy): Eukaryota > Metazoa > Arthropoda > Merostomata > Xiphosura > Limulidae > Carcinoscorpius > Carcinoscorpius rotundicauda. The sequence goes on from CM022401.1 coordinate 35,056,292, forward strand.
CTTAAGAGTATTAAATATATATATATATATTTCTGTTTTCTTGAACAACTGTTACAAGGCAGTTTTAACACGTATATTCTGTATACTTGACGATACTATTAAAGTCGATACGACAGTTTAAGGCTTTATTTAAATAAGGGATATGTGAAGATATTAGTAGAATATGACAGAGATATATTTTGGCATATAATGATATGAGTTGTGTGTCCGTCTTTTAGTCATGTTTAATGAATTTAGTAGTCTGTTTGCGTATTCAGTTAATGGTTGAGGTTAGTACTAAACAGCATGAACAATTCTTAACGTCATAACAAAAAGGTAATTATCAACCAGATCAATTATGTTTCCTTTCCTTTTATCATACATTATTATCTATTAACCGATTCAAGGATCGGCTCCCTGTTGTGTCTCGTGTATCCATCAATGAAAATTGAGGCCGTCTGTCAGTTTTACTCCAAGAGGTGGCAGTAATTTGATGTATCAGTTCTTAATATCCTGTTCGTAATTTGAGAATAAGACAGTAGCATTTCCATTTAAAATGGTTCTTAAACTGTGGAGGATCATCTAAGTGTCTCTTGTTATAAATTTGAAGAAAAACTACGAAATCTTCAGTGATAACCTTAATTATTTAAAAATTCCATTTGGGTTAAGTTAGCTAAATTGGGTTTTAATTCCTTTTTATGAAACAGCAGTAACAAGAAAATTTTTCTGTTAGCTAGAATTTGTGAAGGTAGACATTTCTGAATAATCTCTTTGGTTCGGTTTAGCGTAGTGAGTGTTATCGGAAGTTATTTCTAATTTTTAGAAGATCTCGGGTAGATAACGTTTATTGTGGCGGTATTAATTTACTTCAAGTAGCTTTGTGTAAAGACACTTTGTTTAGTTTCATAAAATGTGTGGTTAAAAATAGCTGTGGTAATTTTGATTAAACATGTTATAAAAGACTGATTAGTTTTAAGTATAGCCAGAGATTACTGTTTTTTTATATGATTTTGTTGCAAAAAGGAATTGATTGATTTGAATTAATTTTTTTGTAAAAAACTGTATAATTATTTTTGAGTGATTGTTTTTAAACGGATTAAAAAACAAAATTTGAAGAACTCCGATTCTGCTTGAATAAATGATAGTGTAAAGATTAATGACCGGTCACGATTAATTTTTAAGACAACTTGGAGTGAAAAACGAAATATTAGTTTTCAAGTATTCTTGGTATGAAGACGACTTAATTAGCTTTTTAAGTAAGTCTTTGTAAGCATCTTTTAAAATAACTGATTATATTGTTCACTGTTAGTTGCTACATGTGACTTTACAGAATCGTTATTTAACACGTTGTGCAAGGTCAGCTTTTTAGCATTATTGTTTAGTACGAGTTAGTGTTTTACTGAACGTTGTTAGCTTCTGAGTATATAGGTGTTGTTGAATAAGGTTAAAACTAAACGACAGAACCATACAATAACACGATAAACGGTCAGCTATTGCTAAATGTGAGTTCTAGCACGTGACTTTCACCAAAAACAATTTAACATTTGATACCCGGTCAGCTAAACTATGTTATAGCACGTGATTCTCTGTTTGTTTATTTTTGTTGTTGTTGTTATTATTGTGTAGGTTAGTAATGAGTGATTAACTCTCGACCCACCGTTTCTCGTTCGTGTAATTTGTGGAACAATATCAGAGTATCTGTATTTTGATTGTGATTTATTACGATATAACATTTTCTTAAACTGATATTTACCGTTTGCTACAGTCTTAGCGAATTGTTAACTTAAGTAGTCGTGAGGTATATTCTTATTCGAACATTAATGGTACTGTTGGTTGTGAGTGATAACTGTTGAATTTCTCTATAAGTAAATGATTGGTAACATGCTTTGCTAGTTATATAAAAAAAAGAAAAATATATAAAAATTATCATGTTTTGACTAAATACCAGAATATTATTTTGGCTTTAACCTTACATTCTAATTTATTTCATTAATGTAGTTAAAGTGTGTTACGTAGCATACACAATGTTGAGCTTTATTTGTAATTCTCAGAATGTTAACAAAGTATGAATATTGTACAGCCTTAATTTGTGGCGTGCCTGCCACATTCATATTTGAACGTTATGTTTATCTGATTTTTTATACTCGAAGTTTCACGTGTTTAAAAAATACCTTTTTTTGTATATTTTATTGTATCTTGTTTTGGTAAAGTTTCATGATAAAATATAGCCACCGCATGCTTCTCTTTTGGTGACCACAGGTGGCAGCTGGAACGTCTGTTCGTGTATTTACGCCTATCACAGTTCTTGACGTCAGTGTTCTTTCTAAAAATATAGTTCTCAACCGCTGTCGCTACAATGGTTAAAAGAAACAGCAAAAGTGGCTCCCTTCTTGTCTGAGGGGGCGGAGCTTGTTACTTTTGCTCCACCTATTGACATAATTTATTTGGCTCTTGTGGGATAGCAATCAAGGAAAGTTTTAGGGCTGATGCATTCTTTATTACTCCATGGACAATCAGTACAATATCTACACGTAAAATATAAGTGAGGCGCTGTGATCTGTCTTTATGTGTGTTTGAGGTCACAAGCTTGCTTTCCGTGTTTAGAGGTTGCACTTTATTATTGATGGACAACTTCTCTAAGTTATAATACGTTTAGAAGTTTTTTTAAAAAAAAACATAATCAGTGAATCATGCGAAAATTTAGTCTCCAGTGGCTGAAAGGATCATCTTATAGTCCAACGGACAGTGCTCAGGACGGTAAGTCTTTGTCACAGTATGATCATGAACGCCATGATTCAGTTCCGGTTTTGGAGAATTCTACACTTTGTGGGTATCACACCGCCTACAGAGATCGTTACCCGACTCACCACGAAAAATGTTCTTATACCCAGTGCCTTCCCATCGCCCATGGTGGTGGTACCATTCAATCGAAGAAATCCGACGGGCCGAACAGCTCAAAGTCGGAAGAAGGATTACTATCAAATAATAAGGTGTATATTAATCAAGGCTATTTTAAAGTTAGATTAAAAGATAACTGTATCTGTAGTTGACTAAGTTTATTTTCTGATAAATAGGTTCTCAGAGTTTAGGAGCATCCTTTGTTGTTTTCCTTGATATTTTTTTTTCATGTCCTTGCTTTGATGAATTTGTCTCCAAAACTTTCGTTATATCGTTTCCAAGGAAGAGTTAAACAACTTAGTTCTGCTTTCGGAGTTAGACTACGAACCAGTTGTAAGTTTGTACTCATTCGGCTTTTCAGCGCTCTGTAAAATCATTTGTTTTTGCGTTGATTCCATGTTTAAAATTGTCGTAAAATTATTATTTTTTCATTTTGTGTAGTAAGCAAACATTTTAGAAGTACGCAATCTAGTAATCATAAGATTTGTTGAGTATTTTGAGTACTTGTTACAAACTAAGAGAAGTAGAACATAGAAATTACCTTCAGACGTTGAGGGGCTGTATTAATTTTTTGTTAAATATTCCGTTGTAAAGGTTACATAGAAATCATTTCTTCTTGTCTATCACACACAATTTTGTTTATTAAAATGAAAACGAAACGCTTATGGACCAAACGAACTGCCCGTACTCAATTTCTTTTCTGCAATATATATATTTTTACTTACTAGTTGCACCAAAGTAAACGTTTGAGGTTAAATTCGTAAATAAATAAATACATAATGAGAATGTGCTTCGTGATTTCCCAAATAGAAACATGTTTCATTTGAAGTTAACCTGAAGATGGCCCAAGAAGGTCGAAACGTTTTTCTCTGCTTCATTTGTAAGTGTTAATACCATACCAGCCGTCGTAAGATACATTTTTACTTCAAGTGGGTTTCTCGTCATCACGAAATACTTCATAGTTTTTTTAATACATAAATTATGCTGTGCTTGATGTAGCGGACGTATTATGTTTATATAGAAGTGTATTCTGCTTCTTTTCAAATATAGTGTACACCCTTCGTCTGTGTCTTCTTGATAACGGCATTGATGCCTTTCTAACGTTGTTTAAGTACATGTCGGTTTCTATTTATGACTTTACTGCCAATTGAAAGTCAAGCGTTTTTTACTTAAGTACGACGTTTATGAAAGAATTTATTTTCAACATTTCAACTTTCGTGCTAAAACTTTAAAACTTATACTGATATGTTTATCATTTCTTCTGCTTTAAGATTCAGTTCTGTGTCTAATTTAACACGTATTCCGAAACTTTAAATAAAGTATTAGTTTCTTGATTTGTAAAAGTTTTATTTGTTGTCATTTCAGTCTACTTACTAGTCAGAACAAATCGATGTATCCTTCTCTGACTACCAGTCCACTTACTAGCTAGAACAACTCGATATATCCTTCTCTGACTACATTCCATGAAGAATTTTTAATCTGAAGTTTTTAATGGTTTTGATTTAAACTCTTAATTTCGTGGTATCTTGTACTCTTTTCTTTTTTATTTAAACTATTAACATTTGCAGTGGTGTTTGAAGGAGTTACAAAGTGAAGGTGCTTGTCTGGATACGCATATTCTTCAGTGGGAGATTGAAAGTATAAAGAGCTGTTTAACAGCAGATCAAACTAGGGGTTGCCCCCCAGTGGCTCAGCGGTATGTTTGCGGACTTGCACGCTAAAATCCGGGTTTCGATACCCGTGGTGGGCAGAGCACAGATAGCCCATTGTGTAGCTTTGTGCTTAATACAAAACAACAATCAAACTAGGAGGTTCCATAGACATGGCCCTCCCCAAAAAATTAGTATCTTTTAATGTATTTATTTCCTGTTCTGGTTAGTCATAACGGACTAAAGTTTATGGTAATAGCTCCCAAAAAAGCTTTGGGGATATTCCATCTATCATATCAAACAAATTTTAAAACTTCGAAGTTAATCAAGTTGACCATCATTGCAAATCAAAACAGGAGTGAGAGCTCAAACCCTCAGAACGTCTCATATTCTACTGCCTTTCGCTGTCATTTTTAAAGTTATAGAAGTTTTAAAAGTGATAAAAAACCATCGAAAATTTTTACTGTAGTATAACTCCCAACCACCACCCTTATAAAGATCTTTAAAAATGAAAACGAAAGAAAATTTAGTTTAAATTATCGAAGATTTGTGAAAGTGCCCCGCAATCTGAGGATCGCGGATTCGAATCCCCGCCCCACCAAACATACTCTTTCAGCCATGTAGGCGTTATAATGTAACGGTCAGCTCCACTATTCGTTGGTAAAAGAGAAGTGTAAGAGAGAGTGATGCTGACTAGCTAGCTAGCTTGCCTTTCCTCTCGCCTTACACTGCTAAATATGGACGGCTAACGCAGATAGCCCTTGCGTAGCTTTGCGTGAAACTAAGTTATGAAACAAACAATTATTCAAGTTTAGCATGGAGAGCTCAGATAGGGCCAGCTACTTGAAGTTTGTCTTTCCAATCCCGTCATATTGAATAAAAAACTTTTAGAAAATTAAGTTCGTTGTTCAAGGTCACCCTTGATAAACAAACGGCCTCTGTGTAATGCGTTTTCTATAATTGAACGTTTATTATTCGAAGTAAATTTATATTTATTATAAAAAATAGTAAACTTTTTTAGTTATTTATCTCCATATCCATTAGTTTTTAGTCAATTTATGAATAAGGAAGCATTATCCATAAGAGTTATTACTATTGCATATAATTAAAAATATTTTCAGTTGTAATAATTCCTTTTAACAGTACATTCAGGGCCCGGCACGGCCAGGTGGTTAGAGCGCTTGACTCGTAATCTGAGGGTCGGGTGTTCGAATCCCCATCGCACTAAACATGCACTTTCAGCCGTGTGGGCGTTATAAAGTTACTGTCAATCCCACTATTCGTTGGTAAAAGAGTAGCCCAAAAGCTGGCGGTGGGTTGTGACGACTGACCGCCTTACCTTTAGTCTTACACTACGAGATTAGGGACGACTAGCGCAGATAGCCTTTGTGTAGCTTTGCGCGAAATTCAAAAACAAATGGTTCATTCAGAATAACACTACGGAGGAATAAGTAACCCAAATAGGGGGAAATTAAATTTATTTCATTTATCAAAAATGGTGAACTGAGCTCTGTCTCCTGTTGTCACTTTCTGAGGATATATTGTATTTGTGGCAAAGTTACTTATTGAAATTAAATCATTGATATATAGGAATGTGAGGTTAAATTAGCTGAGATTTGAACCTTTTTTAAAAAATAAATATTCACAGAAGAACGAATACAGATTGATCATATTTGTAGAGAAATTGGCATCCGTTGGAAAACTCATCGTTTATTTGTACAATTCTAAACATAACCACGTGAATTTTATTATTAATTTTTGTTGAATGATGTTACGTGGCTCATTACACACTGCCCATATGGAGATTCAAGTGTAGAAACACAGAAGTGTACATTAAAGAATATTTTTTTCTAAACAGAAGGGATGATGCAACGAAATTTGTATTTTAAAATAATGTACTTATTTGTTCCACGTTTCGGGTAGAATTTCCAAACATCTCTCGTAGAACGTCTTTTATTACATTGATTCCGGTTCGAACTTTTAATGAGGAGATAATATGGGTTGTAATAGCTAGCATATATTTATTATGTTTGTTTTACTTTTTACTGTGATGTTACCAATTAACGATGCGAATGTTGTGTCTTAAATGAGCCTCACCCGACTTGTTCCTTTTAGGGTTCTGGAGAAATCACGTGGGTTGTAGAAGGACATGTAGCGTCTTCTGGTTCTCAAGAGCTTAGTGTCCGATCTGGGCAACAGGTGGAGCTACTAGATACTGCAGCCTCTGGGCCCGAATGGTGTATGGTGCGCTTGCAGTCTCCTGGTGGCGAAGGCAGTGGTTCTCCTTCCCAAGAAGGTCTTGTTCCTTCCTCGTGTCTAAAGCCTACTCCAAGCATGCGCAACTCTGTGAACACTGTCAGTACCGAAAACCAAGGTAAGATTTTCTATCGTGTTATGTTATAAAGCGTTAGAGGTTTCTTGACATTAAAAAGTTAATTATTTTTGCTAATACTTGTGCTATAGCAACAAATGTGATTTACAATTAGCGTTTTTAAAATATCCTGTATTTTCTCTATTGCACCATGTGTATATAATATGAACTTCCTGATCGAAAAGGAAATCAGTGTTTGATAATGTGAGATTACAAAATACCCGTTTGTGCTTGTTTGGACATTTAAATGAGCTTGTTTTAGTTAAAGTGCCTGAGTTTCCTGCTGTTAATTTTCAAGATGTGTTAATGACACTGGAAGTACACGCGAGTGTTTGTTAAATACTAAAATCAGGACCCAATTAACAGGAAATTACACCTTTTATAACTTTATTAAATTTACTATACGTTATTATCAGTAAACTATAGATAAACATAAATTTGATAGCCTATTTGACTACTACAAAACCCTTTTTGAATTCCTTGTATTAAAGTGTTTTGTTTTTCTTTTTTCACGGCCCGGTATGGCCAGGTTGGTTTAAGACGTTCGACTCGTCATCTGAGGGTCGCGGGTTCCAAACCCTGTTGCACCAAACATGCTCGCCGTTTCAGCCGTGGGGCGTTATAATGTGACACTTGATCCCACTATTCGTTGGTAAAAGAGTAGCCCAAGAGTTGGTGGTGGATGGTGATGACTAGCTGCCTTCCTTTTTAGTCTTACACTGCTATATTAGGTACGGCTAGCGCAGATAGCCCTCGTGTAGCTTTGCGCGAAATTCAAAAACAAACAAACAATTTCTCTTTTGACATTGTTTTTAGAAAGATTGATAATTTTTATCCCAGTTTGTGTGTGGGTTTCATGTGGTATTTTTTATATAAATTCTGTCTTGTTTTATGGTAAATGAATCAGTAACACAACTATGTAAGTAGCTGTCTTAGTTGGGACGTTCGTTTAGTGTTAAATGATTGTTACTGGCAGTATATTTATTTTCTGTATACAGCATGTTTGTACATCTTTATGAACTATTATCTTTGGTAGTATGCTAATTTCATATCTACAGGTGATTGTTATGTGTATTCCATTAGCGTTGGTGATTATCATTTAGTTTTGGAGTATGCTCAGTGAGAAATTCATCATGTTAATTTCATCCGTTTGAGTGAATATAATTGGTATTATCAAGTGTACTGATGTGGTGCTTTAGTGTAATTGGTATTAGTAAGTATATTCAGTTAATATTATTGGTATTATAAAGTCCCATCTGAATGACCTGTTCCCTTCACAGATGTCTCAAATTATTTGAAATAGATGTTTAAAAACATGACGAAATTACTTTAAAAACAGTTATTTAAAAATTTAATATTCATATTTTATTTATCTAAACACTTGAATTTCAAACCAGATTTGGAACAGTCCAACAGCCTTTAAACTTTGACCTTGCTTAATTAAATGACATTACAAAGAAAAAAAAATGTAACTGGGAATTGGAGTATTCTAAGTTCAAAGGAATAACCACATGGTAACAAAGGAATTTTTGAAACATCAGACATAGCCAGTTGTAACTGTTGGCAGAAGTCTTTCAACTAAATCTGTTTGGTAGGTAATTTTGTGTGATCAACCTTTATTAACAACATTAACAGTGAACCAACCCATGTACGTATGAGCCCCTAAAATATCAGTTAACTATACAATGCAACTTTCTGAGCCTTTTTCATGAGAAAGTTTTTAATATACCCAGGAAAGTCAATTTGGCGAGCTTTTGTATGGGTTCCTTGACGACCTCAGTTCCAGGAGGTAATTCCCCATTACCCCTTTATCGGTAGTCCTAGAGTTAACGGGCTGACAAACATACAGTTTATCTTTTTATAAATATTAATATATCGACTTACTGTAATTAATAAGTTAATTACATCTGTGTGTTTATCGAGGTAATCAAATTGTTATGTTAGCTACATTTACTATTTGTTAGTTTCTCTGCTCTCTGACACTTCAGTCGTATTTGTTTTCAGTTTACAATAAGTTTATTACGTTTCTGCGACGTCTAAGTTTTGAAGAAACAAAGTTCAAAATGAATGCGGCAAAATGCGATAACTCCGTTTTTTACATGTTAATATTCTATGTGCGCGTGCTCTTTATATTGTGAACCTTGCTCTCGCCAAACCCTATACAGGCTTGTTACTTCTGTCTTAACTTTTGTTCAGTACTTGACTAGGTTTAAGAGGATTCGGTCTGTCACTTATCACTCAACTAGATTAATACCAGCCTCTTCAACAAAATATTCGTAGAGTATTACTAAAGGAAAACGGAGCATGAGTTTGTTAGATATGCGAATATTGATATTGCTGTATATTAAAAATATGCAACATGTAACATTTTGATTAAAGTACAAATGCATTTATGTGGAAAATATGTTTAAAACACTTTTGTGGTCTGTGTTTTGTTATTTTACACAAATATGATATAATGAAGAATACGTGGCATTGGTTGAGGTGTGAGCGCCTATCTTAAGCTGGCAAAACATAATCATAATTAATTATATTTATCATGAGAGAGTAGTATTAGATTCATTCATTTAACACCATGTTCTTTATTCAGTTCTTTGTGGTTTTTGAAGAAAATAAGTGAATATTATTATATTAAAGACATTGTGCCCACAGTATCGATTTACAACGACGCGTTGCGATCAATACAGAGTTCATCAGGCCGGCTGCGATAACACTAAAGATAAAGCCGTGTGTGACAACAATAACTGTTATGGTTTGAATGCCCTTTCTAAACAGATGGAACATGTATTTAGTGTACTTGTCACAAGGTGTTTAGTATAAAGCCTTCTGTATATACACACTGTAAAAACTAGTAGTTTGAGGGGAATAAGATTTTCAGTCTGATGTTACTCGAGGCTTTACTCTAAAATAACATGTCCAGTTTCAAAACTGAAATGTATAAACTTACCCGTGTGACTTCTGTATGTTTATATTATAAATGTGTACTATAGTTAGGAGTCAGCATAAGAACAGTTGGATTATTTTTTTCTTTTTCCGACTCTTGTGTTGTATTGAAAACATTGTACTGAAATGTTAAAAAAAAAACAAGAATGAACGTCAAACTCTGGTTATTGATAAATAGGTATCAGTATTTTTTTCTTCTGTAGCTCTTTTAACCTTTTTTTTGTTTTATAACGTGTTAAAGTTCTTTGTTTTTATTATTTATTTATTCTTGTATGGTATGAATGTGACTGAAAACTGGCAATTTTTGTACTTTTAAATTTTTTTAGAACGAAATCCGAAATTATTTTCTTTGAAATATATAAAATGCATGTAACAGAGCGTGGATGATAAGAAAAGCTTCACATACCATAATTTTTACACATTATCAAAAACTCAAGTGCACAGTTCTCTGTCGTTGTTTTTTTACTTCTGTCCACCCCAGTAGTAGATACTGTTTAACCCTGATCGTGGAACGTCACGCTTTCCAAAAATAAATGAAGTTAGATATGAACATCAAACATATTTTAAGTTGCTATGTCTTTGGAATGAAGCTTCCAGTTTTTGGATTTATAACGAAATATCATTCTGGAGATAATATTGTTGTCAAGTGCCGGTGATAACAAAGTACACTTGTGTATTTATTCGTCATTGTTGACCATGCGATATAAGCTGTGACGTCATATAGTGTTTCATCACAGAGAGGAAACTGTAATTTTCTTGTTATAATGAAAGAACTAAGAATTTTAACAAGTTTTGTTGTTGGTGTTGTTGAATTAAAATATGAGTTTCATTAAAAGGTTCTTCAAATTTGCTCACAGTAAGTGTTTTTAGAGATTCGTTTTTCTCTAGTCACTTTCGTCAACGTAACATTTTTTGTTAACAATTAGCTGGGATAACTTAAGCCTCACTTGTATTAATGTACAGTTCATTATTACATATTTAGTTTCTTGGTACGTAGCATAACGTGAGATTATTTTAATTCTAATCTACAAATTAATGTAGATAATAATGTAATGTGCAGAAGCTTTATAAATCAAATATATGTAAATATGTAGCATCCCCTGGTTCAGACGCCTTTTGGGGTGTGACAGGATTTTTATATATGGCTCGTACTGTTTTTTAAATATCATATAGATTTGTTTTTACTGGGTTTTTAAAATAAAATGAATAAAATATGTGCAAAACATTTTCTATAGATTGAAAGCAGTTAATGGACTTTTTTTCAAAAAATGAGGTATTAACGAATATTTCCTGGATACTGTAAATAAAGTAATAATGAAATTACTGAACAAATACACTGCTCCTGTCATGCATAGAGCCAACAGAGAATTTCTTAATTTGTGAGAAATGTGATGCATATGGTATCACGTAAGTGTATTGACGAAAAGTGTTGAATTATGTTACTGTTGAATTATGTAATCATTATTTACATAAAATAGTTTCAATCTTTATTTGTCAATAGTGGTTACCTTCTTTTCTACTTTGCTCCATAATGTTACTTAGTAGTTTCGTCCGTATTTAATCTCTATGCAATTTTATCTTAAACAGTATATGTGTGTGTTACTCCTTCAATTTTACTCTAAAAATGTTTCATCTCAACTAATTTATATCATAAGCCTTTAAGCCCAACTGCTGTAATTTGCACACATTCCACATCCTGGCTCAGCATGACCAGGTAGTTAAGGCACTTGACTCGTAATCTGAGGGTTGCGATTTCAAATTCCCGTCATACCAAACATGCTCGCCCTTTAGCTGTGGGGACGTTATAATGTTATGATCAATCCCACTATTCATTGGTAAAAGAGTTGACAGTGGGTAGTGATGACTAGTTGCCTTCCTTCTAGTCTTAACACTGTTAAAGTAGGGATGATTAACCCAGATAGCCAGCTTTACATGAAATTCAAAACAAATCAAACCCTCCCATCCAAAATTTGTTTTTCTCACCTTTGTTTTGTGCTCATTTAAACTGCATGCCTAACGTAGCTTGAAGCCAGCCTCACATTTCTGCAAACATGTACAAAGAATAATTAGGAAAATATATTACATGCAATCATCCCATGTGGAAATTCCACTTCCTGTATTATAGGAAATGAGTAAAGTTGCTTGTAATAATGAGAGATATGAGCTTTTCTACTTGTTTTAGGAAGTAATACAGTCATAGATATTAATATACTTAACTATGCATGGGCTATGGAGTACTTTGTTTTATCTTGCTGGATTGCAAGTACTTCGCAAGAAATTAAGTTGTCAAAATTTGTTATTATTGTTATACTGTATTTAAAAAAAGAGTCAAATGTATAACCATATTTACAATGTTCAATGCCAATGAAGCAATACTGGATAGGATAGACATTAGAGATTGAGACAATGTTTATTATAAAACTACATATCAACAACTGATATGGTATGAACTATGGTGTCATTATTGCCAGTTTTTTATGTTTCATTCACAAATTAAAAAAAGGTATAAATGCTTACAATTTAAGAAAGTTAACTGAACATGTTTCAAAATTACCATTAATTGATTATAGGTAATAAGATCTTTGAATTTGTTTAAATCTCCCACATGGGTTAATAGGTAAAAAGATAGTGTTTGTTATTTTAATTGGCTTTCCAGTATTTAGGCCAACACAATTATGTATAGTGCATACTTTGCAGAAGTCTCTCAGTCATTTATTAATTCTAGGTTACTAAACTTGAAGTCAGGTTCTTATTTTGCATTATATATGTGAAAGATCATCAGTTGCTCATTTTATAGGGGTTACAAGTCTTGAGGTCTACAATGTGTTTTCCAGTGATTGTGCAAAACAATCAGTTAATTGTCATATTGGGATCACTGAGCTGGAGGTCAAAATTATGTTTTGCAGTGTAGGTCAGTTTAATATATAACATTGGACCAGGAAATGATTCCTTTTGCTTAATTAAGTTTGTACGTAATGCATCTATTATGCCTGGGGTGCTTTCTCGCAGAAAAGTTTGCTGTAAATGAGAATATATAATGAAAAGTAGGCAACTATCTTTTTTTAGTGGCAGGTTAAATGAGACTTCAAGGCTATATCCTATCCTAGGAATATTTAGGTATTGCTTTACTCACTTCAATCTTAGACCCCTGTTCCTGGGCAACTCAATAATAAGTTGCTTTGAGCAGCTCCTTGTGCATCATTAAGATTACTATGTGACCTATAGTTACCATATCAGCACACCACAAGGCATATAGAGGTTTGTAACAACTCCATGGATCACCATCTTTACCATTCAGTTTCTGCTGTCTACATTCTGGTATACCTCAAGCTGGTTGTTAAGAATCCCCTGCAAACTGCAAAAACGTTGCATTTTATATATAGTTTTGTAATGGTATTACCGTGAGGGTGAATGCACTCTTTATGTTACTACTGGTCATTCATGCACATTGAAGAATAGGCTAGAATATAACTTTAAGGTATCAAATGTTCAGCTAGGGAAAAAAGATAGCAAGCATTACCTGCCAAAAAGATAATCTATGGGACAATTATTATGAGCCTTTCTATGCTTTGTGATGTTTGCCAAGGCAATCATGAGCCATTGAGAGATTTCAGATCATGCAGAACCCATAAATGAGATGCTCACTGTGACTTATGATTTTGCTGCTTGGGAGAGGGATCTAACATTCATCTGAGTGTAGTGGTCCCTGAGTATAGCTACTACTCCCTCACTTTCTTTATTTAAGACATCTTAGAGTTTTTGGGAGGGTAGGTTTATGTGTCAGCTACAAGTTCCTATGACTGAAACTAAACAAATTTCTATCATGGCATTTAAGGGTGTGGATATATAGGATCTAGACCATTTCCTGAAACCTTTCAAGCAGTTCACTAGTTGGGATGGCTAGACTCTGGAAAGGCAGTACAACACTTCATCTTGGGCTTGTGTGACCCTCACTTGAGGGGCAACTCCAGAGTTGAAATACAGTCTTGGCTGAGTTGTGCTAACATTTCAAGCCAATGATAAACAGAGCTAGCTACCTGTGAGCCTGAGTTCAGGGCTCAAAAGAAAGGGGTCCTATTCACAGCTTGTCCATATACATGGACAGTTTTCAATGGCTTTGACTTGACAGGTTGTAAGGACATCATCATAAACAGTATCTTCAAGGGCCTAATTACTGAAGTGATGAAACATCATTTATTCGTGATTTATGATGTCAGATATAAGAGAAACATGACCATCACAGAGGTAGTATTTTTTCTGCAATAAAGTTTGAAATGATAGTTTTGAATAAGTCACAACAGAGAAAGAGACCAATACATACTGTACTAACAAGTTTATTGGTGATAACTCATTCAGAGCCCCTTCCAGAAGTAATTACATCATGCCAAAAGTAAACCAACAGCCAGTGTTTTCTGACACAGCCTATTGGATACAAATGAGTGAGCAAGAGTTCCCTGGCCCTCCTATGATGTTTGTGCCAATGATATCTCTGTCTAGATGTGATTTTGGAAGAAAGGACAATATTTACTTTAGGTCAGTCAATTCAAAGTAAACTGCCAAGTTTTATGACACAAGCCTAAGATATTAGTTGATAGAGAAGTTGATAAATCCCTGGTTGCCTGTTCTGTATATTTGCAATCTGAATACAGTCATCATTTCAGCCAGTTCAAATGGTGATGGCTTAGGAGTGAATGGAGATGCATGACTAGGAGATATTAAGTGTAAATTGAATGTAATTCTTTTTGGCATTGGAAGGTACTGTAAAATTTGCTGTTCAGGTTACCTGTGAAATAGGTGAACTGTGTTTCCATGAGAAAGCCATCCATTGTCTGTCAGATCAGGCCTAGGAAGAGTGTACCATACACATTAATGTTGCAGAGGGATTCACAGTATTTCTCAATACATAAGTGGTGTTATATATTGTGGATGAGATCTAATGCATTTTTGCAGTGCATTGAGTTGATGGAGTGAAGGCGAGAAGTGTACTGTTTCCTGTTTAGAAAGCATTACCTCAAATAGATACTGTCTGAAAAGTAATGTAGTCATGTTTTTGTTTTGCATTTATGAGTAGTTTGATATTCAGCTTCCCTCTGGAATGTTCATCAACTCAGTAAGTGAAATGAAGATGACCAAAAATAGTGATACCTTTAAGGTTGGTTCCGTTGATTTTGCGTCTGAAAGAAAATGCAGATTCTCAATACAAGTGAAGCCACCAATTGATGTTTACGCAAATAATATGAATTTAGCATTGACTTGTTGGTTAATTTTACCATTGTATTGGTTAGACCAGATGGCTGATTAAGTTGCACAAATGTATCTTGCCATTGTGTAGTTACAGGTAACATATTTCCAATTAAAATGGCTACCTTGTAGGAATTCCTGAACTCTGTAAATAAAGCCAGTATTAAGATACAACTACTGTTAAATAGTAGAATTGTGTATATTTCACATAGTTCATAGAATGCAAAAATTCTGTGTTGACTTTAGATGATTGAATGTGGTTTAGGTCAAAATTAATTTTGAAAATCATCTTTTTGTATTAGATTATTTTTTTATTTGTGAAAATACATTTAAGAATATCCTCGACATTCTCACTGTATATCAATTACTGGGTATGTGCTGGTCTGCAGAGTAGCTTAAACATTTATATTTTACATTTTTATGTAAACAACAATTTATTACTTGAAATGGCTGAAACTTATTCCATAATAATATAAATAATAAATCTGCATGACTGAATAAAACATGAAATACTGAACCATCTTCACACACCTGAATATGACTATCTTGATTAAATTAAGTTAGTGCCATTGCCTTATTCTACTGTATAAGCTTGACAAATCTAAGTTAAACACCCATCAAAAATGGTAAAGTCCATGGAAAAACAAAGTTGTTGGAAAAATTAGGTAAATTTCTTGGTTAGCAAGTATCTTCATTTAATCTGTCATATTAAGCAGATAGCATTCAAATGTTACCAATCTAAAATTATGTTTACCTGTGTTCTGCAGGCTAATAGTCATTAATATATTGAGAGTGATGGTGGCCCACATAGTTGCCTTCTGACTTCTTCAGACAGGCAGATGCCAGGGTGCATCAGAAGATGAATGGTTCAGCATTTTACATCCAATTCCCAAATATTGCCAAGTATACTGGATGTTGTGAAGGGAGCTGAGGCTGGTTTTACTTTTCAAAGTGGTTTGTATGAGTTTTGCATTATGTCTGGTATTTTGGCAAATAAGAAAGGAAGGCTTGAAGTTGAAACCAGAGAAGTGTATGCTCATATTCATAACAGTGGAATTTCTTGATCATGATATGGTTAGAGATGGAGTTTCTACTAACCATCTTAAAATCCAGTGGTTCAAGATTGTCTTCAACCTGTGATCAAATGAAATATCTACAGTTTTGTTGGTTGTACTTCATTCCACAGACATTTTGTAGTAGCCAACTTTTCTTACATTGTTACATCATTATCTGCTCTCACAGAAGCTGATTCACATTTTGGAATAGATTTTGGATTGTCACCAAACCTTCCTGTCTCTAAAGCACACTTTAACCGAAGTTCTGATGTTAGCATATCTGTGATAAGACTGTTAATTCTTGTTGAACACTGATGACAGTGTTAACAGAGCTAGAGAAGTGTTATGGCAGTAGCAGTGTAGAGTGGAACTTGTGATTGCTCAGGAACTAGTCCATGTTTTTAAATTATTTTCCAGTTGTTACTCCATCTCATTTTCCAGTTACTGCTTCATTGCAATCGAAAAAGAGTCTACTTTATGATGTTTAAATATATTTCATGTGAGAAACAAACAAACAATAAAATAACAGTGGAATATTTTTATTGTATTTAGTTTGTAACACATTTAATCCTTCCTAAGTAGTATGTCTTCGAACTTACAGTGCGAGAACCCGGTTTTCCATACCAATAACAAAACGAAGACATTTGATGATACGAATATTAATATATATACATATTACAAAAATAACCTAATCTATCTTATCAGGAGAAATTGTATTTGTATAATATCTTTATTTTTATTGCCCATTCATTAAAAGGTACCGGTAGGCCAGTTCTGTCCATGAAAAATCACTACTTCTAAGTAATATATCTTAAAGTTTAGATTGTGAAATAGCAATCATTTGCTGTGCAAAAACGTTCACCAAACTTTTAATCCTGTGTTTGCAGAATGTGTAAATCTGTCTACCACCCCATGCGTGAAGAGTCACGAATTTTTGTGGCTAGCCATTGAAAATGTTAGGCGCAAAATGCTTGTATCATACGATATCCATCCCAGTTAAAGGGCTATATAAGCACATCGTCCGTTACTTTGTGCTCTCTATTAATCAAATAGTTGCTGACTAACTCCTTTAAGCAGCGCCATTGGACGAAGTTTATGATAAAGGTAATTTACCTCACTGCGTATCACGCATTGATAGCTCGAGCTACAACGAGTGTGGGGTAATGTTTTAGATTTCGCGTGACACGAATTTAATCCCATATAATCATATTGTGTATGCCTGCCTGAATTACAGGCTCCTTGAACTCTACGTTTATTTATCCAACATATTGTGGTTTCTGACAAAGCTAATTTTGTAATGGAAGGTAGAAATGTCAAGACATGAAAGATAATGTGCAAACAACTTGTACTTGTTTGCACATAAAAACATTTTAAAAAATCTGTTGAGTATATAACATCTATGTACTTATTTATTTATTTATATATTAAACTAAATTTATATTTAGTACTCCTTGTATGTATAAACAGCATTATTTAAAACTTTTTAATTAGTGTGTATAAAGAAGGAAGGATAGATGTATTGAAATGACACGATAATATTGTTTTTAAATTGGCGAAAAACTGTGAAGATTGTCGGTTAAAGGTCACGACAAACGAAGATGTTCTTTTAGTGGGAGTGACGACCAACGCATGCTTGACCTACTTTCTTGTAGCAGCCCGGAAATCGATCGTTCACTGTTCTCGCACGTGCTGTTTTCATGCTCGTTAACGAATTTCATTCAGTCCAGCTCTCAACGCGATAGGTAATCAGATTATAAAGTTTGCTAATAAGCTGTGCACTCTCAGTAGGGTTTAATAAAACACAATTCCCCCAAGCATCTTCCCAAAGAAAGTATCTGAAATTAAAGTTCAAATTAGGTGCCTGAATGCCATTTGAAAAAAATAAACATTTGCCATATCAAAAAAAAAATATATATTCATATTTATACACATTAAACAAAATGAAACGAGGCACATAACCTAAGGGTTGCATCTGCATCCCAAAATTGACCATAGGTGGCCTGGCCTGGCAACCGTAACTTGCGCACCGTTTGTTTTTATCCTCCAGCCGACTTTATTTTAAGTATTTTCTTTGTAATCTAGTTGCGCTTGAAAATAATATATTTTTCAAATATTTTATTCAAGGGAATTATGTAGTCTTATGTTCAACAGTTTTGTTTAAAAACATTTAAATGAAGTTTTTGAGACTATTAACATAGAGAGCCATGTTTATTTTCACAACATATTCAGGGATTCTAAAATGTTACATCTAACATTCTGACTACTTAAGGAGAAATACCTAGTAAAGATATAATTCAGAAGTAGCTGAATTATCTAAAAATATTTCTCTGCCGTTAATCAGATGTTACACTTGATTAGGTGTCATTCTTCACATGTATTGTTGATTGTATTCAGTCTTCGAAACCTCGAAATTCTGACTTGTCATTGCAATCGTAGTCGATTAGACGCCATTCCTCTAACTTGTCATAGGCCCCCCAGTGGCTCAGCGGTATGTCTGAGGACTTACACGCTAAAATCCGGGTTTCGATACCCGTGGTGGGCTGAGCACAGATAGCCCATTGTGTAGCTTTGTGCTTAATTCAAAAACAACAACAACAACTTGTCATAGATTTTACTTAACACTTAAATCATTATAGAGTATACTTTCAGTTGGCTTGACGCCTTTCTTCTAACCCATTGTTTATGAAACGTATAATCGATCTGGCGTTCTTATAATACATTGTAGATTGTGCGTCGACTAGGACAGTTTTAATTTATTCTAGGTTGTACTTACATTACATTTAGACACTATTGTAATTTGATATCGAGTGTACTACTAATCGTTTAGGCACCCTTCAACTATTTCATTTTGAATGGAACTAGTTTGAGTGTGTTTTGAATGATGGAGCGAGTCAACAGCCATATAAAAATTCAGTATTTTGTTTAAGTTATAAAACTAGTTATTATTCAGTGTAAACTTTGTGTGTATGATGGAAATGGTTATCTGTACTAAATTTTATGTGTTGCCCGAATGATTGAAATGATTACACACTCTAAATTTTTACCAGTCTGGGTCATGGATCTCGTTATTAACACTAAACTTTGAGTTTCATCTGAATGATGAAATTGGTTTGCATCCACCTTTAAGTTTGAGTGCATTTTAGAGTAGTGGTTCCCAACCTTTTTCCAACGGAGGACCAGCTACTTTAAATCCCAGGATGTAATGAGCCATTTTGTACAATATTAAGCGTTTAGGTATTTCAAACTCACGTTGTAAAACAATATACTCCATTATATAAATCTTAAGGCACATTTTTTCTCTACCGTTTTGCAGACCACCTCATATTACTCTCTCGACTGGTGGTTGGGGACCACTGGTCTGGATAATGGAACGGTTTCTGAAGATTTGGTGAAGTGTAGAGGATAAGTGAACTGCTATAATCCATCTGTTTCTTTCTCTTTTTAATACCAGGCGATCATTAGCTATGTTACCATTTCACATATATTAAAATATTGTTTTGTACTTCATAGAACTGTTATTAGAACAGAGCTTTAGTTCGTAAGAAACTGTAACAGCTAAACAGCGTTGAAATCTCCTAGCTGTTAGTATCAAATTGATCAGTACACGTTCTCAGTGACCAACGAACTTCACATTTTTAGTCAGTGAGTAAAACGCTGTATTCGTGAATTAGTGGTCGAGATAATCGTGTGACATTGGGGAAGATCAGTGAATTTTTATAACGCTAATCTTAGCGACGGTGAACGAGATACTGGATATTGTATGTCAGTCAGAATTTGTTTCAAACTATAGACAGAAACAAATTTATATTGTATAGTAGTTTGCTGTATTTATTGTTTATGTTATACTGATTTTAAAAGTAAAGACAGATGAATTTTACTTAGTGCTTACTGTGCTTATCACAACAGGTGGTCAGCATCTGGACGATTACTGTAACAACCTCAATTTCACGATACACATTAACGATGAAAATAATTTGGGTTATCTCTGGGAATGCATTTTCAAACACAAAAGTAATAACAGCTATAGCTTTTGTGGAACAATAATCATTTAGGTCCCAACAATATATAGTGGACTTGTCACTGAACTATACACGATTTATGATCGTTTGTGCTACAAAAGCTAAGCTTACTTCACACACACCACGTAAAAGTACTAGCTAGATCCAAGACGTTCACGTTTTTTTGAAATCCAACTACTTCCCGGTATATATACAATGTTGTTAGACTTCTAACATCATATATTGTTGTTTTTGATTTTATACACAGTTGTGAGCCAATCACGTGCAGAATTCTGAGAAACAACGTGGCCTAGTGGTTAACGGTTGCTCAATACCATTCTAATAATAAGGGCAGGTAATATACATACAGGGTGGCCCGTTAAGTCCCTATCTATCCACATATCTTACGTATTCAGTGTATCTGTGTGCTGTCCCTCATTCTCGCCGCATAATATTATGCGACACCAGGTTCTGTGAGACATTTTCCTCAACATAGCAGGGGTTATTGTTCCAAATGTCGCGGTAACAGCAGCTTTCAACTCATCATTGGTATTGTAACGTTCTTTAGACACAATATGGATGGGTAAGGACATACGGGTCACCCTGTATATACGCGCGCGTGCGTGTGTGCCTTTCCGCTATAGTCAGTGACAGTTGGAAGCATGTAGAGAACCTTACTACTTTATTCTGTTCTTGCTTTCAAAAAATGGAAAAATTGGTGCGTTGAAACATACAATGTAAATTCATCTTTGTTCACAAACGTGGCATAATTGTATTGCAGTGTGACACCTGTTAATATAGTAAAATTTATACAAGCGTTCATCGAACCAGTAAACACAACTTTCAGACTTTCGTGTTAACTTGTTTCTGTTATATATTTTGTTTTTTGCAAGGAAATAAGTCTTTTGATGTATATAGTCATCGTGGTTATATTGCATTTAATGTATTTCATTGAGTAAGTCAGTAAATAAAACTTTGAAGAAAGCAGTATTTTGTAGTTGAATTCCACAAGTTTCAAAAGAAAAGTAATTTAACGTTATGTGACACTTTCTGAACCAGGAGTTACCCTTAGATTTAATAAAAGAAGCAGATTTTTGCAGAGATATCTGTTGTGTACTTCGCAGGAATTTAACCCCCGTATTTTAGCGTTTTAAGTCTGTAAACGGGAGAGTTTTCAAAAGGTTTCATGATTTTGTGAAAGAACTTCCTCATACCAGAAATTCTGGATCTGCTGCTGAATAAAGTCAGTAGTGTCTTGGAAAGTTTGTTTCGATTTTCGCACAAAGCTACTGTGTGGTTATCTGCACAAGCCGTTCCCGATTTAATAATGATAGATTAGAGGGAAGGCAGCCAACTCTTGGACAACACTTTTACCTGTAAATATTGGGATTGACAGTCACATTATAGCAGTTCCATGACTGAATTCATTAGAATTGTCGGTGAAGGGAATTCGAACCCGCGATTGTATATCGAGTTCACTCTTCTGTATTTTCTTGTTACCATTTGTTACAGTTACATTTTAGAATATTCTTGAAACTTAGTCAACTTGTATAAGAATGATCTTGAACTTGTTGACAGACTGTTTTGATGTTGAGGTCGTTTATTTGTTTGTTTCTAAATTTTACGCAAAGCTACACGAGGACTATTTGTGCTAGCCGTTCCTAATGTAGCAGTGTAAAGCTAGAGCGAAGGCAACTAGTCATGATTACCCACCGCCAACCCTTGGGCTACTTTTTTACCGACGAATAGTAGGGTTGACCGTAATTTATATTACCCCCACGGCTTAAAGAGCAAGCATGTTTAATGTAACGAGGATTCGAACCCACGCCCCTCAGATTACGAGTCGAGCGCCCTAACCATCTGGCCATGTGGAGCCATTTGATGTTGAGTAACAGACCAGTTACAAATAGTCTTTAAAATACAAGGAAGTTGCAATCATTCATTTTATATTTGAGGAAGTTTCCGTTAGGAACAAGAATCCAGAGCGTGAATTCACTAAACAAATGTGAATGATATTTATTTTCACAACATTAGTTACAATATTCCGGAATATATGGATGGCAGCTACTACACAATACACGAAGTCAGTCAAGCACAAGTCGAGTACTTCGAAGATTAACTTCATCATTGAACTTGATGCTTTAGACTCGCAACTTAAATTCTAGACTTTTAAGTACGCTGAGATAAACACTGCGGTAGAACTAACGCTCTGTTCATTGTGAAGGGTGTAGCTACTTTCAGGGTGGATGAAGGATACGATAAATCTCGTAATGAGATTAGGTAGCTAATTCTAAGAAATTGTAAGTAAAAATTATATTTTATAATTATGTCAACTCCACTGCATTTCCCATATTTAGTGTCGACAAGGCCTCTCGACCAATATTAGGGCTCATGAATTCGACTGGAGTATGACAGTAGTGGTCTCAGCGACAGTCATATCATCAGTTTTAGTGAACAACTATTACGATGTGTATTAGTTTTAAAATAAAGTGAGTTGTAATTATTAAGTTTATTTTCTTTTTCACCTTCAGATCTGACTAAATTCAGTTTGGCTGAATAGGTGTACAGTAGTCCCCCTCACATACGACACCCCTCTAGAACGACTTCCCCGCACATACGACTTTTTTTCTGTGCACGCACCGACTTGGCATTGAATGTGACCCCTCAACAACGACACCCCGTAGATGCGACTTACGACTGTTATTTAGTAAAAAAAAAACCCGGTATCGACCCCTCTATAAAGACTTTTTGCATCAGCAGTCATTATCGATTGCCGAATTGGTGTGACAACACTACATTTCATCGCTCATAAAACCGGACCATGATCAGGCTTTCATCTAATTCACAGTTACTGCTGTTTCATGGTTATTCAATAAACTGTTCTTTGTTGTTTTTTTCTTATTCTTGTGTGCGCGAATTGAACAAAAGAACTAGTTTACTTGCTATAAACAATAAAATACACCAGCAGATTCGTATCTGAATGAAAACTGTAAAAGATTGCGCAATTAATAGTCACGTGATTCATATTAGCCAATCAGATGCATTGGTCCAAGTTTTCTCGAGCGAACCAGTGATGTGCATCTTGACATGAGCAATTCTCGACAAGTAGTCGATGTTTGTAATTAATGAACAGTCATTGTATAAATAGGGTTATTTTCCAATTGTAAATCACTTGCTTAATGCACTCGAAATTCGATAACAATGCCACAAGGAAAACGAAACCATCTTTTCTGTGGCTGATAGGTCGGTCGTATGTCGGTCGAAGAGATCGGAAGTTGGGAAGTTTGAGAAACAGTCGCCGCATTCTTTGTGTGAAAAGCTGGGGAAAATCATGAACACAATTAAAAGTAGTTTTGTTTATTTATTCTATTTCAACATGTATACTAGGAGCATTATGCAATTTATTTTTATGAGAATAATAAAACAACATTAATTTGCTGCTGATATTCAGAATACCAACAATGTCGGTACGACCGTATCGGCGTATGTCAGCAGGTTCATTACGATGGCATTCTTTCAATCTTTGCCTGGGTTGATCACTGTGGATTACCTGTCAGAGCAATTTTTGAAGATTCCCCTCAATAACGACCCCCCGCAGATACGACTTTTTTTCTGTGGCTGATAGGTCGGTCGTATGTGAGGGGGACTACTGTAATAACTAATTGGTTTATAGACCATACAGACATATTTTATGTTCTGCTTTTCTGTGTTATCATTTCTGATGATCCAATGAGGTATGGGGGCGTCATACAATATAGCAAATGAATCTCCCCAAAAGTAGTTATTATAGTTCTTGTTCTGTACAGTTTCTAGTGGGTGTCGAAAGCTCAGACTTACGTCAATTTGTATAATGACCTTTGACTTGATTTTTAATACCTAATTTATGAAATTATCCACTCATCATAGAGTTCTGCAGTTACTTTTCAGTTTATTCTTCGTCGTGTACTTCTACTATTATGGTCTATTATCCAGTTAACTTACTGGCAGCGATCCGGTTCTTAACTGATCTATAGTATATTTTATACTTGCAACTCGTGACAAATTTTGTCGAACTACAATCTAATGTAACTTTTAATAGTAACTCGTGGTCCCTTTTTACTCGCATCCAACTGCAATCTCGGAGAAACGTTGTCGAAACATCGTTGTGATAAATAAATAAATGTAATATAGAATATCTCTTCGTACAGTCACAATCTGATAAATGTGGTCGAACTATTACTATGGGTAATTAATAGTATTTATTGGGGATATTTCCTAACTCACTTCCAACTATAGCATGAAAGAAACGTGGTTAAACTATAATTCTAGGTAATTAGACATATATCCTCTTCTAAACACAATATGACACAAGTGTTGTCGAACTATCATCTTAAATAACTAATAACGTTAATTAGAATTATTATGTCTTTTAAACTCAATTTGAAAGAAATGTCGAGTTTTCAGAGTTATCACCCTAGGTAACTAATAATAGTAATTAGAGATATACCTTCCTTCCAGCCCTAGTCTAATAGTAATGTGGTTGAACTGGTATCCTAAGTAACTAATAATAATAATCAAAGGTATCTCCTCATTCGTATACAATCGTTTGTTTGTTTTCTGAAACTGCCATCATAAATAATGTTCTATTGTAATTTGGTCCGTGCTGCTCCTAGCCAAGCTGGAAGTCTTCCTCCTGTGGCTAAGTTTTTTTCAAGCTCGATACAGGTGCACTATGAACGTGTAAAGTTTCACAATTAAATTGGCCGTTTGAATAGATCTGTCACAAAGCATCGAGTTGGGCATGTTTTGCTGCCATAATGCTCCATTGGTTAAGAAGTGTGATCTGAAAAAAATCAGTAGTGAATGTACGAGAACGTTAAAATTTGTCCAGTAATGCCCATTAAGATTTGGATTCGGTAATCATACTGATCAAAGAACGTGAATGAATTTGTAGCATTGTTTGCTTGGGAGAAACTTATTCTGTCAAGGCGGGAAGGTCGATGTTGTGTAAAGGACACGATTGACAACTTCGTACATTAAAATCCTGGATACTATTTGTCCTTCTAAAGGCATCAAACGAACTATTCTTTGTCACGTTCCTTACACTATTATACCACAAACAACAGTTTTCGATGAAGACCTTTGCCCATCCACTTTTAGGCTTGGGGTGCGTTGGATGTCTGACGCCATTAAACTATACTGTTCTCTTTGTTTTGATATTTAATCAACTGATTGATCTGTATATTTGAAACACGTGAAAACCATCACGACTCCGCCATTGACGGATTTTTAGAGTTGTGTTATTTATTGTTTGTTTGTTCAGAAACTTGATAACATGAAAGGTCTTTTCGTGTTTTAAAAACGTCCAAATAAGCAGAGATCTGACTCGCTCCTCCTCTGTGGATATATGTGTAACTTTTGTTGCCATGGGTACTAGTAGTGAATAAATATCAAGGCCACTTAGAGGTTAGGTTACTTGAATTCTTATTTAACGTCAAAATTATACGATATGGGTCATAAGCTTTGACTTGCGAAAAACGTCAAGATGCTTGAAATTTAGGAAGTCACATACCACAAACTAGTTGCGTACCAAAATCAGTATTACTAAAGAGTGCTTTTAAGGTTAAAGTAAGATAAACTTCGAATTTATTTTTTTATAATTTTAGGTTCGGTCATGTTATATTCGGTGGTTTAGTTAATGTTCAAGGTCGTTTCTTTTCACGTTTGTGTTGCTGAACGCAGTTTGGTGTCAAAGAAGTAAGTGCAATTTATTATACATTTAAATTAAAGGTATGTTTTTGTATCAAACGTTGTGGTTGTATTGCCGACCTTATTGAAGACATTTCACAGATATTTGATAGTAAGACGGGGTAATTATTCTTGTATTAACCAAATGAGACATGTCATTTTAAGTTTCCCAGATATTTGGCCAATTGAAGGTCTGTTTTTCTCGTATTCTATGAAAAGAGGGAGATTTTGATTTTCGATGTATTTTACCGTAAAAGGAAAATTGTTTTAAATTTTGCATGTATTATATTACCGTAGAAGATAAATCAATTTGAAATTTCCAGGTATTTGAGCGAACTTGGGAGGCCTTATCACTTTTACCGTTATTTTACCATGAGAGGAATATTATTTTGCGTTTTCCAAGTATAACTTTAGAAAGAAAGTGATTTCGAATTTTTATTCTATAGTTCCTGGGTAGAACTTACAAAGTTTGAGTAAACGATTTAAGATCTCAATATGGTTTTACAGCGCTGGTATACATTGACTTGTACTATAGGAAGTAGTGAAATACTTCTAGGCCTTACACTTCGTTTGCTTAATTGGATTCGCACCCTATAAGTTGACAAAAATTAATGATATGTGTCTGTAATCCCCCCAGCTATCTTGATGAGTGCTGGTATTGGGGAATGGCTTCTTCGATGCTGGATGTAGAAAACACTCACTACTGGAGATGCTAATAACGAAATTTACCCATCTTGCTTGCACCTTACAGGTTTGTTGCTGGCATACCGCGAAAATCGCAAAAACATCCCTTAACTTTTTTATTCATATTGCCATAATTCAGAAGAATGACCTTGGAATATAAGTTTGTGTAACGTTTATCTGGTAAAGCACGTGCTCCACGTGACGAAGCGTCAAACAGACATGTGCGTAACAGGAACTGGGAACCGTCTCATGCGAATTGTGGCTGTGTATAGTTCCGCCATCATGGATAGCATGATATGAACATGTGTTCGATTACTGAACAGCAAGTTGTGCTATGTTGTATTCGTGTCAGAAGGGACTGTGCAGGTGAGAATGTTTCACAGTTTATCACAGCATTGTTTGAGGTACATTTATAGAATTTGAAAATGTGTTAAATTTATGACTTAAAAGTAGTAGTGTAGTGGTCATACACGTTATGTTAAAATCAATACATAAACCAGCATGTAAACTTTAGTCTGCGGGGTTAATAGTAACTTTTCACTGGTCTTATCTATGGGCTTACTGTTGCTTATTACTTAAGCGTAACAGATTTCGTATCTAAGGTTACTGTTGCTTTGGGATATGAATCTGACATATTTTTGCGGTGTTATTTTTTCTGTGTAAGGTTAACATGATAAGCTGCCTTTCGTAGGTTACTGTTGCTATGGGAGCTCAACAGATATGACTGAAAGCATATTGTTTCTGTGTTAACTTATTATGACAGATTCAAACGAATGTTTACTGTTGCAACGTGAGCTTAACGTATGAGATCAGACTCTCGAGTATTTTGTTGTTGTTACATACGTTTAACATAATAGATCCAACTAAATATATTGTTGATATAACAACTTACCGTAATAGATTCTAAGTTAGTGTTTCCTGTCGTTGTGTAAGCAGGGCATAATAGATCAGTCTGTGAGTGTTATTACTACGTCAGCTTACCGTAACAGATTTAAGGGGATGAGTCTCACTGTTATTGTGTGAGTTTAACATAGCATATCAGACTAACGTTGACACTAAAGTACAAAATATAATCCACATAATAAGTAAACTAAATATATGGGAAGTCTAGAAATAAAATTTACATAAAAATGTAAATACCACTATTATTATAGTTGACACGGCCTTTATGGTTTTGGTAACTGAGTCAGTTTTTGTATAGAGTTGTTACTTTGCTCTCTTTAATACCTCATTTGTAGTAAGTGCAAACATGGTTATTAAAATAAATATTAATAGGTACAGTAGTTGAATTTATTGTCTTTAAATAACTTTTTGTGCTGTTGGTAGCCAAGGAAGGTGGTTGGCAGTTGTTATCCCATATTAAGTCAATTTAATTTTGTGTGTCTGCCCAGCTAACCTCTATAGTTTGAAGCTAGCAGTATTAAACTGTAGGCTGAATTGTGGTGGCCCGAGGGCTAGACTTACCTATATATCTTAGCTGTTCTACCCAGTAGTGCCTGATAGTGATAAATGTCCCCTGAAAGTTCTGCTAGGCATGGTGAGGCTGTAGGTTTTCAGGAACATAAACCCTAATCTGGCTTCGGATGTTATGTTCCTGGATGTCATGTTCGAAACTGTATTCATATATACTCTGAAAAGCGAGTGGGAACAAACGCGACACCCGCGCTTGGGTAGTACGGGCGGGTGACCTGATAATTATTTTTGTTTCTCGGTTACGGATAGCTGTAGCAGTAGCTGTATAAGGAATTGTTCACAATGGATAATCTGTATCAGTACAGTGGGGCTTCATGAGGTCTTTGAATGCCACAGCGGAAGTTGGCTATTTTGTGCTACTTACTCTAAATTCACCAGTTTAATATTTGAACTTTGTTCTCACTATTTCTAAATTTAATTTATTGTTATTATCATAAATATGATTTGATAGTGTCAGAACTTTTCTGTAATAATGAGATACGCTCCTCTTAAAAAGCGTACTATGATATCTTTTATATTATTGGCTAGTACTTGTAAGATTTGTTAACCCTCTTTTATGAAGTACGGAGTAGTCAGTTGTGAATCAATTTCTTTTACAGGAGTTTGAATATTGGCAAACTTTTGTTTTGTGTGTCATCTGTAAAGAGTGCAAAGCTGTTGTGTATTTTACTTGTTTGAAACTGAGATAACCTCGATCTTTCCAGATTTTGGAACTGTGCCAGCACTGCTGTGATTGGAGAGATGTCCAGAGTTGTCATTAACAGTTAGAAAAAGAAAAAACTTTGGTAAAGTGTTAACAAGCCACTTGAGGGAGGGTAAAGGGTAAGCTCATAAAGCCTGAAATTGTCTTCTGCGGAAACTATTGATCGGATAGGTTACATTAAAACAGAGATTTTTTCTCCGGTGTACATTGATTTGAACGTATAACTTCATCTAAGTTTATGAACCACCATGTTTATAAATGTAACAGTAATTTGAACGCACGCTGGCCTACAAATATAGTAGGCTTTAGTTAGAAGTGATTCACGTCATTATAGGATAACCAGAGCATTTTGTGAATGTAGCGATAAACTAGAACGTTTCCGTAGTTATTACACTATTTAACTCCTAGGACCAACATAAATGTGTTTTCGAACTGTTAAAGTAACTTGCTACAAAATATCATACATGTATTGCTTACTTAGGTGAGTGATAGAAAAACAGGCTGAAAAGTAGACATTTGTGAAGGAGTCCCGGAGAATTGTTTTGTTTATGTTAGGTTCAGGTACATGTAAAGTTGTAAAGTCCGTTTGTTAAAAATGTGTTGCGTTGTATACTAAATTTAGTACATGTATGAAATTAGTTTAGAATAGAAGCATAGTAGAAATATAATGTGATGATATATTGTGTATACAAGGTATAGAATATTTACTGTTGTTTACTGTAAGTACAATATATGTAGTTATGCATGTCGTTATATGTGTAGTGTAAATATGTGGAATATATACTGTAATATATATGTGCATACATACACACATACATGAAACTTATAGTCACGTGTGTGGTTCTATAAAGGAATATTTTTCTTTCCAAGGTTATTGGGGAGTTGATCCCCAAATTAAACTCAGTCTTTCCCCCAGTTTTTGTTTGTTTGTTTGCTGTAGTTTTTTGCAGATTTAAGGGTTATATTTCAAGATGATAACTTCGGGTGTGACAATGCTAGATGTCGTTTTAAATATACTTGTAAAGAAATCTTGGGGAACACAACCAGACTGTTTACAGATACACATTACCACATCAGTCACTTAATGGAATCACCACCCTCTAGAAAGTTTTTGGTATTGTGCACGGGATGTGAAGTTGTTTTTTATTATATGTACATCGTGAAATGTACAGAGATGTAGAACATTTGTATTTAGAAAAATGCGTATTTTTCTGAATCTCTTGTACAATATCGTAGTTTTGCACTGGATAAGGAATATATGTTCAGTGTTGTATAGGGGTTTTGCAGTATTTGCAGGTCTTTAAAAGTACGTGTCTGATACAGAACAATAATTCACGAATGCACACTCACGGTGTTGTTTATTGTGTAACATGCAAAGTTAACAGTAGAGTAATTGTAAAACACGTGCAGTGCTAGTTCTGTGTTGTAAATCCTATAAGTTCTGCGAGACGTGTTATTTTAAAGCTGGTGTGGTGTTATGTTATAGTACAGTGTTAACTCTCTGTTGTAGATTCTATAATATGTTCTGTGAAGTATCTGTGTTGTGTTGAAATGCCTCTAACACACAGTTATCTTAGTATCAAGTGGGTTTGTTGGTTCGTAAAAGAAGTGCAAACTGACCTTTCAGTCCAAGTAAAAATGTTGACTTGCGTCGTTTTTAACTTGTTTCCTATGAATTATAATGATCAAAAACGGGTACATGTAGGTCGCGCTCGATTTCTCCGAATTTCGTGAGTTATACGAGTCTTATTACACGTATTTCTTCTGTAATATTTCCTTGTCTCCAAGTGCCACAACGGGATGTCTGCGAATGTAGTACTATTAGAAACCGAGTTTCCATATCTGTGGTGGGTAGAGCAAAGATAGCCAATTATGTAGCTTTGTGCTTAACTGCAAACAAAGAATATTGCACGTTCCCATTTTAGTTTAATTCAGTTGCTAACGTAGGTATAAATAGCTTCTAAATTTCTACACTTTTTATGCTATATTAAAAAAGCTCGTCAAGGAGGAAGTTATTATTTCAAAGATTTATTCAGCATTGAGTAAAATTAATTTGTTTGTTGTGAAAAGAAAGTTTTGAACGATGATCTGGTATTTATAAGAAATGTGATTTTTAAGTGCAATTGATGTGATTAGAAAAAAAATGTTATTTCTGAGAAAAGACATTCTGTACGTAAGAAAGATATTGGTTATGATAGGCTTTGGTTTCTCGTAGTTAGAAGGTCATTTATTTTTCTTACAAACATCAAAGTTTCAAATGCACATTGAAGGGTTCATATTTGGTAAGCTTTTGCTTCTCGTCATTTCTGACGCGCTATTGAACTAATTTGCGATCGTTTTAAATTGCTTAGTCTCATAAATTACCAGTGACCAGATTTTGGCATATCTGTACATCGAAATTTCCCATGTTTGATGTTTAAGAAGAGTTCGCAGTTAACAAGACTGTATTAAGCATGAACAGTTTGTGAACACTTGAAACAACAACTATAGAAAAACAGGTGTTTTATGGTTTTCATACAAGTACTGACTACATAATAAAATAATACGGAATGTAGCTAATGTCGTCAGTGATTGGTTAATCGCAAAATCGCCGGGCTGCTCTGCCCTCCTTACCCTTACTTACATAGTTTTGTTTGTAGCTGTTGCCCGTAGAAACATGATAGCGTTATGTGTATATGTGTAAATACAATTAATTTAGGTTGAGTCTAACTTGATATACATTTAGAAACTCGACATTTTTTAATCTTTCAAGGTTGTATTGAACGCCGTAGCTTTGGTTGATAAACCAGACGTTAGCAAAAGTATACTAAACGTACCTAGTTTCTTTTCTTTGTGTCGGAAGCAAAATATAACTGCAGTCATTGAGGGTGTTGAAATAAATTCTGCCCTCTTCATGACACAAGACAGTTAACTGTGTTTCGTATTAATAAACCGCAGAATCAGTCTGAGAAAAATTACAGTTATTAAAAAATGTAATAAATCGGTAGAAAATACAAGCATTTTGGTGTAGTTTTGAAAAATACTTTCACTTTAATACTTCTTTATTCGAGAAAAAGTGAAGCTCTTTTAAAGTTCCAGGAAAAAAAAAAGCTTTTCTGTAATGTAATATTCAACCCTCAAATAACTCACTGGTTTAACACCATTCATTACCTTGAGTAATTTGGTGATTGTGTTTTGTCTGTTGTAGTAAGAGTGAAAAGAACTAATCCACAACTAAATGGGGAATCTCATAAGTAATTAGTGGGGTTAAGAGTAACGTTAGTAAGTTATTTAAGCTTTTCTGTCCAACTGAGTTGCTAAAGTATTATTAGGATACTGTAATTAGCGAAGTAATGACCTTACAAACAATCTGAATGTAAATAGTTTCAAAAAACGTGTTTCGGGCCTGGATTGGCCAGGTGGGTCGCGGGTTCGAATCCCTGTCGCACCAACATGCTCGCCCATTCAACTGTGGGGGCGTTATAATGTAACGTTCTTTGGTAAAAGAGTAGCCCAAGAGTTGGCGGTGGGTCGTGATGAGTAGCTGCTTTCCCTCGAGTTTTACACTGCTAAATTAGAGACAGCTAGCACAGATAGCCCTCGTGTAGCTTTGGGCGATATTGAAAAACAACAAAAGACAAACATTTAATGTCGATGGGTGTTATAGGGACATCTATCAGTAATTTTAAGTATTTTTTTTGAAATTACACAATTTACATTTGAGTAAGGAAGTAAATTATACTGATATGATAATTTGGCAAACAATGATTTATGAGCATAAGAAATTTATTTATTACACTGTGTAACAATTTTTTCAATTTTTTTTGTTCCTGGGCAGAAAGTTTTATTTCCCAATTGCTTATGTCTAAAGTAAATGGAAAAGACCTATTTTTCTTTTCAAACATTTCTTTTGTGACATTGACATTTTCAAATTTACCCATTTTCCAGAACATTTCAGGTAGATTCAGTGCTGATTAGCTGATAGAGAATTTTCAAGAACTTTCTAGAATGTTGTAAAAGCCTGAGAGCTGTGCTGCTCCATAACGGGAATAAGTATTCGTGTCTTCCCCTGACTCATTCGGTGCACCTCAAAGAGGAATACAAGAGCGTCAAGACCTTCCGAGAAGCCTTGAAGTATGATGAGTATGGCTGGGAGGTTATCGGAGACTTTACCAAGTCTCTCTGTTATTTTTGCCTTTGGGACAGTAGTGGCACTACAGCTCACAACAGGAAGCACTGACCACAACGGACCGAGTCCTCTATGGAGAGGCACAATGTCAAATGTGAACCACTAGTGGACTTCAGAAGGTGTTGTTCCCACCATTGCACATAAAATTGGGTCTTATAAAACAATTTGTCAGAGCTCTTGACAAGGAGTTTGCAGACTTTAACTATCTTCGAGACTTCTTCCCTAAGCTGTCTGAGGCAAAGGTCAAAGCTGGTGTTTTCGTTGGACCACAAATAAAGAAGATCCTGGAGTGCATATAATTCCCCAAGAAGCTCAGTAGGAAGGAAAAAATAGCTTGGGGCAGCTTTGTCGCAGTGGTTTAGGGCTTCTTGGGCAGTCACAAAGTCGAAAATTATGTGGAACTAGTTAAGGCTCTGGTGAAGAACTACGGCAAAATGTACTGCAGGATGTCTTAGAAAGTCCATATCCTTGACATTTATTTTAATAAATTTAAGGAAAACATGGAAGCATACTCAGAAAAGCAAGGCGAGCGCTCCCACCAAGATACACTGGACTTTGAAATGAACGCTGCTACCAAGGAGCATATAACGAAAACACGATGAGAGACTATATTTGGGGGTTGATACTCAAAAGTGATTTACATTACAGTCGCAAATCTCGATAAACTACTCACTTCTAAACATTTCTGCATAACTTTGGTATAAATACGTGTAAATCGTGATTAATATGCTATTTCATTCAGACCTTATATAAATGAAAATGTGCAAATTTGTCCGTTTTTACATATAAAATAGGTTAATTTCTAAATTTCATTATCCAGGTCACAAAAGCAAAGTTTGAAAGGAATAATGGCCATTTTCTGAACTTTTACGATATAAGCAATTAAGAAATAACACATACTATTCAGGAACAAAATTTGTTGCATAGTGTTATGGGAGAAGGAACGTATTTTATGTTTTGAAAGACCCATTGTCCGCCTTAATCAGTGTTCTGTCAAAGCATATAGATTGTCACCCCTCAAAATACATCGATGCTTGCTGATTTATTATCACATAAGTAAACATGGTGCGTTTCATACAACAACATTGTTGTATTTATTTACAAAATTAAATTATTCGTTTCAGAGAGATGAGTACTGAGAAAGGGTTTATTCAAACAGTTTTACCATACGATTTATATGATTTCTGCTAAAGTGTGTATCGTAGATCGCGTTGTAAAATAAACTGAATTAAAATTTTATTAGGATATTGCATTTCTTTCCCCTAGATGTCCCAGTAGTTAGTGAAGCCTCGCCTTCAACAGCCAATCCTCCGTTTCTCCTACCTTCAAGCACTGTTTCTCCAGCAAATAAACGTCGAGGACCGTTTCGGTAAGTTAATATTCCAGAGACGAAGATATATGTTATTTTTAATTGAGTCTATTGCAACAAACATAACTATGATTACTAGCCACTAACTTGTACCATTCAAGAATTTGAACGAATTCCGACTTTGCTGTTGATTTTCAAGTTCTATTTTCAGTGACCTTACGTGTCGAGACACATGTATGTGGGGAGATGCCGTTAAACAATACACAATTGTCTTACGTACCGTACAAAATTTTTAACTTTGGTTCATGCACAAACAGCTATAATTTGTGTGCTCTCTCAAAGTCGTATCTGATAGCGGACCATCTGCCATTGAAACGTAATAATGATGGACGTGTGGTATATATATTTTACTAGTGTGGGGGGTGTAGGATTATCAATTAATGTTATATCCCCTTATCGCTAAACTTACTGATTCAAATAGCTCTCCTTCCTTCCCATTTTTGAAACAACTTACGTTATTTTGCACGTGTGGATTATTATGAATATATGTACTGATACCTAACCCTTCTTCTTTGTAAAGTTGTGTAAATATTTCTAACGAGTTTTACACTGAAAAGCTTTCAACAATTTTGGTTTCGTACGTGACACGGTTTACGTCACCAGCGGTCATGCGATGTGTCAGATATTCTGCTGAGTAATAAAGTGAAGAAGTTCTTATCAGTGTTTGTTTTGTTAGGACTTCATTCTCAAGTGTTAACAGCAAAAAAGACAAACTTAGTAACTATAGATGTTGATAGATATGCAATATGGCATGAAAGGTATCGATTTAGCACTTCTTGTACTTTGCCTTGGAGTTCCATTTGAATAGGGTGGGTGTCCATTTCTTGCCTTAATTAGCCTGGACTTTGCTATTTCATTTAACATTTTTTTTGGTACTGGAAGTATAGTATGGTTAGATGGGTTATACTAACTCTATACTTGCCTTGTGACTTCTGAGTTTCTAAAAAGCTATATGGTATGAAGTACACAGATGTTACCGTAATTCCTCTACTAACCCTGTATTTCATTTAACAGTTTCTAAAAAGCTATATGGTATGAAGTACACAGATGTTACCATAATTCCTCTACTAACCCTGTATTTCATTTAACAGTTTCTAAAGAACAACTTAGTATCAGGTACACAGATGTCACCATAGTTCCTCTACTGACCCTGTATTTCTCTTAACAGTTTCTGGAGAACAACTTAGTATCAGGTACACAGATGTCATCATAGTTCCTCTACTGACCCTGTATTTCTCTTAACAGTTTCTAGAGAACAACTTAGTATCAGGTACACAGATGTCACCGTAGTTCCTCTACTGACCCTGTATTTCTCTTAACAGTTTCTAGAGAACAACTTAGTATCAGGTACACAGATGTCACTGTAATGGTAGATCTACTTGCTTTGTGATTTATTTTTCATTTTTTGAAAGACAACATAAGAAGTACATAGATGTTAGTATAATAGGGGGTGCTAAAGGTACATATTTGTTAGGTTTTGTGATAAATTCAGTGGTTCACACGTCATAAGCAGATATTAGTACATACTTTTGATGCAACGTATGAGTGGATTAACAAGTAATAATGTAACATGCGTACAGATACAACAGCATTCGTCTTAGGTGCATGTACCTGCAAGGTGTCTTTTCAGTTTATTATACACATTTAGTGATTAGTATGTGATTATATAATTATATATTATAGTCTTGTGACAGTAAATTACAAAAAAGAAGTTACCAGAAGTATGTTGTGCTGGGACTCAGAAGCCTGCCCATCAAAATTTCAGTGCTATATACAAGGGGCTTAAAGCTTTGTTCATGTGAAGTTGTATTCAAATTTTTACATAATGAGGGGTAAAAACATAAATCTGACATTTTCTGGCATAATGAGAGGCATGATCTTTATTATTAGCTATAATTATTAGGACTGCTATACCAAAACTAGTCAACTGTAACTAATAAGAAAAAAATTACGATTTGTTTTGCCAGACACAATATTTTGTGCTTTTTTAATTAATATACTA
Organism: Carcinoscorpius rotundicauda; assembly: GCA_011833715.1. Taxonomy (NCBI): domain Eukaryota; kingdom Metazoa; phylum Arthropoda; class Merostomata; order Xiphosura; family Limulidae; genus Carcinoscorpius; species Carcinoscorpius rotundicauda. The sequence goes on from CM022401.1 coordinate 35,092,552, forward strand.
GTACAGTATGCCTAGAGATAAATTATGAGGACATGTGTATTTGAGTAAAATATTACAGCAGTGTAACAGTTTGTTTGCTCATGACATGCTCTGTTTATATTGAATTGCCAAAGGCATCATGAGTGTAAAACCAGACCTTGATTAATGTTTGGCTGTTAAACGTTTTAAAAACCAATCAAAGAAATATTCATACTTAATTAGTTTGGAATTTATGGTATATAGTGCAATACGATTAATGAATTATAAGCAGCTGCTGTCAATAGTGAGATGAGTGGGTTTCATTTACAGGATTAAAAGCTGTTCAGATAGCTTTACTGTATAGTGTTTTACTTAAAGACTAATGTTGGCTGGCTCTGGGATTTTTTTTAAGTGAATCTTTTTTTATACATACTAATGTAATATTTCTGATTTTTCAATAAGGTTTTATTTGAACCAAGAAATAATGCAATAAAAATTAACCGATTAGTTATTATGTATGTGAAGTAATGAATGCAATAACTATCAGTTAGCATGCAAAATGTCTAATGTCTAGGATAATTATAAAAGTGTACATCATAGCTTTTCAATTGGAGCCTTAAGTGTAATGTCTGTAATGTTATGAACATAATAAGAATTACCACTGATATGACACATTGTAGACTCGAAGTTTGCATCTACCAAATTCTTGTGTTGTATTAATGGCCATTACGATGTTATATCAGTGAACATAAACTTAATAATGTCGAATTTATAATCCTAAACAGGCTTAAAAACTAAATAATTCCTACAGAAACTAAGGTGTTTTGTTCCAGGTTTTAAGCCAACAGTTTCAGTGATTCTTAGTTTTTATCATATTGTCAGGTTGACACTATCCTGCAGATGTGTGTATTTTTAATCTCTTTATTGTCCTATCTAATACATCCTTTACTTTATTCCTGTACATAAGAGTTATCATTATCAGTTTATTTACCTTTTTATTTAAAGTGTACATTAATAAAACTGCATTTTTCAGCTTCCCCTTTGTTATTATCTTCACCTCAAATTTGTATATTAAAAACCACATTTCTCAGTATTCTTGTGTATTTTCTAGTTTTAAATGTTTATATTAATAAACCATGATTTTCAGCTTCTCTTAGCTAGTCTCTACAGCTTTCCAAAAGGTGTACATTTGTCATGTTAGTATGAGATCATGTTGCTTTGCCAGTTTTCTTACCCCTAAAACACTCGTAATGAAAGTGATAAGATGCTCTACTTGGCAAGATTCGGTAACTGTGTGTGAAACATTAAGTTGCTGTGAGAACCATTAAATACCTGTTTATTATTTACTTTTAACTGGAGTTGTTATTAGAGAACTTAGCAGATATTCTAGAAGAATGTATTAGATTATGTGTTTCGAAATTGAAAAGAAAATGTCAAGTGTTCAGTCATACATTAGAAATATACTACCAAAATCACAAATCCTAGAGAAAATTGTTATACCTTTCAAAATGGTATATTATATTTTGCATAAGTATAATTAATCATATTTAATAAGCACAAACTCTAAGATGAAATGTGTATTAACTCTTGGTTTAAACTCTTATTTTGGATAAGAGTAGCTAAAATGGTGTAAATTATATGATGAATATTATGTAAAAAGCATGACAAAAAATAAGTTGTACAGACTATATTCTTATGAATCAAGACTAGGTGAGTTTATTCAACACTTGATGTTTTTATAAAAAACAATACATAGTAGCAACCTTACTTGCTACTTAGTAGACAGTTGTAACATGTAGCTATATTGGTGAAGGGAGACGTTTGGTGTAGGCATTATCACCACACAATATTAACACAGTAGTATCTGACATGGAGACTGAACATATGTTTATGATTGGGAGTTTTTGTTGGGTTTTTTTCCTTGTTTTTTTGGTGCTTTGTATCATAATACAAAATATTTAAACTTACTATTTAATTTTTCAGGATTTGTAACTCGTGTAACAATTGGCATAATAGGAATATATTTGCTGAAAGTTTTGCCAAGTGTTAAAAGTAGGCCATGTAGTTTTTGTTTTATTATAATATGACAATATGTTTATAAAAGTGTACCTAACTTCTTACTTAATGCTTTATATTTGTTTGGCTTTTAAGGAAATGGTTATCAAATCCTGTTAGAAAACTTAGTCATGGACGGGTAGACAGAGCTGCCAGTGATACAGCAAAGCCAACTACTAAGAAATCTTCTGTTCCACACCACTGGAAGGTCTTAACTTATATTTACTTGTATCATTCACAATGATGGTATTGTATTAAGTTAAATTATATGTTGGTGAAGAGAGAATATTCCATAATACTTAAAAGTTGTGCTGCTCCTTACTTGAATGATGGTAGTATGACATGTACGTAAATATCACATGTTTAATTATGTAGCTGTATCATTCTACAATTAGTGTTTTCCTTTTAACATTTGTACAGTGGAGAGAACATGGCAACAAGTACTCTTCTCAAAGTTCTCCACATAATAAGATTTACCTTGTGTTGATTTTCAGATCCAAGGAAGGTTTATAAAACTTTATCATACATACAGTGTGTTGGTGAACAACTTCCAATAAAGTTATGTTCTCTCTTAATATTATTGCTGTTTTTCCCAGGAAATGTTAAATTGTATTTCTTTTAAACTCTAAGCAGTCCCCCCACTTACAAAGAAAAAGAAAAAAAAAAGAGTATAAAATCCAGTTAATGAATTAAATTGATGTTAATGTTTCATACCAAATTTTATTCAGTTAAGTTTGGAATAAGAAATGGGTTTGTAACCCTATTTTCTAGAGTGATTTATTAAATATTTAGTGGTATTTATTGTGGTATGTGGTGTATGGTTTTATTATGTTAATTTCAATGACATATGCTACCTTTTTAACTGATGTAAAGAATTTGGTTTTATATTTTAAACTTTTTTATGGTTATGTTTAATTATTTTCCTCATGCAGTTGTTGAGTGGTAAGGAAGAATTAGGAAACAAACCATATGCTTTGGAAAATCAGTCAGATGAACGTAGAGTGCAGGTTAGGTATTTTGATTATCAGTTGTGTAGAAGTTCCTTGTCATACTCATACAAAATTTCATCTTCATGTTTATTACAAACATCTGATTTGTTTTATGCAGTGTTCTGAAACCTTACACTTATAACTCAAGAAATTGGCATTTCCATAATTTGTGTCTAAAAACATCTAGCATATCACTTATTGACTCATACAAAACTTTTACAGCATATTATATATGTACTAACATTGTCATTTAACATTTTGACTCCTATGAATCTTTTGTGTCAAGTTATTTTTATATAGTAACTTGGAGTGCCTCATGTTTTTCTCATGTAAATCTTTCAAGTTAGGTTTAATTTGTTTATTGTGTAGCTATGCATGTCACTAAGTATATTGTTTTATGTAGAATTTTTCACAAGATATTTATTTTGTAAGCCTTTCTGATGATATGAGATTTGTAGCATTTGATTGAGAAACTTGGGGGAAAATTTCTGGACAGACAAATGAAAATGTATTACTATTATTTACATAGATGTTTATTTGTAGTGTCTTTAATTATTTCATTACATCACAAAGTAACATGTAACTTGTAAGCAAGACTAAATCAAGTAGTGTATCTGATTTCATCTGATCCCGTAGTAAGTTAGCTCATAAAAATATTTTTTTGCTTTGTTTTTCATGTAGAAACCATCTCCATTAGAATCTCACTTAACTCAAGGATTTAAATCCCTTGATTTAAATGGTGGGGCCTCAACAGAAGAAGAAGTCTGTGATGTGGAACTTCCACCTCCTATGAAAATTCAAGATCACACTTTTACCCCTGTACCCCCTCCTCTTTCTTGTGAGGGGGATACAGTTAAAACAGTAAGTTAGAAACTATCCTACTCTGGTTTTTATCTTCTTTTTTTGGAATTTAGACGTTAAGTTAAATGGTAAAAATATTTTTACTTTCTTTTCAGGAAACTGTAAAGAAAATGTGCAGATATCAAATTTTACTCCTACACACACACTTCAGAGTAAAATATTAGAAAACAATTAATATATTTAACTAAAAGAACAACCAAACTTTGTTTCTTGTGTCTTCTCTTTAAGTGGAAAATATAAAGAAAACAGAAAGTTTAAAGATGATTGCTCTTTCACATTTCCTTCTCCTTTTTTCATAGAAAGACAGGCAAAACAGTCAACTGAAATACAATAACACTTTTATCCTTGTATGTATCCTCTACTCCTTTAGAAAGAGTTAAAAACAAATTAACCTAAAGACAGCTGTACCTTTACCTCTTATCTGAAATATTAGAATCAAAATGGTAAACTTAAATACAATAAACTTGTTTTTGTGCCTTCTTTTCTCACCTCAGACAAAGTTATAGAAAAAATGGTCAGTGTAAAGAAAATCATACTTTTTATTTTTATTTACTTTCTAGGATGTTAGAGAAAAAAACAGAAAAATTAAAGACATTAACACTTTTGTCATTTTGTCTTATGCATTCTTCTCTGAGTAATTTATAGACCAAATATCTAAATATCTTAAAGACAACCACATTTACTCTCTTGTAGCACCTTCTTCCTCTCCATCTTTCACTCATGCCTCTCCCTAAGATAGTAAACTTAGACAGTCATATTTTTGTGTGCCTTCTTTACTAAGGCAAAACATACAAATGTAATTACAGCCATGCTTTATCTTTTGTGCCTTCTTTTGTCTGTTCTGAGAAAGATCATACAAACTCATAACTTTATGATGGCTAACACCTACACTTCTATACATTTATTGTATGATTATACACATTTTTTTGTCTGGTGTGAGTATTGACATAACATAAATTTAAGAACATTTAGATCTAACATAGGCAGTAGAGTACATTCTTTTAATTTGATTTTAATTATGCACATCAAGAAGTCATATGACATCTACAACCAATATATAGTTGCAGTGGTATGTACCAGAATATCCACTGTTTGGTTTTTTGAGAAAGGTGTGTAACAACCCTTTCTGATGCAAAATATTTGTACACTTATGCCATAAAAATGATTTTAGTTTGAGGAATTATAATTTCCAAGAATAGGATATCACTTGTACTTAATGCCATTGGAGAAAAAAGTAGAAATATGAATAAACTTGGGGCATCATACCTATCCATGAAGAGACCTACAACAAGTCCAATCCCAGCTGTAGTAAGTAAAGTGGAGGTGCAGATCTTGTTACAAAACCCATCCATATGTTTATAGTAAAAGTAAGTCACATAAACAAAAGTCTCAAACTGTGAAAATGACGCCATCACATAAAACAAGTGGAAAATAAAACAGTTATTCATTTTATCTGTGAATTGCTTTGTGAGTGAATTGTTGAAATGGGCACTGAAAAAAACACTTCTTTGTACACAAGATGGCTTATGGAAGGCTTCAAGGAGGAGGGTCATGCTTTAGACATTACACCCTTACAATGAAGCCTTCAATAGAAATTATACTGCTGTGTCACTGTCAAGATGTGTATGTATCAAAGAGAGTTGGAATGAAGCTAGTCAGGCTCCATAATCAACTTAATCCTGTGTGTACAGAAGGGTCAAGTGCACATGTCACAACCATTTCACAGAGTTATTTTCAAAATTTAATTTCATTTATTATCAATGTATATGAAAGATCTTGACATGACAACCTTATTTATAACTCAAAGTTTTCATATTTGAGTTTTAATTTCATAATAAAATATTTAAGCAAATTTTCATTTTTTTGTATATCATGTGAAGCAGAAGCATTTAATTGCTCATTGTAGTTTTCTTCTTGTTGTTTTTTCACCCTCATAAAATCTTTTAAGTGTCTCACCAGTTACATACCTATACTAAACATATTGGCGAGCAAAAATATAAATTCTGACCTTCAAGCTTTTTACTTTACTAATACGTGAAAACAAAAATTCAAACTCAAATGCTACTTCTCTTCTGTTTCATCCTGTCTTTCAAAAAAATTGATTTGTGACAAATACAAGAAGCAGCTTGTTAGGAGAGTGTTCATAATTAGATATTTGTCCTCAGTTTTCATCATTTTGCTACTAGCAGGTATGTGGCTGTTTAAACTATCTGTTGTTTTCTTAGAAAACCAGTTAAACAGTTTTAGAATAATGTATTGCCCTGTATGTGATATGTTTGGAATCCTAAAATGTGTATTTGAAACTTCCAGGAATTATTTAAAGAAATAACTTAATGAGAGGAAGTGAGGTCTAGCTCGGCTATGGTTTACACTGTCAAAAATAACATGGCCATGGACTTATTCATGGTTTTTATAGCCCATGTATAATTACTTTCTACTGTTTTTATTGTTTCTGAAGTTAAGAATACTGCACAAATGGGCACTAAGTATAATAGTTAAACCATAATTTTTCAGAAAATATATGTGAAAGGTCAACAATTGAAACTATAAAGATAAAAAGTAATGAAACAATGTAAATTATGTATCAAGAGAACAAAAAAACATGTTCATTTACTTCATATTTTTGTTATACATTAATCATGACTAATGACTTATTAGTGTTAGGGTTCACAAACTTGCAGATAAAATATAAAGTTTTACTGAAAAGAAACTTGATATTTGTATATGAGGCTATTAAAATTAACTATGAAACTGTTAGATTTCAACAAGTATTTTTAATCTTAACATGAAAATCAACTTGCTGTCAGACTAGTCAGAGTCTGAGCAAGACTCAGTAAATTATTGACAAACTTTTTTTAGAAATATTTTATTAAAAATTATTTTTTGCACAACAGTCTTTTTACATTTTCTAAACAATTGCCACATTTCCTGAAGATGTGCATAACAAATTCAGAGTTATAGTAAATTTTATTTTTCAAATATAGCATCGGTCAAGTAGAGCACCCCAAGCACATATAATTAATATAATATAATCAATCTGTGTTTTATTATTCCATTTTTCTGAATGCCCAAGTGGAAATACCTGGCAAGTATGATAAATTCTGTAAAGATATTTATTAGTCATCTAATGTTATAGCTTACCTGTTTCTCATGTAATACCTAAAAGTTTATTTGGGTATATGTCTGTTTATACAGAAAATATGTGGTTTTATGTATCATGTACATCTTCTATAAAACATGTTTAAAAATTTATATATAAGACTTGTAATGGTGAAATATGGCCGTTTTTTTACATCAAGATTCTTTTTTTCAAGTGTAGACACCATTCTTTTACTTATAGTTTATTATTGTTCATATTATCTGTGAATAATATAAAACTTTTCAGCAGCATTTTGTTTTATTTTAAGTTAATCTTTTTTTGAATTTACTAATTTAGCTCCGAAATATCATTAGGTATAATAAAAAACATTTAAGGTTTTGAAATTCATTTAACCTTACTTATTTTACACTCAGCATTCAAACCTTTCACTTCAGACAACTGAAGGTTCAAGCTCTGCTGATCTGGCATCAGAAATTGAACAAATAGTTAAGGAAAGAATGGTAAGGATATGAAATAAAACAGATAGTTAAAGAAGGTTGAAAATAAAGATAACATTAAAGAACCATATTATTGTAGGAGACACACAAAATAACAAACGTTGTTAGTTTCAAGTCAGGATCAAGGTTGCATTTATCAGAATTTCACAAATACCTGTTATTTATTCTCATCAATACCAATGGTAATAAGTAGTATACACTAAATTTACTTGGTCTTCTTATCCAAAGACTTTTTTTTTTTAATTCCATACCAGCTGGTCAACCTTTTATGTAAAATAACACAAACAATCAAGTACAGTGACTGATAAAGCATGTAATAAAAATATTCTTAGTAGACGTACATATAAAGAACTTTTAAGAATTTATAAAAGTGTAGTGAATGCAACTCTAAGTTGGCTGAAAACCAACAAAATTTTCAACTTCTTAAATTATCATTATTTTCTTATTACTAATTTGTTAAGCATTTGAATGTATAGTTATGGAAAGAGTGGTGTGAAAGAAAGCAGAACAAATAATTAAGAAAATAACTGTAAAAGAAAAACATGAAAAAAGTGGCACAGTAAATGAGGGAAAACACTGTCAAGAGAAGTGTGGTACAGATGGAATTGAAAACAAATAATAGTAATGAATAATTATGCAAAAATACAGAAATTAAATATCAGATATAATTACTGTATGGTTGAGGTACGTGTGAGGGTGAAAGATTAGAATACATGAAAAGAATTGTAAGGGAAATAGAGTAGGTTGTCCAATAAATAAAAGTAAAGGAAATGAACACATTAACATGAGAGAGGTGTTAGAGGGAATGGCTCAAGCATTTAAGGAAAAAATAATAAAGTTGGATACAAACGGAGAATTTTGTGAAATGTCATAAAAGTTGTTTGCATATTGTTATTGGATTCTGTAAATAGGAACATCACATTGAGAATGCTTCAGATTCTTCAGAAGTAGCAGAGCCTAGGACGCCAGATGTTATGTCTCTCCTGCCCCCAGCTCTGGATGACAGGACTGAACTGAGTAGTTCTTCACAAGCTTATCACAAAGAAGCACCTACACCAATCCTTTTGCCCAAAGAAGACCTCTGTTTTGCAGAGAGTGATTCTCCAGCTGAGGATGATAAAGAAAAGTATTTGCAAAAAAGAAGGTAAGTGTTTAAATCATTTTTCTAAGGCAGCACTTTCATAAAACAGATCTTGTTTCTGTTTCATAAATTCCTCAAGGATTATTACTTTCTGTTTGAATACTTGTATTGAATTATAACTGGTTTACAAATCCTTTGAAAAGCAATTACTTGGCATTACCTCTATTAGCTGGTTTACATCACATGTGCTTCCTCTTTTTTTCTAGTAGATTATAGTGGGTTTTATATACTTATCTCTGTGATTGATCACTTATGAAACACTTCTAGTGTGTTACAGCTGTTTTTAAAGTATTACTAAAAGGTACTTTGGCAACATTAAATAACACAAGTTATGTCCAGAACATTAATACTCTATTGATAGTCAGGTGCTTATTTCACGCCCCCCAGTGGCTCAGCGGTATGTCTGCGGACTTGCACGCTAAAATCCGGGTTTCGATACCTGTGGTGGGCAGAGCACAGATAGCCCATTGTGTAGCTTTGTGCTTAATTCTAAACAACAAAAAAAAGCTTATTTCACTGACATATCCTCTGTGTTAGTAACCCAAATACTTATGCCATCCATTAGAAGTGAGTTTATATCATTCATATTAAGAACAACAGTTAAGTTTTTATTTCCTGTTTATTTCATGTCTTAAGTTGCAATCTTTCAATTTAATTTTTAACAACTTTCTTCAGTTGTAACAATTTGAAAAACTGAGAAAATTCTAATTATTAAAAGAATGAAGATAATACAAATGTGTTGCAGTTATTGTTCTCACAAAAATATAATATTTTGGTGACATACATTAAAATACAAAAGTAATCTAAATAAATTAAAGGTTATACAGTTTAGCTTGCTGAAATAGAATTGGCAGGATGGAGTGTCTATGGAAGAGTGATGTAAAGTGCCACTTGTATGCAGATGGTGGATGTCAAGACTGTAAATAAATATGCTAGTGACTGTACCCTACAGATGTTGAAACTAACTAAAGATAGTGTGATCATATTCATAGGAGCATTCTTTGTTTCTTTCTAGTCAAGATTTTTAGAGCAAATTCATCACTACTGGTGAGACCAATGCCACATTTACTTCAGTGTGTGATACATTTAAGTGAAAGTGTTTGCTCTAAAACACTTATGTGACTTTAATGTATTAACTATTCATCAGCAATGCTAGTGTCTACAAGAGAAGTTTGCTTTAATAGTGCAAGTTTTAGTCTTCAAAATTGATGGTGTTTTTTTATCTTGAAAGATGATTTTTGATGAACTTGACAAAAAAATGCAAGTGTTTAAAGAAAGTTGAATTTTGATCTTCTGTACATTGTTTTTGTTTTGTTTTTTACAATTTGCTATTAAGATTGATTACACACTTTATGTGCCGTGTAGTTTTTTTTTGCTCATATCTTATGGGGTAGAACACTGGTACAGCCTGTTTGCTGTACAGCGTTTTTTTTCCCTCATATTTCTGATGGTATTAATCCATTACATTTTTTCTCTTCTTTTTACATTTTGTTTTTAATGTTTATATAGTGGTGTTACACATTTTTGGTTCAGTTGATAACAAACTCACTAACGATATATTCTAAGTCAAGTTTGTTTGGAAGAATAAATGATGATGGAAAACAAACTCAAAAGTATTAAACTTTGTTTCAGATTATTATATTTTGTAAATTATATTTATAAATTTTAAATTATTTTACAGTTTCCTTCTCACATTGTGTGACTCATGCATCACAGAATGGTATAAATGTACAGTCGATGCTCACACATATTCTTTTTTGATGATGAATTTTATTTTTTTAAGTACATTTTTATTTATGGAAACAGGTGTATTTACTGATCCGTACGTAAAAATGTGTAAAGTATGTGTAGTGGATTACAGTTGAAACTAACTAACTATGCAGGTATGTGATCCAGGAGCTCATAGATACAGAAGAAGATTATGTGAGAGATCTAAGAAGCATCGTAGAGGTAGGTTTTGCTGCTGTTTTTTTTTCTCTGTCTCTTTCTTTTTCTAGAGTATTTAAATTAATAAACTGAATAGTTTATTCTATATAGCCTTCAGGGATTTTGTAAAGGTCAGTTAGTTTACATTTCTTCTAACGCGTCTTTTCATTTAGGGTTACATGATGCTAATGAAGTCTGTTGAAGTACCAGTACCAGATGACCTGAAGAATGGAAAGGACAAAATAGTTTTTGGAAACATTGAAGCTATCTATGAATGGCACAGAAAGTAAGTAAAGCTTTATACTGTAACACTTGAATAATTTTTGTTAGAAGATAATAAATGTTTATGTAATATTATTTCTTGTGAGGCGGTAGTTGTAATTTGGCAGAAGATCAGATAAATAGTTAAAAGATAAATTTACACTTGTGTTTACAATAACAGAAATTTAGTTTTAATCTAAATGTGTGTGGAATTGAAAGAAAAAAGGCAGCCTTCTATTCCTCGATGTCATTTGCTATCTTCTGATAGGACTTTCTACGTAATACTTATGTTAATACTATTATTTGTGTTACAGTGTAGTTGCAATATTAATTTTATATTACCATTTCTAAAGCATCTGAGTTTGGAGTATTAGCTGTGTGATACTGTGTTTACATGGTATTTTTGTACTACTATGAACATCACATCTATTTATAGGGCATTATGTTTATCCTACTGTGTGCATAATACTTGTATCATTTTTCTGTAGCACATTTCATGGCGAGTTACAGAAATGTGCCACAGAACCAGGAAGACTTGGTCCATTATTTCGTCGGTATGAGAGAAGGTTGCACATGTATGTTGTCTACTGCCAGAATAAACCTAAGTCTGAGTATATTGTCTCAGAGTACATTGATACTTACTTTGAGGTAAGATTCAATTTTGTAACAGTAAATTAATCAATTTAGATGAGGAATAATATGTGACTTAACAGAGATTTCAGTTTAATACTTTATGTAAAGAATTATTGTATTTGAAATTTTTTTTTTTAAATTGATTTTTTTTTAAGAGAGAAAATATTCTAATTTGAAATAAAAATGTGAACTGTTATAAGTATGAAAAGCATCTTTTACTCTCTCAGGAATTACGACAGAAGCTTGGACACAAGCTCCAGCTGCCTGATCTACTAATAAAACCTGTCCAGAGGGTGATGAAGTATCAGCTTTTGCTGAAGGTAAGATAAATGTTAAGGATTTGTTTGAACCCTTGTTTAAACTACAAATATATTCTGCACACTAATCTACTAAGTCATTTAGATTTGTAAGAACTGGAATACTTTTCTGTTGTACAATGTTCACTTAATTCAAACCTTTGTTTTAATATTGGGACCATCACTGTTACATTCAATTATGAAGTTTGACCTTTACTAATAGTTTTGATCATGCTTTCTACACTTTATGACTCATTGTTTCACTTATTTGTAACTTAAACCGTGCCTACTACAGTTTATGATGGACTTTTTTCCTTATTTGTAACTTATATCTACTACATTCTGTGATACACTTTTCTTTTGTTTCGAGTATTTTATGTCAAATGTGATGGTTAACAGACAAATATGTTGCATTGACTAGTCTTCATTTCAGGTTTAAAAGTGCATCTAGTGTTCTTTTCTCCTGCTAAAGAGAAGCTTAAAATGTTATCATGTTCCTAGATTAAGAATACATCCATTGTAAATATTGTTGAATTGTTTTCATTCCAACTTAAACATTTCTTTGTCAACTGTGCAATAATTTTTTTGTATCTCAATGTATAAATATTTTAAAACATATTTGTTTTTTCTCATCTATCCATGTATTTCAGGATATTTTGAAATACACAGAAAAAGCTGGTCTTCAGAAAGAGGCAGTAGAATTAAGAAAGGCCGTCCATATTATGCATGTGGTACCTAAAGCTGCTAATGACATGATGAATGTTGGACGCTTACAGGGTTTTGATGTAAGTAAACATTGGCTTTTTTTGATGTACGGATTTTCAAACCAGTTAGGATTTATTTTCTAATTTCAAAACAACAAAAATATTTTTTCCATTGAAGATAATTCAGTTTCTTTCAACTGATAACAAAATTTCCAAGCTTAAAATTGAACAAAAATCTGGTAAAAGATTTTTTTTATCAGACTAGTATTTCTTAGATGCTTTTTCTCTTCTACCAAAACTATTCTATTTTTCAATCTTTTATTCCTTTTACCAAATTTCTGTTCAGTTTTAAGCTTGGAAATCTTGTTATCAGCTAAATATTCATTATGTTGGTTATCTGTACTTTTTACCATGTATGATTATTGTATTTTTTAACAAACGTGTGTTATACTGACTAGACATATATCCACTTTAGTAAACCTGTAAACCTTTTTGTTAAATGTTTTACTTTTATCAGCTTCATATTTCATTCAATCCTTTTGTTAAATAGATAATTCTTTTATCATTTCTACCATTGCTTGCTTATTTATGAAAGTTGTTTGTTATATCAGCCCTCTGCACTTTTTTACTACTTATGTGCTCCTTAATATACATATCATTTCTCATGGGATTAGTTTTAGTACTTTTTACTTGTATTCCTTATAGCATTCATGCTCATTTTATTTGTGCTCCATTTATCTGTTAAGCCTTCAGTAGCACATCAGTATGTTTGTGGACTTGTAATGTTAGAAACTAGGTTTTGCTGCCCATGGTGGGCAGAGCATACATAGCCCTCTATGTAACTTTGTGCTTAATAACAAACAACAACTGCCACCACCACCACCTATCAGTTTTGCACTGTTATTTTTAAGCCATCATTCCTTTTATCTGACCAGTATTCTTTTACCAGTTCTGTATGTGTTTTTATTAACTTTCATTTCTTTTCCAGAAAACATTGAGGCATTACATATGATTTAAATATTTTATTAATTCATTTAAAAAACAACACTCTGCATGTGGCCCTTTAAATGAAATTAGCACCTAAATTTAATTATCAAATTAATTATTTCTTTGTACAGGGTAAAATAACAGCACAGGGGAAGCTGTTACTTCAAGGTAGTCTCTTAGTGGTAGAACCAGTATCAGGAGGAAAGGCAAAGGAAAGACAGGTTTTCCTTTTTGAACAGATCATCATCTTCAGTGAATCTGTGGGTCAGAAAACACAATTTTCAAATCCTGTATATATATACAAGAATCACTTACAGGTGAGTGTACTTTGAATTAAGTTAATTTAAAACTTAAAAAATCTTGTAAGATTCTTTTGGTGAAAGTATTAAATGTTAAGCTTGAAATATTATACATATTGAGATTACCTGCATTTCCTGATTGTGTTGTATTTGATGGCCAAGATTGTACATTATATTTTTCAATGCCACAAGATTTGTTGTCAAAGTCTCTGCATTGGGTGGAAAAGTCAATCTTAGGACAGATGTCTTTACAAAGTTTTTCACATAACGTTTCACACTACATACACTTTGGCTTCCAAGACCATGTTTAAGTATATAAGAGAAGCACATGTTTGTAGCCTCTTACCTTTTAATGGTGTGTAATTTTGTCATTGTAAAACACTTCTTGTGTAAAAATGTAAAAGCTATGAGCATTGGGAAATCGGTAGACAACCTTTATCTTATCAACATAAAATGCTTCATGTGTAAAGATATGCAAGTTATGAGCATTGGAAAATTGGGAGACAACCTCTATTACTAGAGCACTATTACAAGACAAGCATATTTTTGTGTTGCTATATTCTTAGGTGTATGTTTTTTTAGTATTGGAATGTAGTACTTCTTTAGCACTGATAACAACATAACACATATCTCTATACTGCTGGGGACACTGTTTCATGGTAAACGTAGTATTTTTTTAGTTTTGACATACTGTTATGGGAAGAATATTACAATCCCATAGTGCCATGATATTGTGTTGTATAAGGAAGATAGCATACTATTTTATTTGTTTTTGAAATATTGCCTATTGCACATTATATTATATTAGGAGTTGGGAACTGTTACATGGTGAGTATTTATATTCCTTAGTAATGTTACATATTTATAGCATCAGTGTAACATTGTAATTTTTTTTCCTTTCATTTTCTAAAGGTCAACAAAATGTCTCTAGAGGAACATGCTGAAGATCCCCTGAAATTTGTTCTCAAATCCAAAGACCCTAATCAACAGGGTTTATGCTTTATCATCCAAGGATCATCACAGGAAGATCGAGATGAATGGGTGTTTAACATTAAAGCAATCCTCGACACACAGTTAGACTTCTTGAGAGGTATTAGAGGCTATAGTGCTATTTTATGTTCTGTTAGCCTGTTATAACAATGTTAAAAAGACAACACTTTGTTTGAATAAAGTTATTAGCGGTTAAATTGATATAAACCTTTTCTTTTAGCATAGTAAGTAACTTTTTTTTTGCATTATTTACTTATGACCACGTACTTGGTGGTTTACTTAATAATTGAATATTGAATTTCTAGATGTAATAAAGTCATGTATAGGTCATTGTTACAAAAGTCATAATTTTTTTCTTTGTATGTTGTTTCTCTGCAAGTAGTGCCTGCTGATTACACAGCCTGAATTATTGCTTGTTAAAAGTCTTAAAGTGTTTGTTGTTGTTGTTTCATAAAGATAAGTTTTAATTTGAGGTTGATGGTGGAATTGTATTAATGATGTCTAACATCTACTGTCTTCCTAAATGTAAGGTTTGCATAATTTGAAGTTTTGTGGTACATGATTCCAGATTGTTGGCTGCATAATTGAAGGATGCTGGGCAATTAAAGTTGTGACCCTGTCTTGAATATTTCCTTATGTAAATGAAACACTATAATTAAATAAAAATTATAGAAATACCTCAGTTACAAATCCTGTGTATCAGTATTTATATTTACAGTGAATTCTGTTAAGAAGCTGTGTGGAATGAGAACTGAAACAGTGACTGTAATGGCATTGCTTATTTATGCTGTCAGTGTTATTGTTAAAATGTTACTTAATATTACATTTTATAGAACAGACCTTTAAAATTGGTAGGTGTTTGGGTGAGGGAGATGTCGAAGTGACTTTGATTATTTACAAGAACAGTGGGATTAAATATCTGTGAACTACACTTGTAAACCACTAGGATTACATATTAAAAAGATTACATTATTAACCTATTCTAATTTTGTGTTTCTATTTTTAAGAGATGTTTCAGTTTGAAAAATTGTAAAAAGTACTTATGTTTTGTTGACGTTTTTGTGGCATGTTTTAATTTATTTTATTTCTACTTATAAAGAATAATTAAGAATGGTGATAGCTTTATAAAAATAGAATAGCCATTTTTGTATGTATTTTAATGTTAGCATAAATGAGGTATTGATATTATGTGTTTGTTTAAAGATATCATAGTACAATATAATGTTGTGATATTGTAACTATAATACAGAGTATTACTGATAAAAACAGAGTTTTTATGCTTTTATGACTAATTCAATATTCCTTCTCCTTGTAGCCTTACAGTCACCTATAGCTTATCATAAAGAACTTGCAAAAGATGTGTAAGTATACTAGTAAATCTTCTGCCCAGCATGTGTAGATGAAGATGTATTTTATATTCAAATTATACAAGTTAGTATTATTAACACTGAAAATATAAAAACCTCCTTATAAGTGTTCCCTCTAAGTCGGGTGACTTTACAACAACTAGTGGAGTTCTGCATTCTTAATTATTCCAGCCACTCATATCCTTTGTAATGGTTGAAGACCTTAATGATCCCAGAAGTTGGTAGGCCTAAAGTTTAAATAACCAACTGTAGTATAGCAAGACAGCTTAATGGTTCAGTAATGTTGGTGGTCTAAAAATACGCCCTCCCCCCCCCAAAAAAAAAACGACAACAAACAAAAAAACTGGTACTGTACATCACCACATTGCCTTGAAATTTGTACATGTAAAAAATTCATTCCACATATGGACTGAAGATTTTAGAAACTGAAAAATTATTTGTTAAGTATGAATAGAACTGTTGTACTTATGTGCAAAATTTGTATTTTCTTATCGGTTGCATTTTGCAGTCAGACCTACTTGCAACATTTTTGTGCTTCTTGTTATTGAATCAGAACATTCATTTTCAAAAACTGAAATCTTGATGTACATTTGCCTTTCAGAATATGTTACAGAACTGAAACCAAGTTCCTTTTGAACTGTTTCATGTTATGATATGCTTCAAATCCCAAGTTACGTTCCTAATCAGTTGAAGCATTAGGCATGTGCAACTCATGCAATTTTATAAGGCCTCAGAGCAGTGATAGGTCCCCTGCTTTAGTGACTTAGAACTAGTCATTGATGTTAAAGTAGAAGTGAACATTCTTGTTTATGGTGGAAGTTGCAAATTGGTTTGAAATTTATAGAAGTACTAATATAAACTTATAATTATTTTAATAAGGTTAAATTGTTTGGGATTGTTTTTTATCATACTGAATTTAACAGCATGTTTTTCATTGGACAGAGTAGAACCCATGACCCTCTTAGTGATTGGATTAATCCATAATCTAGTTGCACATATTTCTCATTTATACTTGGCCCTAGTTTTTCAGATAAACTTGAAGTTGTAGTCTTAAAGCCACTTTCTTTACTCAACAAACAACTAAGATGATTTGCCCAGTGACCTTACACATAAAGCTCACATGATGGGAAGCAAAATACTCCTCAATCATGTTATTAAACTTAGTATTGTTGTTGGTAAATTTTTTTGTGAGATTGTAAATTAGTATTAATTGTGAGATGTATTAAAATACTGATAAGATGTTATAGAATACATTTTGTATAAAATCTGAATTTTAATTTTTTTTAGCATTAGAGTCATCATGTATTTTTAGAATCACTAATTTGTCTAATTCTACAGCTTAGAAATATTCCAAAAACAGTAATTTGTGGTCCATTTTTTTCCAATGATGAACTTGTACATTTTCTTGCTAAACTGCCAGATTTTCATGAGTGCCCTTAGGGAACATATTTATCAAAGGTTTTGTATCTTACAGCTCATCTCCAGAATTGGGATCACTGTGGAACCCAACCTTGAGGAAGACTTTTTCCCACCCTCCAAGTACTCACAAAGTCTCAGAGGGAGCTAGTATGAAGCCTTTATGTTTTCCTGGACATGATAAGAAGAACAAGTCTAGTGATGGCACAGCCACAACAAGTGAAGAATGTCCAGAAAGTATTTTAGTTGCTTCCACTTGTACCTCTCCTCCAAGCTCAGCAGTTTTTGGAGAAGGTAAACAAAGTCCAGTATGGCTAGAAGGCCAGCGTAAGCATTCTTTCCCTTTGGAGAATAATCCACAGCAAACCCCTCCAAAGGGTAAACGTCACTTTTTTGAAGGTTTTCGCAACACACTATGTTCCAAATCAAAATCAGACTTGATGGCCAGTTCACTGTGCACAAGCCAAAGCTTGGATTCAGGCACAACCAGCCACACTAGTGACCCCAGGACAGAATTAGAATCTAAAAAAGACATTGGAGTAATTAGGAGGTGGTCTGAAATTTCTTCTTCAAACATGGTCAGACCTAGTTTAGTTACAGAGTTTACTGACTCTTCTGCTCCACACAAGTAGTCCTGTACCTTTTCTTAGTAGGACTTGTATCAAAGTCATCCTGCTGTATTTGAAATCTGGTTTCTTCAGACCAGTCTTTACATTGAATGATCACTGTGTCTTTGCTCCAATAACAAGTGAAGGGGTTATCTTCTTATCTCAGTTTTATTATGTTTGAAATTAGGAGGAAAGGAGTAATTGAAGCTGGTTTCCCTTGCTTGTACTTACCAAGTGAATGTAAATACTAAAGTCCAGCAAACTGCTGAGAATGTGTTTTAATTGACTGTAAACTATGCATCAGACTGTAAGCACGTTACATTGTACAGGTGTATATAAATGAGTGTGTGCATCCATTCTTTGAAGCTCTGTAGGTTTGTGTTTATAAGATGTTTAATAATAAATAATGCTTCATTCCCGTAGTCTCACTGTCTCTTTGACTAATAAATGCTCTGTATTTATGTATTTATTATGTACTGATCAGTAACAAGTCAACAGTTATAAATATGAATGGAACAAGCTTGATTTTTTTTAAGTATCTCTTTCTCTTAATGTTAAAGGCGATGAAAAAAAAGTAGCATTGATAGATAGAAAAGTAAAGAAAGAAATGGACTATGTGTGCATGTTTGTATAATCAGAAGAAACTGTGTGTGAACGTATTAAGTACAATGTTGTAGTACCAGTGTGCATGTGTTAAAGACCTTAGTGTGTACATTAGTGATAAGTTATCTGTATGTTTAGAGATACTTGGAATTTATCTAAATAGTTAACACTATTATGTATTGAATAACTTGGCTTATACGTATTTTCATAAATGTTATATGTATATAAAGTCATATTAGACTGCAGATGTGAAATTATGATTTTGTGAAGAAAGTGCACGTATTTCCTGGAGTTTTTAATATTTATGGAGGGATTTACAGTGAATGTACATTTGAAACTGTTAACTTTCTGTAAAGCAATTGATTTATATTAGTATGAGTTGTATAGAGTGTATGGAAGGATATTGTATGACCATAATGATGAGAGAATGTTATTTTTTCTGAAGAAGTAGGTTTATATATATGTACATCGTAAATGTACTGATGATAAGTGTGTTGATACTATGACGCATACTTGTTGGCAGGACTCGTAGTACGTATGTACAGAGAAATATAGTATGGCTCTAGTGATGAATATTTATGATGAAGGATGTATCTAAATACATTGTGATGTATGCGATTACTGCTTTATAGGCTTATGAGATGTATTTTAATTGTAACAGAAGTATGTAACTTTAAAATAATTTTTACTGCTTTTGGCCATAAAGTTTACTGCTAAATTAATTCAACAAAAAAAGTACTTATATTTATCTTCATTAAGACTGCAGATACTTTCTAATAGAAGTTTCAGTGTATCGTTGATAAGCCTAACTTGTTAGTCGACACTACTAGTAGTAAGTTTCCTGAATTTCCAATTTACCGGCCCCCCAGTGTCCCAGCGGTATGTCTGCGGACTTACACGCTAAAATCCGGGTTTCGATACCCGTGGTAGGCAGAGCACAGACAGTCCATTGTGTAGCTTTGTGCTTAATTCAAAACAACAACAACCAATTTACCGTTTTGGTTTTTTGCCATGATTTAGAAGCATTTTATATAGTTTTTCTCATGACACCTTTCAAACTTCGCTCTGCTTTACTTTACTTATTAATCACACTATGTCAACTGTTCAGCCACATTCAGATAAAACTTGTTCTCTATTATTTCTCTTCAATTAATACAAATGAAATATTTATCGTAAAAAAATTGTGACCACGAAAAACTTTCTTACTTAAAAAGTAAGGTTGTATCCTTATATATTTAAAAACGACTGGTATGGGTAGAGAAAGCACTAATAGTGGAGCAAACGTTTCGACTTTCTTTGGTTATTTACAAAATCACGAAATCATATACGGCTGCATACCATATATTCTCGACATCAGAAAAATAACCATTTGGCAAAAACTAGCAACAAAATGGCTTTCCAGTTAATACCAAATGTATTTAAAAACCAGGAACAAAACTAAGGTCTATACTATGTGAAAACTACACTGACAAACACAACACCAACATTATTTATAAAATACAATGTGATAACTGCCACCACTTCTGTATTAGAGAAACAACTAGAAAAATGGAAACCATATTCAAAGAACACAGCTACCTTCACACATTTTAGAACACTGCAAATCAAATAAACACAACATAACTATAAAAAACACTCAAATACTAAATGAAGAAACAAACGCAAAATTAAAGAAGCCTTACTTATACAACTCAAGCCTAAAATAAACCAATACAAAGGAACTTTTTATACCTATATTAATAAATATATCCAACATCTAAGCACGCCCTCTACATTCCTATACTCAGTTACACAACCCCCTTCAAACATGTGGTCAATTACCGCTTTCTTTGTGAACCTGACGCTGACCGAAAAAGGTCGACACGTTATTTGTTCCTCTACATAGTACTTTTTTTTAGCCATACCAGTCGTTTTTATATATATAGTTTTCTCGTCATCATGGATTAAGGTTGTATTCTTGCTTCTTTTACTAAGAGACTAAAAAATGTCGAATTTGTTACTGTCATGTCATCTGAATAGGACGATGTTATAAACAAGAAAGTTAGTACAGTTGGTGCCAAATAATAACCCACACTGAAGGGCTAGGCCTATAATTGCACACCAGTTTGACATTGGAAGTGTCTGAACTAAACACTATTTTTCCATTTATGTATACGAGTTGGAGAAACTGTTGCATTACGAGTTTTAGTAACGATAATCAATTACAACTGAGGGGGGAGGTGTTTAAGAAACTCCAGATTTAATTTTTTGTAATTCACTGACACGTTTAAAT
Organism: Carcinoscorpius rotundicauda; assembly: GCA_011833715.1. Lineage (NCBI taxonomy): Eukaryota > Metazoa > Arthropoda > Merostomata > Xiphosura > Limulidae > Carcinoscorpius > Carcinoscorpius rotundicauda. The sequence goes on from CM022401.1 coordinate 35,113,515, forward strand.
ATTTAAGCTACTTCAGTCTAAAACCAAGTAATGAATTCATATTTCTCAAATAATACCTTGCGCTAAAACTTACAATGTTAATTATTTATACATTTTTATATGCGAGTCATAATCCCTATTATAGCGACATAAGCCTAGCTGTAGTATTGTAGATAAAAATTATGTATTTAGTTAGATTAGCAAAAAGCACGAATAATACTATCAAATCAGGGCACTGGTTTTTGTTTTTTCTTCCAAATCAAATAAAGCTGCTTTAATCCTCAAGCAATTGTTTAATTGGCACAGGGGGAGGATTGTTCATTATTAAGATGAACCGTTTTTGAATGAAAAGTTTTAGGGCAACATTTTTTGAGATCCTTAACGCTGTGGTATACATACTACCATTTGTCACATTTCTTCCTTACTTTTTGCAGTAAGTTGGTCAATTTAGTTTTTCTGGGTTTGCTGTTCATTCATTATGTCCAAAACATTGGGCGAAAAATTGACATTAAGTAATATGCTAAATAAACGTAAAAGATTGTATAAATTACCGATTTTTTTATTTATGAGATGTTCAACAGCCCATTAATTTTATTTTATTTTTCATTGTCACTTTTATTATAGGGTAAATGCACACATATTTATGACATTTAGATTAAGAAATAAACCATGATTTCTACTATTTCTACGTAAAATAGCAGTCATTTAAACATTTATTGTCAAACTTTGCTATGATATCAAGAAATTGAGTTGAGTAAAGTAGTAATTTCAAAAGCAAAGCTCTTTACGTATGCCACCTAGGGCCACGTCTGCGGAATCGCACAGCAAGAAACATGATTTTCATACCCGTGGAGGGCAGAGCACAGATAGTCATTTGTGTAGCTTTATACTTATTTCCTAACACTATTAGATACTTTTAAAACGTGTTCTTTCGTTAGGTTGGTTTTTTTGGATTACTAATCTGTAAAAATAATATAAAGTCTAGTCTACTTATCGATAACTAATCGATTTATTTCTTCAACAATGTTGTGTAAAGACTATGCTTACTGATAAGCCTAATCTCACAGACAGTTTTAACAGAAATTTTGAAACTAATTTACACGAACGAATAAAATCGTGTCATTTATAACGCTTCTTTGATAATAAGCATAGTGACTGAATTACTAACCCTCTCTTTTGATCTCGTTCACCAGCAATGAACTAATTATCTCATTTTAATTTCATGAATATTCGAAATCCTACAAAAGCCTAAACTCTAGGAAACTTCACACAATTATTATATCATGTAAAGAACTCTTTCTATGGAATAAAAGAATCAAATAATTAAAATGTAGCATAAAACAGCATTTTTATGGACTAGGTGCTTCACTGTTGGACTCTATCCTAAAATATCTTATCGTGTACTGATCCATTGACGCAAAATATGTTTTATTTAAATAACAATGTGCGTAAGATTTATCACAAACTATTATTTACTTCCAATATGCTTTGCTAAACATGCCATTGTTTACATACAATAGCACATTGGTGTTGGAAAGAGCTGCAAACTGGGAAGTATAAGAAGCTGCAAAAAGTAGCACTCGTTTTGTCAAAAGCAGCTCGTTCTAGAGCAGTGGTTCTTAACCTGGGTTCAATCGAACAGAAGGAGTTCGGTGAGTCAGTCTCAGGATTTCGGCGGAGGTCAGTCGGTGGTTATCCCAGGGAAAGGTGCTGAATCGTTTTTTCCATGCGTGTGGAATTAGCCCTGTTTTTGCGAGAGCACCAACATTGTCATGCAGATTGCTTCGAAAAGACTGAATTTATTTTCATTTTGGTGTACATGGCAGATATCTTCAATGCTCTCAATCATCTGAATTAATGGATGCAGGGCGGTGAAGTCAACATCATCGAAGCAGAAGAAAACCTGAAGGCTTTTCCAAAAAAAGCAACCGTTATGGAAACGACGAACAGAGAATGATAATTTCGCAAACTTTCCCCTGCTGGACGACTGTTTAAGTAAGATCGAAGATGTGTCCGAAATCGGAGACATTTCTGTACCCGGGGAACTAAAGCAAGCAATTGCCACGCACTTAGATGATGTCGCAAAGTCTCTCGACAGATACTTCCTCACCAGAGAGTCATATCCAACATGGGTGAGGCAGCCGTTCACATTTCGTGTTGTGACAACAGATGTCAATGATGAATATCTCGATGAAATCATTGAACTTCAGCAGAGCCAGGCTCAACAGCAACTTTTCAGAACAACAATACTCTCAACGTTTTGGTGTCACCATATTGTAGCGTTCCTTATTGTTAAGAAAGCCCTTGAGATACTCATACCGTTTGTTACAACATATCTTTGCGAGCAATCCGTTTCGAGGATGGTAGACATAAAAACGAAGAAAAGGAACAGACTTTGTTGCGAAAATGATATAACAGTGACACTTGCCAAAGTCAAGCCGGGCATTTCTAAACTTGTCTCTAAAAGACAAAAGCAAAAGTCACATTGATTTGCAGTAAATATTCATTGAGTTATGTTTTTGTGTTTGTGTGAAATTCATGTTTTGTTGGTTCTGTTTTTTGAACACAGTGATATTGTGTACAACTGATGGTTCATTTTGTGCACTAATAAAACATCTACTTAGATTCTGAATTTGAAAAAAATCATATTTTATTTTTTCAATTACGAAGGGTTCAGTGAATGTATGAAACTTCCAGGGTTTAGTACCTCCAACAAGGTTAAGAAGCACTGTTCTAGAGGGTCTCAAGAAATGTCCACAGAAAATTAATATAATAATATAACTTGCAGTTGTTATATACGTCAGATATGTCAAAGGAAAGAATTGAAAACATCTTTAAAATTTGCTTAATCATTTGTTTTTTTGTTAGAGCAAAGCCACATTTGGCTACTCTCTGTGTCCACTGTGTGGAAACGAACTCCGGATTTTGTTGTTGTAAGTCTGTTTACCGTTATTGGAGGAGGTGCTTGCCTGAAAGTTCCTCACTCTCTCTATCTCGGTGTTTGAGTATCGTATGTTCGTACTCTAGATCAGGTTCTGTTTGACCTCTTACTACTCCCCGTACTTATGTGGTCTTGTTGTATTTGATAGTGATAGTTTCTTCATTTTTGGGTCAGAGTGAACTGAATATTACTCCGATCCTTTTCAGGACAATGTCCATGTATTGTTGTACATATATATGGTTATTATTTTGCCCTATCATCTGGATGTGAAGTTTATTGGTAGCACTTTTATTTTATTTTTACTCATTATACACACACACACACACATTTTTATTATGTATTTATTATTTTATTTTATTTTTACCGGGGAGAGATGTTTAGATTTGTTTGTTTTGGAATTTCGCACAAAGCTACTCGATGGCAATCCGTGCTAGCCATCCCTAATTTAGCAGTGTAAGACTAGAGGGAAGGCAGCTAGTCATCACCACCCACCGTCAACTCTTGGGCTACTCTTTTACCAACAAATAGTGTGATTGATCGTAATATTATAACGCCCCCACGGCTGGGAGGGCGAGCATGTTTGGCGCGACTCGGGCACGAACCCGCGATCCTCAGAATACGAAGCGCACGCCTTAACGCTCTAGGCCATGCCGGGCGGAGATGTTTAGGACTAACTTCATTATGTTTGACTTGCCTATCTAGTTCGCATAGTAATTCGTTTTTCATCCAGTTTTTATCGAAGTACGTTATTGTACTATGTTGGAGTCTATCTGAATATGGTTGGTATGTTCTATTATTTGTGTTCCTCACTATTTAGATATATTCCTTACACATTTTTTTGCCGCTCTCATGAACTCAGTGCCCCGAGAAAATATTCCATAGACTTTACAATAATTTATGTTATTTGCACAGTGAAAAGCATAATTATTAACACACATTAAACTGACTGCAATTAAGCATTGGAAAATATAGTCAATAAAATATAACACGAGTGTTATTATTAGTTTACTTCAGAATTGTTGGGATAAATTGTATAAAGCTGTGATCTGATTCATTCATATTCAATAGAAACTTTAAGCTAAAGCACAGTAGGATAAGTTAGACCACTACAAGAACAATAGCATAAGTTTAATATTTTTTCAACTGTGATTCTCTGTGATATCTTCAAACATGATTGTTTAACTTCAAGATGTTCACAGTAACTGTGTGTAAAGGTTATGTTAGAAAGTAAGTGCTGGCAGTATGTCAGGTTTTATATATAGTCCGGACTTTTTAAAGTAGATATTTGTGACATTTTCGTGATAAATTTCGACAAAAAACAATGCGCATAGTTTACCTGTTCCAAAATAATAGGCCCGGCATGACCAGATGGTTAAGACATTTGACTCGTAATCCGAAAGTCGCGAGTTTGAATTCCCGTCACACCAAACATGCTCGTCCCTTTTAGTTGTGGAGGCTGTATAATGTTTCAGTAAATCTCACTATTCATTGGTAAAAGAATAGCCCAATAGTTAGCTGTGGATGATGATGACTAGCTGCCTTCCCTCTAGTCTTACACTACTAAATTAGAGACGGCTAGTGCTGATAGGCCTTGTGTAGCTTTGCGTGAAAAAAAAAAATCTTAAAATGAGTAAAACATATATAAAGTGTTCGGTACATTACTGGTAGTCACAGTTGTTTCCAGAACTTTAAACAATCGTATATCTTTCGGCAAATCCCTCTCAGGCTGATTCAGTAACTTTAAAACAAACTTATTATGACAAATTATTTTCTGTGCTCTACTATAACAATATAGCCTGTGATAATTTCAATTTAAAAATCGCCACTATACGTTCTTTATGGCTGAACTTAGTCACCCAGTCGAGATATATCTGTGGAATTTTAATGTATAGCTATACTCTGACAGAAGTCTAGAACGTTCCACAAATTACTGGATATTATGATGCAATAATAATAAATTATTCCAAGTAACATGATACAATAATGTTAAAATCACCGGTTCATAATTATTGAACTAAGCAACGTATGATTCACAAACAGTTATGTGAACAAAATTACGAAAAACTATCGTTTCTAGATTAGGGCCTGGCGTGGCCGAGCGCGTTAAGGCGTGCGACTCGTAATCCGAGGGTCGCGGGTTCGCGCCCGCGTCGCGCTAAACATGCTCGCCCTCCCAGCTGTGGGGGTGTATAATGTTACGGTCAATCCCACTATTCGTTGGTAAAAGAGTAGCCCAAGAGTTGGCGGTTGGTGGTGATAACTAGCTGCCTTCCCTCTCGTCTTACACTGCTAAATTAGGGACGGCTAGCACAGATAGCCCTCGAGTAGCTTTGTGCGAAATTCCAAAACAAACAAACAAATTCGTTTCTAGAAATAAGTAAATTTAATAGTGTGCTATATAAATTATCTAAATCATAATTGTTGCATTAAACTTAAAACAGTCGTGTATATTTGAGACGTTAGCGTGATTAGGTCTGAGAAAAAAAAAGCCTACAATGGGGGACTTCAAATAGTAGACTTTTATGCTCCACATTCTACCCGTTAATATTATCTGGAGTAGTGGCAGTAAATATCATATTTTTTATATTTTGATAAAGTTAAACGAACAAATGATAAATCAACCTATCTTAAGATTTGTAAAAAGTTACATATAAAAGTGAAAATTTATACTAATTACTGATAATACACTGCCTACATTCTGATTGTATTGCACTGATCGAATCACTATAGGGAAATTGAGAAGGTGTATGGAAGAACACATTCATAATGCCATGCAGCCTACTCTCGTATTGTATTCCACTGGTTAAATCGTTAGTGGGAATTTGAGAGGATGTATCAACGAACAAATTCACCATGGTATGCACCTTTTTAAATTTCTTTGTTGTATTAAAATCGTTTAATTTAAAGCATTTACACTGTTTGGCCCACCCATGTTATCAGCTCTAAATTCAGATTACAATGGATTAATCATTTTATATGACTTAAGAAATGAAGTGTGAAAACAATTTTTTTAAATTTACCTGTGATTTAAAAATATGCCAGATAACAAAAGGTCTACAGTATCTTTTGGGTGACCTGTTGTTAAAAATGAGATGCGAATACTGCTTACGCTTCACAGTCACATCTCAACATTTACATTTATTGTTTTCATCATATATAATCTTTTACAGCACAACACTTCCTCCCATCGAGGATTAGCGTTAAGATCTGCGTTTTATAACGTTAAATTCCAGTGTTCAATCCCTCTGGTAGCCACAGAGTTTATAGCCCTTTGTGCAGGTTTGCGCTTAAACACAGCACGACAACTTAAGCCAGGATTAAATGTATTACAAAATAATTTGTTATCCATCATATTTTATCTCTCATACCATATGTAATTGTTGCTATGTGCTATAATTTACACGGGACGAGTATCCGATTTCTTATGTTACGTGAATGTATTACGATTTCAAATCAACGGAAATTCGAACATGAATTTAAAAGTTAATTGGATGTCAATATGTATGAAACTTATGATATTTGCTGACAAGATTGATACACAAAATTTATTTTTTAACATAAATATATGTTGATATACAAAAACAACAATACAATTTATAACAACGGTTATTGCAAGTAATTATTTATATACAAAAATGTTACAAAATCACAAACAATATTCAGTCTTCTGTCACGTCAGGATGAACTGAATATTTTATCGATGGTCCAGCTCCACGACTAGCGAATTAACATTATGTTGATACACCTCATTCGACAGAAATACTAGCTAGCTCTGCTGTTATTTGGCCTGACGCGATTTATACGCTTAACAGAGGAAAATAGATAACTGATGTTCTCATGGAAATACTAACGTCCGATGTTAGGTAAACGGCATGATGTTTAAAAGCTATAAAAGTTGCTGGTTGAATATCTGTAGCTTCCTGATTAATAAGCATTTATCACAATTATAGCTTCCGAAGTTTATTGTATAATGTCTGTAGCTGTCTAACAATATTCTAAAACTGTCTTAACATTGTTTGTGAGTTTGTAAAAGGTGGGTATAGATATAAATATGCCCCCCAGTTGCTCAGCGATATGACTGCGGACTTACAACGCTAAAAGTCGGGTTTTGATACCCGTGGTGGGCAGAGTACATATAGCCCATTGTATAGCTTTGTGGTTAATTCAAAAACAACAACAACGACAAAGATATAAATATTTGTGATAATGGTTATTACAAATTGTATTGTTCTTTGAATTGAAATATGTGTGTGTATTAATATTGTTGGCAAATATAAATTTGCTAAATACTGACATTTAATTCACTTCTAAATTTAAATCTCCGAATACTTGTAATTGGAAGACGTATGTAACGTGAATCGGAGACTCGTCCGAGATGAATTGTAGTACGTAACAGTAGTTCAGTGTCTACATACAGTAAGGTAAATATAACATTCAATATTTGTATGTGAATTCTCCCCATTTTCCGTTGTTGTCAATTGTCATACGCATTTCAATTAAACTTAAAAATAAGTTTACTGACAAGGGCGAGATTGGTGAATTTTTACCTTCTCTCTACACACTTGTTCAGTTGTTTTTTGTTTGGTTTGTTTTGAATTTCGCGCAAAGCTACACGAGGGCTATCTGCGCTAGCCGTCTCTAATTTAGCAGTGTAAGATAAGAGGGAAGGCAGCTAGTCATCACCACCAACCGCCAACTCTTGGGCTACTCTTTTACCAACGAATAGTGGGACTGACCGTCACATTATAACGCCCCCACGTCTGAAAGGGCGAACACATTTGGTATGATGGAAATTCGAACCCGCGAACCTCGGATTACGAGTCGAGTGCCTTTACCACCTGGCCATGCGAGGCCTGTTCAGTTGTTGGTAATAGTTTTTCAGTAAAACTTTTTTATGCTGTATACATAAGTGTCATTCATTCCATCGTACAATAATGAAGCTCTTACTTATATGTACGTTACTGGAAAAAAAAAAAGAAGTTTTTATTACGCGAAGTGGAACCTCTAACTTCGCGAAATTTTTATCCTGTGTGCATGTAGATTTGCAATAAGGGTCACGATTTTCCCGTTTTACCTCCGTTTCCCGTCATGGAGAATTTTATTTTTTTCCATTCGAATGTACAGAAAAAAAATTGGACAGCTAAATTTGCTGCACATAATGGAGCAAAACGAAGGTGAAAGGGTCACACGTATATTGACGTTTACAGACCTACAAAGAGATGAATAGCGTCAGACACAGTTCTCTATTGTCAGTTTTTCAAGTATCTACCGAGTATTCAAGCGAAAAACTGTCATTTGTGGCCAGTAATTGAGAAAAACGTGGAAACATGTTCTCGAAGCGATGCTATTTCTTTATAAACACGCAGGATGCATTTATGAGGTCTTTAATACGTCACATTTAGATCTAATTGTTTTTCACAATTTACAGTTTTTGTTTGTTTATTTTGAATTTTTATGCAAAGCTACACGAAGACTATTTGCCCTAGCTGTCTCCAATTTAGCAGTACGAGACTAAAGGATAGGCAGCTAGCCATCACCACCCACCGCTAACTCTTGGGGTACTCTTTTATCAATGAATAGTGAGATTGACTGTAACATTATAACGCCACCACATTTGAAAGGGCGAACATATTTGGTGTGACGGGGATTCGAACCCGCGACCCTCAGGTTACGAGTCGAGAGCTCTAACCACCCGGCCATGCCGAGTCTTACAGAGTTACAAAACGATAAACAGTATCAAAAAATACTTTTTTATTATCAGTTTTTTCAAAAATATACCCGTTTTTCAATCGGAAAACTGTCATTTGCGATATTCTTAATTTATTTATTCAGTTTATATTGTCTTTATGTTTATATGATTTATTGTACTCTTCTAACTTATATCCTTCTTTGAGAAAAGTTGTATTCCGGAAAACAGTATTTAAAAGGACTTAAAAAAATGTAGGTCACCAAATGGATTGTGTATGATAAGGTGAGGTGCAAACTCTAGAGGCTGTGTGTGTGTGTTCTTATAGCGAAGCCACACCGAGCAATCTGCTGCGTCAATCGAGGGAAATCGAATATCTGATTTTAAGGTTACAAAGCGGGAAACTTGAAGACATAGGTAAGTGTTACCATTAATTAGCACATTGCTCACCAATAGCTAAGTAAATGTATTTTTTCTTTGGACAAGAAAAAAAATTCAACAGAGATTACTGTGAAAGGCTGCAAATCTTATCCCTACCAGTTTCTGGCGCTCCAAGTGAGTACTGGCGCCACGGGTAATCTGCTAGTCTAGTGTTAAAGTATTCACTCAACTCCTTTTGCCTTTATATGTTTCCTTTAGCAATAGAAGTTCCAAGGATAATAACAGTAGTCGATTAATACAGTGAAGTTTTAAGCAAAAACAAACCACAATAAATAATTATTATGATAATAAGACAACATAAAGAGTCATAATTTGTGTTTGTAAATTGATATACTTCAAAACATTTTTCAAATAAAATTTGTAAACATTTGATTGTTTGTTTATCAGACGATGGCGAACATATTTGTTGTGACAAGGATTAGAATCCGTGACCCTCAGACTACGAGTCGAGTAGGTCGCGTGAGTTAATTCCACGTGAGAAAATTAATCACAAAATTGAAGTGGAAAACCAGTACCTTATTAAACAATAGATGTACTTGAAGGACTTATTACTATGATAAAATGTTGTTCAAAGTTTTAGTCTTCGTGAGTCCCAGGAAACTCTTCACTCCCAGAAATAGAATTTGTTTAATAACACAGGCCTGCGCTGGATTTTGTTGTCTCGAAATGCTTACATATTCTACAGTGACTTGTGTACATGAATCCGAAAATGATATCCATTTTTCTCCGTCACTTGTAGATTTTTCACAAAACTTCATATGTATTTTTACATAAGTGAATAACTCTCACTGAAATCGGTTCACATTTCGTTATGGTTAAAATATTGAAGAGCGTTGGCTATAGATTTCTCTAGATCAGTTGCGACGAGATACTTATCGGTCATTCTAGAACCTTCGAAAAGCATGCTGTTGGTATATAAACGGTTAGCAGACCGCATGACGTGTCATTTCTGGATAGTGTTTGTTTGGTCATACATTTTGGAATTATATTTTTTTTCTTTTCAAAATTATTTATTTGTCGCTGTGGCAACAAGAAGTTGTATAAATGACCCAAACATATTCTGTTGTAAACAAACAAAGGCAAAATATTACAGAATTTGAGAAAAAAAATCGTATTACGCGTATTTCGGAATAAAATTTGGGGCCAAAAACAAATCTTGGGTTCCGCACAAAATTTGTACTGTTCATATCTAAGAGTTGAGATTATGAACAAAAGGCAAGAAAAGTCTTTGCCTTTTTGAATTCCATTAGTTTGACGTGAGCCTGGAAACCACTGATATAACTGCTATTTTTGCTCATACAATGTTCAAGGCTTCAACACTTGAAATAAATTAAAGATAAATTTCTTATCCAAAACTTCAATCTTTTTTAAAACCTGTTGCTCTCAGAACTGATGGATTTGTATCCATTCCACAAGACACTGTTGAAACTATCTCATCTGATTCCGATGTCAATATAAATTATAATAAGGATTGTTTTCAACCTGAAAGAAGGTTCACTAGTTTATTGTAATAATATTGCTGGATTAATAACAATAGTAGGAGCTGTAGTCTATGAACAAAGTGAGTGGTGATTGTTCATTGTTTCCTACAAAAGTCTAAAAAATGTTATCCTTCGCAATAGTAACATATGTGCATCTGTTCATATTGCTTGCTCATTTGGTTCACTGGATGAAAACTTACGAATATCTTGAATTTCTTATTACCTTCACTTCACATAAAACTGGGCTTGATGAAGCAGTTTTAAAAGGCTTTAGATAAAGATGGCGACTGTTTTAAGTATCAATGTGGGCAATTCCCAGCTATTTCAGATGCGAAACTTAAAGAAGGGATTTTCTTTAGACCTCTGATTAGGAAATTGATTTCGAATAAACATTTCGAAAGAATAATAAGGAGAGTTAAAAAATAAGCGTGGATTGATTTTAAAGATTTTTTAAGGAAATAACAAGGACCCAAATAATGTAAATGTTGTAAAAAGCATGCTCGATAAATTCATATAATTTGGTTCTAATATGAGCTTGAAAGTTCATTTCTTACACTCAAACACTGACTAATTCCCTGAAAATGTCGATACCATCAGCTAAGAACAAAGAGAAAGGTTCCATTAAGACATGTCAACATGATGACTAATTATTGCTGATCATTGAAACGAGATGATAATAAGAGAATTTTCATTGTGATAAACGACGTAGTGATTTGATCAAAGTAAAGTTTTGTTCTTTACAAAACAGAAAAAAAAAATCTAAATTTGCGTAGTTGAATTATGTAAAATTCATTATTAAAACCAAAACAATTTTTATGAAGTTTAAATTCTCAGGCCTGTGTATATATATTTAGCAATGTTTGATCCTATGATAAAGAAAACACTTTACAGGAATTACCAAGAAAGAAATCCATAAACCATATATTTAAATAGGAATCATCTATTCTAATACTCATCTTACTATCTTCATTTGTATATCCTTTGTTGTTGTTGTTTTGAATTAAGCACAAAGCTACACAATGGGCTATCTGTGCTCTGCCCACCACGGGTATCGAAACCCGGATTTTAGCGTGTAAGTCCGCAGACATACCACTGAGCCACTGGGGGGCATAGCCTTTGTAGCTTTGACAAATAAAATGATTACTACTACCAAATGTGTATGGCTTATGTTTATGGTGTTTATTTTTATATCTTTTATAGTTTTATTTAGATATCTTAAAATCAATGTCTTTCAGCTTTTTAATTTTCAGTTTTACGTAGATACTTTAATTTAAATCTGTGTTTTTTCTGCACACCAATTTCTCTTGTGGGGGTAATAACTTTCATGTTAAAGCTTTATAAGAGTAGCTGTTTTACAAAAAAATGTAAATACAATCTCACGACTAACGGACTAAACGTATGCCTTTACCTTCACAATAATATTTCAAAAAAATGTGGTTGATATAGAAAGTGTTAACGTGTATCATGTCGCTGAAACACACAAGCAGAGTCGATAAGGCCAAAGTCCTTTTGAGCAAATTGAAGAAATAATGCTGCCCCAGAAGGACTTTTTTTCGGTCAAGGATACGACAATGGAGACAATATAGAAAGTGAAAACAATGGTCTGCAAATTAAAGAAAAACAAAGTAAAATGTAACGTTGTTTTTGTTTTTTAACATGCAATATAAAGTTTCTAGATTTCATGTTGAAAGATGCAGGCAACTGTAACTAACATTTTGCGAGTTTAATCATATCTTACGCGTCTATATTTCTGCTTCTATTCGTAATTAAGACACATTACTACAACATATTTCACAGTTACCTTGGAAACATGGAGCTGGCCCTGTTAGTGCACCGTGATAGGAACCAGTTCCACAGTCACTGATACAAGTTTATATTTAATGGCTTGTCTTTTGGTAAGAGAGCGATCTTGACGTGTGTCAAACAATTATATAATAACAAATAAAATATCTTTTTTATTTTACTAATTCTTAAAAATTGTTTTCCTAAGAAACGAAATAGTAAATTTATAGTCAAAGCATTTGTAAAGTATGTCACTCAAGATAATTATGAGTTCTATACTACATTAAATGTTTTACTACACAGTTAATATTGTATATTAAGAATTTCTTCATCGAATTGCATATTTGTATTCATAAAAGCTACATATGTTATTATTGACAAACATATTTATTAGCATACTATTTTATAACGTTCAATAAATACTATTCTGTCCAATATAGAATAGTAATATGTTTCTTCGTGTGTTCACTGAAAATGATATCAAGAACTTGGATACGATAACTCTTCATGTGTTATGGTTAACCCCCCTTTAATTAAAAGACTTAACGTTAAATGTGGCCGCTTATTTGAACAACGTAATACGCGTGAACATTGTGCGAGTATTGTTATTGGATATAGAAGAGAGCAACAAAATTCAAAGTGTAAGTTCACCTGGTGATTTGACAAGCACTATCAAACCAGCCATCAGATGGCAAGAATCATACTTCATTACGTTCACAGAGACAGATAATAAACTGTTTCAGCAATAATATGTGCTTGATTACAGATCGATTCCGGAACACCTTTTGTATCATTATTATATCCAAATAAGTCTAAAATCCGTATTTTCGAAAGCTGACTTAGGATGAAGATATTACTATCAAACAGTAGTTAAGAACAATTGTTGCTCAATTTATTTTATTTCTTTGACGATGAATGTTATGAGAAGTATATTTTATGACTACTGCGATAACTGATAAAACAACTTATACCCTGAATGTATGAAAGAAGGTTTCTAATGTGCAAGTTCAAAAATCAATACATATTGTACAATGCACATACTTGCTAATACCATGAGGGTCAGGAGGCATGCGCCCTCCCCAGAAAATTTGCAGAAACAAAGATGCTACGAGATTAAATCTGGAAGTAATTCTGCACAAAATATAGCTTAAACAACTATAATACTGTTCACGTTAAATCCACAAACACGAACGTCTTGTTTTTAATATATTACTCTAAAACAATTACACTGTTTTGCTATTCATTTATTGTTGAAATATGTCGCCAACAACACACAGACATATAAAGAATCCGGCATACAAAAAATGACAGCAGCAGTAAGGTTTCGGCTTCCAATTATAAAGTGTCAACGGAAGCTACTGTGTGCGACTATTTCAAGCCAAAAAAATGTTAATTCTTTATCAGAAGAATGTAACCTATGTAGAAAAGGTTGAATACTAAAAACTACGCGCGCATGGCTTTTAATCACAAAAATATGGATTCGGCTGAACCCATCCTAAATACGTAGGTGCTACTGTAATATAATTCATGAAAAATGCAAATCCTATCAACTCAGTTCCGACAAATGAGTTTTATTATTCTGAATTTAAATATTATAACTTCTATAAGTTAGCATAACTAATGCTTACTGACAGGCCTGAGTTCACATTACACAGGCCCGGTATGTCCAGATGGTTAAGGTACTCGACTCGTAATATGAGGGTCGCTGGTTCGAATTCTTACTACATCAAACCTGCTCGCCTTTTCATGCTCGTAATCTGAGTCAGGCGCCCCAGCTACCTGGCTATGCTGGGCCTCACTTTTACGTATTGCACTTTATCCTTTCTTTATTACTTCATCAAAACTGAAACTAAAGATTCACAATAGTGAACTAACTAACCGGCTAATGAACTCAATAAATAACACATCACATCTTTACCATATAGCTTTTTAACAGGGAGCTTCTATGAGAGACGTGACACTTTTGATAGGAAACTTACATTATGCTGTTACAATGGATGCTGCAATTTTTTTTTAAATAAAGTGACTTTAAAACGCAATGTTGAAATAGAAACAAATTTATTTTATCTATTGGCACTTCGAGTAACTGCTCTTCGTTGAACTTAATTTTATTTTTATATTAAGCCTGAAAAACAGTAGTTGTCCGAACTTTTGCTAAATAGAAATAAATTTGTTACAATCTAAATATTTTTATTTTTTACAGTTATTTTATTTTTAAAAACAAAGTTGTTGTATTCACTTTACAGTAAAATGTAGATCCCCTATCATAAGTATCACATCTCTGATCGTACTATCATATTGCAATTTTTACCTTCTCGGTGCTCCTTTAGGTCGTTGAATGTATTGAGTAAACTTTTATGCAACAATGAAAATCTACGATTACAAAAGTTGTTATAATCAACACAATGTGCAATTCTGAATACTAACATTTAATTTCGGAGTTCGCCCGATGCCAATAAAAATAGCACGGGCAAAACCCTTTAAATCACGCGAAATCATTCTAAGATCATAAGTTTATTAAATCGGACAGTTAATATCCAACTTTTGATGAGTGCAAGAAAAATAATTTAAATCGATTGCCTGAGTTGCAGTTTTAAATAAATTATTGCAAAAAGAAATTTCTTTAAATAATTAGTTGTATTGACCAGCTATTGACGATGCTAAGCTTGCTGCTGAGGTCATGCATGAAAACATGTCTCCCATGCATCATAAACAACAGCTGAAGACAAGGTGTTTCCAAATTATGTTTTCAGACTAAATGTCTTTACACCTTTACAGAACAAAGGAGTAGAAGGCAAATTAAAAGTGGGGTTAAGATTTATTTGACCGAGCGGAAGAAGAGAATGTGCACTACAAGCTAATCCATTCAAGCTAGGGTTCAAAGTTCACCTAAGGGCTCTGGATTATATTTTATGCAGTTTTCTGCTTTTCTTCAAAATAACTTTGATACATTTTTCCTGTTGAAAAGTGGGAGTCCAGTCACATCCTCCTGCGTCACCACAAAACGCAATCATCTTTTACGCTCATCAATGTGCAATGTTATTACATAACAAATTTGCAAAGAAATCAGAGAAGCATTGTTATACTTTTCAAAATTAAATGGCATTGATAAAAATTAATAACTTTAAGTGGGAGCAGGCTAGAAACAAACAAACCATAAGAGAGTGAAAGAATACACTTTTATTGAAAACAACAGAATCTCGGTGATGCAAATACCTAGATGTGTCGACTTTTACTTTCTCTGAGACATGACTTTTGGACGTGTTAGAGATGCTTGTACTTGCAGAAAACTGTTTTTATATATATAAAAGTTTAAAAACTTTTTGTTTGGTTTGAATTTCGCGAAAAGCTACACGAGAGCTAACTGCACTAGTCGTCCGTAATTTTGCAATGTAAGACTAGAGGAAAGGCAACTCCTCATCACCATCCACCGCCAACTCTTCGGCTACCATCGAATAGTGGGATTGACTGTAACATTATAACGCTCCCACGGCTGAAAAGGCGAGATGTTTAGTGTGGCGAGGATTCGAACTCGTGACCCTTAAATTACGAGTCGAGTGCCTTAACCATCTGGCCGTGCCAGACTAGCACTTTTTGTACATTATAACATTGTGTGTGCTTGTTTGTTGTTAAGTGTAAAGCTGTACAATTAGCTAGCTATCTGTGTTGTGCCATTGTGAGAATTAAGATCTAAGTTTTACCATTATAAGCTCTTACTCTTACTGCCGTTCAGAATTACTCATCCAATTATCTTGGCTGAACAGAATAGGAACTACACCAAATAAACATATGTATATGATACATGGGAGGCAGTATAAAAAGTTTTCCTAGTTGTCTATAACTACAGTTATTGCTCGGGAGATGCTAGCACAGACGTGGACGGATAACAGTTATCACCTGGGTATCTTTCAAGTCAAAAAAAGGTTCCCGTGTGAAGCATACTTATGGCACCAGTGGTCATTGACAGAACTGATGTGTTAGTCTTTATTGTACTACAAATCAAATTACAATTATTTATCTTATGTAACTTTTATTTTATACAACTAATAATGTGGTTCAATAATTTATAGACACCCTGTATATTTTCTTTATAGAAATAATCACAATATTGACTTACTGCCATAGCAGTAGTTGGCTATTAATATTTATAGAGAGGTAACGCATAGACGTAACTGACTTTCTATTTTAGATTTATACATATTTTTATACTAATATTAGCCTTTCGTTTCAAATCCACTCGAATCAGCTTGTTGTTTTGTAATAACTTATCTTGTGACTACTTTTGCGTCATAGAATAATTGTTTGTTTGAAGTTAAGCACAAAACTACACAACGGGCTACCTTGTGTTCTGTCAACCACGAGTGTCGAAACCCGGTTTCTAGCACTGTAAATCCGCAGGCATACCTCTATGCCACTGAGAGAGGCATATTAATACAGTCTTTTTATATGAAATATTTGTTAGTTTTTACCATCAATCAGTCTTGCTGCTCCCCATATGATCAATTATCCTGATAGTAACCTTTCTTATTACTCTCCGTTAGATTAATTATACTAATAATATCCTTCATTGCCATCTATATCATAGGCCAGTGCTGATATAATCTTTTACAATAATTTCCCATCAGATTTCTAGTCGTTTGGAATAGTCGTGTTGGTGTCATCCTGCACAGTAACTTCACATCAGACCAATTTTCATATGAACAACCTTCATTGTCACTTCTCATTACACTAGTTTTGTAGTTTTGTTGGTATAATCCTGCACAGTAACCTTAAATCAGACCAATTTTCCTATAAACAACCTTAATTTGACTAGTTGTGTTGGTATCATCGTTTGGAGTAACTTTACGTCAGACCAGTTTTCCTATAAACAGTCTTCATTGTCACTTCCCATTAGACTAGCTGTGTTAATATTATCCTTTACAGTAATTTCTCCATCGTTATATGCAAATGTAACATATATTTTTTATCCATATATAATTTATAAATGTATTCATTCAGTGAGTTTCTGTGCAGCTTTGACCTAATCACTTACTCCATAAAACTGTTCAAATTGCTTTGTTCTAATTGCTTTTGTATCGTTGTTCACTACAGTCGATAATATCTATGCTGATCTAGAAGATGTTGTAGTAAATCTGTGTTGGAAGTATTCAACAACTGCAACATCCTTCGCTGGCCGAATGGATGGTACTTGTATGTCACAGTCGACGCATGTTGTGGGAGAGTGGCCAGCCACATAGTGAAAATATCGGAACACATAGAATATAAGGTTTTATGTATCTGCATGGAGCTTTAGTTTTTCAAATTTCTACTTTGTTTACATTATACCCGATTTGATAGAGGCTTATCGTGTGAAAAAAATAACAATTCAAACACTGATAAGTAGAGTCGATTACACTATGTTGCAAAATTTTTACTTTTTTTTGTTCCTGGGCAAAAAGTGTTATTTCCCAATTGTTTATGACTAAAGTAAAGAGTAAAAGCCTATTTTTCTCTTCAAACTTTGTTTTTGCGACCTGAGTAACGAAATTTTCAAATTCACCCATTTTCCAGAACACTTCAGATAAATTCAATGTTGAGTAGCTGATAGAGAATTTTCTCGAACTTACAAGAATTTTCAAGCTTTTTCTAGAATGTTGTAGAACTTGCTGGGAGGTTATAGGAGACTTCAAAATGGTGACATTCCTAATGGGTCTCCGATTAGGCTTTACCAAGCTTCCCTGTTATCTTTGCCATTGGAACAGCAGGGACACCACAGCGCACAACAGGAAGCACTGGCCACAACGGACCGAGTTCTCTGTAAGGAGGCTCAGTGTCAAGTGTGAGCCATTTGTGGACCTCCAAAATGTGTTGCTTTTGTCACTGCACATAAAACTGGGTCTAATGAAACAAATTGTCAGAGCTCTTGACAAGGAGTCTGCAGCCTTCAAGAACCTTCGAGACTTCTTCCCTAAACTTTCTGAGGCAAAGGTCAAAGCTGGTGTCTTCGTTGGACCACAAATAAAGAAGATCCTGGAGTGCACAGAATTTCCCAAGAAGCTCAGTACGAAGGTATAAAAAACTTGGCGCAGCTTTGGGGCTTCTTGGGCAATCACAAGGCTAAAAATTATGTGGAACTGGTTGAGGTTCTGGTGAAGAACTACGGCAAAATGTACTGCAGGATGTCTTAGAAAGTCCATATCCTTGACATTTATTTTAATAAATTTAAGGAAAACATGGAAGCATACTCAGAAAAGCAAGGCGAGCGCTCCCATCAAGATACACTGGACTTTGAACTGAACGCTGCTACCAAGGAGCATATAACGAAAACACGATGAGAGACTATATTTGGGGGTTGATACGCAAAAGTGATTTACATTACAGTCGCAAATCTCGAAAAACTACTCACTTCTAAACATTTCTGCATAACTTTGGTATAAATACGTGTAAATCGTGATTAATATGCTATTTCATTCAGACCTTATATAAATGAAAATGTGCAAATTTGTCCGTTTTTACATATAAAATAGGTTAATTTCTAAATTTCATTATCCAGGTCACAAAGGCAAAGTTTGAAAAGAATAATGGTCATTTTCTGAACTTTTACGATATAAGCAATTAAGAAATAACACATACTATTCAGGGACAAAATTTGTGTTACATAGTGTTATACAGTTAACACATATCCCCATAAACAGGTAAAGACAAATGGTTTGTGTACTAGACGTGTGTGAAAAAAATCAAACTGACTGATCACAATTTGATTAAATCTTCTGATTATATGTAGTCACACAAATAAGTGAATTTTGTATAAAATGTCTATTATTCAATTTTGTTTTATGGACTTTCACTGTTTTATCAGATGTAAAGAAATTCGTGAAAATATAAATTAATCACAAAGGCTTTTTTTAGTTAATAGAGGTAAAACATTATTGTTGTTGTCTAGTCATCGACATTGAATGGTAACAATAAAAAGCACCATTAAGATTACGTAATAAAATTACATTAATTATATGAAGCACTTGAAAACTTTATTGAGACTGATCTAAAACTACACAGCAACTAAAACAATACGAATTTATCCGCGTAGGAAATAATTTTATCAAATGTAAAAGGTTTTGTGTATGATTTACATATATATATATAAATACATTTAGTTATAGAACCGTACTTTCTTTACATATGTATATAATATGTTAGAAGATGGTTTAGTTTTTACCATTGTACCAAATTTAGTTTTGTGAAAGATAAATCTTTGTTACGATGAAAACTTTGGTTCTCTGTTTCTGAATATACTTTTGAACACTCGAGTTATTATTATTTAATGCCTTTGATGATGGTTTAAAAAAATCTATTAAGTGAAACCATTCTGTGTGTATACTCTTTCAATTAATTTAAATGTACAGAAGTTCAAATGTTACTTAAGCCTATTAAAAGAGACGTATCAAACAGGCAGAGCTATGTTCCAGTTTAATGTTTTCTTGCACTGCTCTTTAAAGTATAAATGAAAACAAGACTTGTATTGTCGTGCATAAGAATGTTGGTAGTAGAAAAAATAAAGCTGTAACTATTATTTAGCCTTGAGTTGTTGTGCGGAAGTCAAGAAACGTTTTGATACTTTTTCTATAACGCTTATATTTATGTTAAATGCAAAATTCGTTCATCACACGTAACTTCATCGAAATGAAAAACATTATTATGTTTTTAACAGGAGTCGGGTGGATATATTATTACAAATTTCCTACACATTCTACCGCGTTACTTTTAGACTTTGCTATTGAACTAAATAATATTGTCTCTTGAGGTTTTGGGATTCAGTTGACATCTATGGTAAGTTAAAACTTGTTTCAACAGATAAAGATAGTTTGTAATCCAAGTCAATTGTATTAAAACTAATTTTGTTGTAGAAGAAGAGGAGTAAGTTGTAATTCGAGTCATTACTGTAAAAATCACGTGTGTGATCGAGTAGCTTTGTGCGAAATTCCAAAACAAACAAACAAACTTGTAAAAATTAACAAAAAAGAGTTGATTTGTAATTCAGCTGTTAGTGTAAAAACTGTGTATTTATTTATTTACAGATTAAGAAAGTTGATTTGTAATTCAGCTGTCAGTGTAAAAACTGTGTATTTATTTATTGTACAGATTAAGAAAGTTGATTTGTAATTCAGGCTGTTAGTGTGAAAACCGCATGTTTATCTATTGTACAGATTAAGAAAGGTGATTTGTATTCCAGCTTATTTATTTGCAACCACATGTGTAATCTGTAGCGAATTTCACAGAGAGCTCGGAAATCATTTGCGAGTTTCGTAAAACAAAGTCACATGACGACTGTGAAGTGACTACATCAACCAATGAAACGATTGAGCAAAATAGAGACAAACAATGACGAGAGGTGCAAATGTTGGACCAAACATTTCAAATTGTTTTTGTGAAATAAAGGACACTTATCTATCGGAAAAATTACCAGAAACAGGCTTAATATATCAACAATCGTTACGTACTTATTCTAAACTAAAATTGATTTTAAGTCGATCCGGGGACTTTCCTAAGAACTGTTTGTTAACAGACGTCTACAAGCAACCACTTCTGATTGGCTGAAATCTTGGTCAAACTTAAAAAAATTTTTTAACAAAGTTTATAGAGAATAATACTTTACGTTACATTTCGTACTTCTTGGAGGGAAGGTTTATCCTTGGACGTAAAATGTGTCAGATTTTCATTCTAGCTCACCGTAATGATTTAGCATTAAATATTGTTTTAAAAATTATCTTGACATTCTTTAATGAAAGTAACTTTTGTAATCAATTACAGTATTAGATATTGTACTATTTTTATGCAAGAATTATAATTAGAAATAATAAAATATACTATAGCTACGTAGCTTATAACATCCTATAATGTAAATCGTCATAACAGGCTCACACACATATAACAACTTTTTCAAAAATGGAAAGAGAAATCGTTTCATTGACTGTTGCACCATTTCTCCCAAAATGAGTTACAATGAGGATTCACTACTATAAATGTTCAGGATATAGACAACACTTACTTTGAGTAGATGTCATGCCCGATAAGTAAGGTACAGAATATGCGAAATGCAAGTAATTTATTCCTGGAAACAATTATATCTAAGGTTGTTAATGTGCAAACATATGTTTAATTTATTGTACAGTTGAAGAGATGTGGTTTGTAATCCAGGTTATGCGTAACTACAAGTTTAATCTATTGTATAAATGAAAAGAGAGGATTTGTAATCCAGGTTGTAATCCACATATTTCAACTGTTGTTAAAGCAAAGAATAAAATGAAATACCGATTTTATGAATTAAAATATTTTATATTCAAAATCAAAGCTTGTTGTTAACTAAAATTATCTAAGTTGTCTTCTTTCTGTTGGTTGTTTCCTTGTTTTTGTTTTCTGTAGAAAGTATCACAAGTCTCCTGGCTAGATCTTCTAAACATGTTTTAATTTCTATGGTTGCAAGTCAAATAAACACAACATAACCATAGAAAACACTCAAATACCAAATAAAGAAACAAACATAAACAAACGCAAAATTAAAGAAGCCTTACTTATACAACAACTTAAACCCAAAATAAATCAATATAAACGAACGCCTTCATACCTATATTAATATAATAAAATAAATAAAATTATATATTCAAATATCTAACACCGCCCTCTACATTCCGAACTCAGTTACACAACCCCTTTCAAACATGTGGTCAGCTTCCGGTCAGTTACCTCTTTCTTTGTGAACCTGACGATGATCGAAGAAGGTCGAAACGTTGTTCGCTCTTCTATGTAAAATATTTTCTCAACCCAAACTAGCCGTTTTTGCACATATATTTCAATACAAATTAGTAGAAATTAGGTGTGTAAGTACTCGTGTACAGTAGACTCTGGTGTTGTTAAAAATGCCAGTTTCTCACTTGTTCCTAGTAGTTAGATCTGAACAACTTGAAATGAACTCAGCGAGTCGTGATTTAAACAGAGTTGCGTTTTACAGGATGCTAAAGATATTAGAAAAACAAAATGCTTCTTTTGTATTAAAGATGTACCAGACAAACATCTAGTTCATGATTAACATATCTGTGTTTGTTAGACGCATCATCTATGTCAGTGTTTCATTTGTTTTTCTTTATATTGTGTAGATATAGAATTATTCGTTAATAAATTTGTATTTGTTAGACACATCTTCTGTGTCAGTGTTTCATTTGTTCTTCTCTAGATTATATAAACATACACTTGTTGGTTAACAGGTTTGCGTTTGTTACACTGTGCCAGTCTCTCATCTGTCTAACACTAGATTTTGCCGTTATCGAGTGTTTCGTTAGTAGATTTAGATTAATTTCGCTTGTCCGATATCTTGATTTTTATTGTTCTTCAGGAATCCGCTAGTGAATTTAGATGTGAAAAAAGTTACTAAGGACTCAATCGACTGAATTTTCAACGGGACAGTGAACGATAGGATGTTCAGACCTGAGAAGAGGAATTGCTTCCCATTTCGCTCTGGCGGTGTCAGCTGAGTTTTGGTAAGCTCGAGAGCTATGCTCGAGCGATTACTTCGCGCACGCGAGATGATAGATGGATGGAGCCAATGGTACTTGAAAGTCTTCGTTTTATTTCTGATAAGATTTATTTACTAGATGGATGAATGGGACTAGAAACATGCCTGATTTTCTCTACTATGAACATTGTATTATGTCATCGATTCTGTTGTTGTAATGCAGATAATTTGAAGTTTTATTGAAGTTTATTTTATTGTACAACCCATAAATAAAAATATAAGTAAAAAGCTAAAATTCAATGCAATGAGAAAAATCGCTTTTTGCTAAAAATACGGCCACATATTTGTACTTTTTACTATTTAGCCAGAGTCTGTCTTTTCAACCTTTTGCTTAAAAATGTGACGATACATTTTTATAGTTTTCAAGAAAGTCATTAATATTTGACTAAATAATATCAAAAACTAACAGTATGCTTCATTTTTGTAAAATGTAAAAAAAATTATACACTAATTGAGATGTAGTAAACTTGTGTGGCAATCCAACATTCTATTATAATTCACACATGTTTGTGCTATTCCTAAATATATCAAAGGGTATCGAGCTGACAGCACCATTTGCCCCACGGATAAATTTGTAGAACACAATCTAAACAGTAAGATGAACGAAACTAAGCAGTTAAACCCTAAAACTCTTAAGAAGATAGACTATGTATAGTCTATTAATAAAAAGGGATTATTGAAACAAGGCTCGGACTTGTATGGTAAAACGATGTACAAACTTAGAAATTACAAGTGCACAACGTATTTCTACTCGTTTCGAAAGATAACTGATAGTTGTGTACGTTTATATATTCAGATAACTCACCAACACTTAATATTAAGCTCGCTGATGTAAAATTATTGTTGTAACAAATCATTTTGTGAAACTGTATAAAATGGGAACGATGATCAGTATATATAGTTGTATAGTTTTTATTTTTATAGACGATATATATTTATTACACATATATACACATTACGAGAAGCTTTACGAAGGTTGGGTTATATCTATAAAGATCAATACATGAGACTTGTAATCTGAGAGTCGCGGGTTCAAATCCCCGTCACACCAAACATGCTCGCCTTTTCAGTCGTGGGGGCGTTATAATGTTACAGTCAATCCTACTATTCGATGATAAAAAGAGTAGCCCAAGAGTTGGCGGTGTGTGGTGATGACTAGTTGCCTTCCCTCTAGTATTAAACTGCTAAATTAGGAACGGATAGTTCAGATAGCCCTTGTGTAGCTGTGCACGAAATTTAAAACAAACAAACAAACATGAGACTTGACATGTTCTTTTGAGACATCTTTACTAATAAAAGTAATAGCTATAAAAATATTGTAATAAAACATGTTTTAGTTTCAAAATAGGTAAAGGTTCATAAAATTAGTTCAACATATATTTATCACACTTTTAGTCTATACTTTACATATATTATTTTAGACATTTTATTTTGATAATATGCATTTAGCATTGTTCTCTCGTCATGACACACATTTGAGATCCCAGTCTTTTCGTATGATAGATACTTGATCCAGTGAAATTTGAATCCTGTTTTCAAAAACACGTGATGTTTTTTTATTCATTTAGAATAACAAATGGTTCACTGAGCACTTTACATGAGCTTAATTTATTACGTGCTACGTCTAAGACTAGTAATGAAGTGCTACTTCTAAATTTGGTTATTAAGTGGCATTCCATAGTCTGATAGGGAAGCGATACTCCTTAGTCTGGTTACAAAGTACGACTGCAGAGTATATCATAGAGTAATACTCCTAAATCTGGTTACGGTATTAGATGAGAGTATGGGCACTAAAGTCATCCATTGATTCTGGTGACCAAATGTTTCTTCTTAGCCTCATTATCAAGTGCTTATTTGTGTCTGGTTTAAATGTTATTTATTACACTACACGTTTTATGTTATTTACTGGTATAATAACTACACAAGTGGTTTGTAGCAAAATGTAGGAGACACTTGTTGTGTTGCATGTGCTGGGAGGAATAATGGAAACAAAGGGTACAAGTAGTTTGGGTATATTCAGTGTATAAATTGTACCGCAGACTTCGTGATGGTTTACATACAATATGTGTATAGTTGTAATAAAAAAGAAACATTATACGATATTGTCAGTTTTTACCATTTTAAAAACATTTGTGAAGAGTTCATTCGCCATTTTTTTCAGCACGTTCCACATGTCTACGATTTTATAGTTGAGCTCGGTCACCAGGCGGGTCAAGGCAGTCCCGAGTTTCGCAGCGCATGCTGCACTGTCCCCACGCTTGGTTGGAAGGCAGCTGCACTGCAGAACTCCCGTGACTTGAAGCTCAGCACACGCTGCACACGGTCCACGCCCCGGTGGCTAGCTCACAACAGACAGGGTCAAAAAGTCAACAAGATGAGCTATACTGGACGGTCATTCAAGTTTTACAGTGGTCATTCTACGAAGTTTCAGTGACCATTCGTTTGAACTGCTGCTACCAAAGGTTTTAACGTACTATGAATTACAGTGGTACAGGAATAACCCCAGCTCCACCTAGGGGAGGGTTGAGGTCAGGAATAAGATCTCACAGGCAAAGTCAACACGATAGAAAAGACGAGAGTCCTTTGACTGACCAGTTCGTAGTAAGTTCCTTTAAGTTTCTAGAATGGGATGTTTCTATTTAATTTGAACTATGCAAGATTATATTTCGTAGAAGTTGATTTGATAGCATTTAATGATCTATTAACACATGTTATCAAATATATAAACGTTACTGGATATAAATATATGTATTAATATACCTATTTGTGTGTGTGTGTATGCGTATATACAATACTCGTCAGTTTAATCATGTCGCGTAAAGAAATCATTCTGTCAAAGATCAGCTAGCTCTACAGAACAGTGTGCCTTGTTTCAAACACTTGGAAAACAAATAAAGAAAAGTCGTAAGTTTGAAATTGTAACAAATGATGCTACTTTGTGTTATGAGCCTCAACTGTGGTTAGAAAAAGCTCGGAATCTGTACTGTTTCTCATCTATCTTTTTTATTATCTACTACCTTTTCTTGATGTAAGGCCTGACACTAAGCATCTTATTTAATGGTTTTGAAAACTGGTTGAGTTAGTTTAATTACCGAACATTTTTAAAACATTTGCAGTTTTAAAACGAGTTCTATTCCTTTTCAAAAGTTTTAGTTTTGCTCTTAACTGTGCGAAACTTGGAGAGGAGGATATCGAAAAATGTTGTCTTTGTAGACTTCAAGACTAAACAACAATCTGAAGTGGAGCATCCAATTTAGTTACATAAAACTCGTTTACTAATAGATTACAACAGAGATTTTAAATGCCAGTGGTTTAAAACATAAAAAAACAACATTAAATCGCAGACAAAATCGTTTTCAGTGTTAACTTCTGGTAGAAATATAACTTTGATATCCTATATATGAATAAACGGTGCTGCGTTATAACATCCTGTACGTCAGTAGACGGTACCGTAGTGTAACATTCTGTATATAAACAGAAGGTATTATAGTATAGCATCATGTGTATGAAAGGAGGGCATTATATTATAACATCCTGTATATGAATGGAGGATACTGTAACATAACATCCTGTATATGAATGGAGGATACTGTAACATAACATACTGTATATGAATAGAACGTACTAATATGAGTGAGCTGGGATTCTTCTACAGTAGGTGTTTGTGACTTGTTGGCGATAAATTTAAATAGTAAATGGACAGCACACAATCCACTTGTTTTAAAATAATATATATTCAAAACAAATCAAACATGTGTAAAAAAGTCTTTACTCTATAGGATATCATACTTTTATCTAAAACTCTAAATAATTTATTTTTTCTTGTCAAAATTCTATAGAGGCTGATTCAGTTACGTTAGAATCCAAAGATGAGTTATTTTTCTATACTCTTATCACAATAGTATCAGTGAAAAAGTCATTTACGTTAATTCTAAGGTTAACCCAATTGCATCCTGAACCTCTTTTTAGTTAAAATTCACACGGGGGGTTTGAATTACTTTAGAATAGCCTTTGATAAGACAGATTATCCCCCTTATCTCTATTAAAGTGTGAAGCTATTTTTAAGATATCACCTGTTAAGACAAATCACACATACGCTGGCTAACTTCACGTTTTATTTCACTAAATATCTTTCTTTATTGACTGAACTCTTTACTGACTACTGAGCTCGCTTGATCATCCATATATATTGTCAATTGAGGTTTTGAAAAGATGACGTCAGCAGTACTATAGCAGTTGAACGACATGTGATTCTTATCAAGTTCCGTAACAAGTTTGTCACAACTATCGTTTTTAAATTAATTAGCTTCTAACACTCTTGCTTAGAAAACTAAATAATAATTAAATATTATATCACTAAATAAATTAAATAATAACTCTTACTCTCAATAGCCATGTATATCCAACAAGTCTACCCCTGGCAGAGCGATAAGTCTACGGATTTTACAACGCTACAATCAGCGGTTCGAATCCCCGTTGCTGAGCTTAGTAGATAGCCAGACGTGGCTTTGCTTTAAGAAAACACATATCCAACAACAGATCTAATAAAAGTTCGCGATCAATCAAATATTATTTATTCAACTAAGTTAATTCTAAACACATTTTATCTTCATTATCGTGTTACACTTCATTTCCATCCCTGCCTCTCAGTAAATTATCATTAATTTTACGGATTTACGATGCGAAGTTTCTCAAATTCCTCGCAGTGAACAGAACATATTTAAGGGATTCTCCACTGAATTCTTTTTTGCGCAGTTTTTACTGAGAGATTTACTTCATGGACAGTCTCGGGTTTCAAACGATCGAAAGGTTTCCCATTAGATCTGATATAAAGATTATTAACATTATTATATGTTTCATCAAACATAATATTTTTTGGCTTCTATTTATAAAATATGTCTCAGGAAACAAGTGCTAATCTAGATAGAAATAATTTTATGTAACTGTTACTCAACCATGTAAAAACATTCAAGATATGGTGAACTCTTTCCATTCTTTAGCTTAAAGGGTATTAGGTGAAACGCGTGTTACACAAACAACTGCCCCCCAGTGGCTCAGCGGTATGTCTGCGGACTTACACGCTAAAATCCGGGTTTCGATACCCGTGGTGGGCAGAGCACAGATAGCCCATTGTGCAGCTTTGTGCTTAATCGAAAACAACAACAACAACACAAACAACTAGAGATCATAATAGAGTTGCAGTTCAGAAATGAGTGGTCCAATAGAGAGGATTACAAACTGGGAGTCGTAGGAAAATATCAGGAAGACTATGAAATTATTTTAAAAATAAAACTGTGCGTGAAATGTTAGAAATCAAGGGTGAAAAATTGAAATTGATATATAATATATAATGTATAATGTATAATATACAATGCGCTGATGTGGTCTGAATGCCGAAGAAGCTTTTCAACTCCCTGTTCTAATATACACACTTGATATAAGTTGTTCTGGAAAGATTACAACCTGTAATATTAGCATTAATTGGGCTCAGTTAGGAAATCCAGTTCCTGATTTGGAAGAATGTTACCACAAATGTATTGGTCACATAAGAAAATAGTATCACAGTAACATCTTTCGTTAAAGGAAAACTGGTTCCCAAACTTGATTTATACAGAAAAGGTAATCATAAGGATCTTAATTATACGAAAGGTCACCATAAGGGTATTGCAAGGAATATATTTTAAAGGCAGTTGTTACATAAATAGAAATTATCACAAGGACTATGTGATAGGTGACCCAAGCTAAAGAGCATTCACCATGACTATTTTTGGAAGTATATTGATGAGAGAGCGGCCAAGTGAACAACTCCATTGAAAAACTTGTCAATGGAAACTCAATCTGCTGAAGAACATAATAAAAAATAAAAAACTTCCTTCATATCATTACATGGGACCTGCAAGAAGGTATTTTTATACTTTAATCTTATTTACGGTGGTTCACACACACATAAATAGTTCAAACTCAAAATTATACTTTCCTTGCTAAAAAATTTAACAAAGACAAAAAAGATTCAAAAGCTTCTATATCCCACTATGGGATCTGCAAAAAGTATATTTATACTAACTCTCAAGTAAATTGGTCGAACCATGGCAAGGAAATAGACCAGATTCCCTAAAATTGGGAATTTAACATTTTGACCCAATTAAAATGATAAATATAAGCATATTCTGTATTTTTGTACGTATACAAGTATCTTTGTATCAATTTCAATGTAACTTGGCTGGTATGCCGCGAAGTAATTCTCAAAAATTTCATAAAATTATGCTTTTTTATGGCTTCTTGATTCTTCTACAATAACTGTGTGGAACCTGTAGAAAACTGTATATTTGTACCAAATCCTACATAAACTGATCCAAATTTGGCTGAATAATTGACCAAATTCCCCAAAATTACTCTTTTGGTCAATAATGAACATGTTTCTACCCAATCAGGAGGCTCGTTAGAAAATCAAAACCAGCCATCGTGTGATGGGTTTGCTTATCTCATAAGCCGCAGAAATTAATTCCCTAAAAAGACTCAAGAAAGGTAAATCAATATCTTGTGCATATAAAAATTTATATTTTTACTAATTTTCATCTTTATTACTCTAAATATTACAGCACAAAAGTTTAAAATATCCATTGTTTTGGGGTTATTTGACCTTCTACCTTATAAAATCCTTAAAAAGGCCTAAATAAAAAAATAAAAAGCGCTCTTGACGTATTGGAACAAAGTATAATTTTACCAAATTTTGAACCAATCTATCGAGAAATGCATGAATGACGATCTGTTCAGAAGAAGAAACAATAGAAAAGCAGTATGTGTCTCTCTGCAGACATAAAGATTTTATGAGAGCTTTTAAGAACAATATTAGAGCGAATGAGTTAGCTACAACAGTTACTTTACTTAATGTAGGTATGTTGACTTGATTTTAAATTTTTCAAAGATTATTAGAAATGTTTCAAGGTCATTCCTAACGAAGGTCTACACCAACATATGATAGTGTGCGAGTGTTTAACCTCGAGGAAATGTTAAAGAAGAAAATAAAGTAATTCATTCTCGTGACATGGACTGAACGTTGAATTATTTTCATCAGTTAATTTAAATAAGCCTCCAACAGTGATAGTGGCAATAGAGTCCGCTGGTAACGGCATTTTAAAAGTGTACTTAGAGCAGTAAAATACCCAAAGCCGACCTTTCTTGAGTTTCAAGGGAAAACATCAATTCTCTTTTCTTTGAAGCTTAAATGAACGTGGTATGCATAATTTACAACAACACTGATATCATACAAAAACTATATAATTTTAATTATAACTAAAACAGAAAGGTAACCATGCAGAAAATAAACAGTGTTAAGGACTACTTGTCTCTTTTGTTTGATTTAAATATAAAACTAGTGCTGTATGGCTATAGAAATTCATATTACATTTGGGTATCGGGTTTACCCTATTATTTGTGAGCTGTAAAGTGTTGAAAATGGTCTGTATTCAACCGACAGGCTCGTTAGAAAACCAAAATCAGTCATACTTATCTCGGTTTTCCAGGGAAACTTTCTACGCTAACTCACGGTGTTACTATGCGGTACACTATTTTTGTAAAGTTCTTAGTTCACTTATGAGGAAGATTTCTTGTAACGCGATATATTTAATTTTTCACACATACTAAATATTGTTGCACAAAAATGTATATATATTTATATATCTGCGCACAAGCATCCCTAAGTTTGAATTAGTGAATCAGTGAGTCAGTGAGAAGGGGGTTAGTCAACAGGACTCGACATCAACTTGTAGGTTACTCTTTTCTGAGACCTGGCCGTCTTGTGTCATGGTGCATTCACGGATCCAAGGGGCAGAGCCCATTCTTGTTCTAACGAATCCTGAGCCAGGAATTCTTGGCAGGTCACACTAAAGATTAGTCCACACCCAGCCCAAGTTTCATAAAAGGGGAAATATTTGGACAACATCTCAGAAATTAAAAATTAACTTTGAAATTTATAATTGCCTCATGTAAAGAAAAGTCTTTGAAGTTATATTCTCTTAAAACACACCTAAATTTGAGAAAAGATCACGAACAAAGACTATGACTAAGGGTATATAATGAGACAAAAAAATCAGGTTTCCCCAACAGTTTTTAGGACTAAGCACATATCATCTCTCTCTCTCTCTATATATATATATATATAAAGCTTTCCTTGACAATAATTAGTACTAAGGGTTTAGAATCACGATATAAAGAAAAAAGCTTTCCCGAGCATTTACTTTGATTAAGGGCGTAGGGTAAAATAGATAACTCGAGTTTTATATATCATATTCATCTGAATGATTAATTGGAAAAACCTTGTATGCAAGCAATGTACTTATGTAATTATTTTAAAATTTAAAACTGAATTTCATAAACGATTTTAGATTAACAAAGTGAATGAATGAACAGGTGACTACTCCGAGCAAATCAGGATTTTCGTTGTTTAAAAAAAATCCCTAAGTTATTGAAATAGGCACCCAAGGTCACGTTTCTAAATGTATGAGTCAAGAGGTGTGGTCAAACTAACGGGTAACAACTCTAAAGAACAACAAAAAAATTGGCTTTTCCTCCAGTTTACGGGTTTTTCTACTTTGAGGTCTGTTTAATGTTCATACATTTTTCATAACTTTGTAATATCTTTCATCAGACATGTTCAGCAAGTATTATTTTATGAGCAACCAGGATCTTTCTGCAGGTTTACTTAAGCAGTTCTTTAGTTTTGGAACAACAAAATTACAGGGTTCCTGTAATTGCTGCGCTTGTTAGTGACTTGTGGTTAGAATAAAAAGAATTAGATAAAAAACAGACAAACATTTGTGCATTATGGAAGAAACTTGACTTCCAGAGATGTGGAAGTCAAATTTACTCAATGAACTATTTGTGCTGTGCATACAGCTGGTATCAAAACCAGCTTTTTAGCTTTACATGCCCTCAAACTTATAGGTAACTTTAAGATAAAGAGTAATGCAACAGAAACATAGGATAATAATTTTGTTTACCCTTATGGACAAATACTTAAAATATTGGTGCTCAATAAATATAATCTTTATAAAACAGTCAGTGTCTTGTGTATTTATATCCAAGACCCACGATTAATATATTGAAAAGGTCAAGAACTTTTATGTTGAGGATTTCGTTAGCTCAGAGCACATGTGATACAAATAAGTTTAAAAAAAACACGTGGCTGCTCTTTGGAATGTGCAGTAACTGTGTTTATAGAATAAACGTGCGTGGAAAATAAAGGTAATTTACAGTGCGTGAAATGAAAGCAAAGTCGACTGTTGCTAAATTACAACACTGTCTGGACTAATCATATCTTACTTTGTGTTTCAGCTTCTATCTTTTATCTCCGTCAACACGTTTTTATTTCTTCTTTATAATTATTACAGTTTATATTTTAATAAATGTACGTATTAATATTTTAGTTTTCATTCTTTATTTCGTAGCTATTTTACTTTTTTTTAAATGTATCGATAAAGATTTATTGCACTGGCTCAATATTTATGAATAGGAAATGATGGTAAGTACAAAGAAATTTGGCATTGCGTTGAAAATTTCTACAGAACGAGTATGCACTCCCGTATATACAACCAAAATTTTAATTGTTTTTTTACAGCATAACAGGTATTTGCATAAAAACTGAGAATATTGTGAATATATATTTTATGCCAAAGCTAGTAAAGAACACGCAGGCAGCAGCACCTTACAAGTTACTATTCATTCAAAAAAAATGTCTCTTTTATAATACACTCACGGCTTAAATTGCAAGGAATATTTTGTGGTATCGAACGTGATCGAATCCCGCTCTCTATCTCCAAAACTTAGAGTTCCACGAGACCAGGCTCCACTGTAGCATAACGTTAAGTCAGTAGTCTTACGACTTTAAAACTTGGGTTTCAATACCCACGGTTGGCAGAAAACAGATAGCCTGTTGGGTAGCTTTATATTAAACAATAATCTTTAAAAGCCATCTTGAGCCCAAAAACGAGAGAAAATTTTGCTACACGTTACTTCAGTATTGTAGATATCACTAAT
The DNA here is from genome assembly GCA_011833715.1 of Carcinoscorpius rotundicauda. Lineage (NCBI taxonomy): Eukaryota > Metazoa > Arthropoda > Merostomata > Xiphosura > Limulidae > Carcinoscorpius > Carcinoscorpius rotundicauda. The sequence continues at coordinate 35,146,406 of CM022401.1, forward strand.
GTAAAAATTTGCCCTTCACTCATCAGTTTGAATTTATGTTTCAGTTTCATACATAATCACTGTATTGTTTGATGGCTTAATTGTATACATAACCACTGTATTGTTTGATGATTTAATTTTATACATAACCACTGTATTGTCTGATGGCTTAGTTTTATATGTAACTACTGTGTTGTATGATGGCTTAGTTTTGTACATAATCACTGTATTTTCTAGTATCTAAGTTTTGTCTGTCTTCTTAAGTTTATCTGACTTAAAAATATTGAAAAGCAAAAATCAGTTTAGCTTTCAAAGTCTTGGAAGTGCATTAATGGGAAACCGTGTTTTGTTCCAACTCTTGAAGCTGGTTTGTATTCACACACTTTCTTCCACAGTTTTCCAAAAAAAGGTTTCTGTAAAACACTTTTCATTGATTTTCTTAGGTAGTGTGTTACGACTGACTTGAAAAGTTTGGAAGACTTAAACTGAACTCGTTGATTTGTGAATCTTTCTTTAACAAACAAACAAAACAAAACACATCAATGTTTTTTATGTGTACTTGAGTTTAACTTTAGCGTTACGGGCTTATGACGCTAAAAATCAATCAGGATACCCGTGATGGTCAGAGCACAGATTGCACATAATTTATAGCTTGGGTTCTAAAACAAACACACGGGTGTGGGAGGTAAATTAAAAGAGGTGGAGAGGAGGGGGCAAGGTTTATTTGACCAATTGAAGCGATCGAGTGTGCCGCGTTAAGCACATCCATTACGACCAGGGAGTAAGACTTGCTTTACGGTTCGCAAACTTTTGAGTTCTGGATTACATTTTATGCATTCTCTTGTTGTAATTCTCCTGGTTTTGATGTGTTTAATTAAAACAGATTGGGATCTGCGTGGAGGTTCCCCCCACTTCCTACAACACTGAAAAAAAATACTGGGATATCAGGATGGAGAAAATGAAGTCGCCTCTAAAGGTGGACGATAACGTATGCTCTAAGACCATCCAAAGAACTGAAAAACAAGTAGTCCATTTTTCACATGGTTTTAATGTTTGCGTTGCTTGGCTCAATAACTTCCCTTAATTACTGAAATGATACAGTACATTTTGTTTCCCGCGGTGTTTACGATTAAGAAAACTGTCAACCATTTTGTTAACTAGCATCGCCACGATTATAGTCACCCCTTAACTATAATACAACGTTGTAGTGTTACCAAGCGCTCACTAACTACACTGTTGTCATGGTAGTAACCGTTCATTCATTATCGTTATTTGATAGTTACCTGTTCGTTAACCGTCGTAGCCATAATTAATTGTGTCATAATTTGTACCTCTTCGAAAAGCATTGTTATCGGGTCGGCATGGTCAGGTTGGTTAAGACACTAGACTCGTAATCCCGAGGACCGCGGGTTCGAATACCTGTAATACTAAATATGCTCGCCCTTTATTCGTGGGTGTTATAAAGTGACGATCACTCCCACTATTAGTTGGTAAAAGGGTAGCCTAAGAGTTGGCGGTGGATGATGATGACCAGCTGCCTTCCCTCTAGTTTTACATTGCTAAATTAGGGACGGCTAGCGCAGATAACCCTCCTGTAGCTTTGTGCGAAGTCCCAACAAAACAAAGTGTTATTGTTATAGTTACTACTAGTTCATCAACTATTGTTGCCATAGTGACCTTTAGTTAGATAACTAACAACATACTTTTTAATTTGTACCTTGGGCTGATCACGCGACACATCTTAATAACGACGTTTTTAAGTAATTCTTGAGACTTTATCGTACGTTTTATATAATTCGTTGTTCTCCTTTTTTATTCCCTGTTACAATTTTAGCTGATCCTTAAAACTTTAATATACATTGGAATCAGTTTAGCAGTTACCCTTCTTCTCTCCTATACTAAAACGTTATTTAACTGATCATTGAAACTTGTTATAGATTTTATTCGGTTCTATTGTTACCCTCCTTCTCTCTTATAGTAAGACAATAATTAACTGACATTTAAGAATCATCGCTTCCTTCATCCAGCTCTATTGTTGCCCTTTGTGTGCGTTCCACCATTGAGGTAATAGAGAACTCTAATTTCAAGTGCGTGTCTTCTTATTCTTAAAGAGTAATCTTCCAACGTATCAGAAGTAAAGAAGTTATTTTCTTAGTTTCCATTTCGTTATCATAGTAGCGCACCGCTAACTCCAGAAACTTGCTATAATGTGTGCTGAACGAAACATCACTTAAGTATTGTTTACTAAATACCCGACTTTAATACTTATTTTGTAATTGCGTTAGTCTTTTTAATATGTATTCAGTTAAACTCCTGTTTTTGGTACATTGTAACGATCACATATGGTGTCTTGGTTAATAATACTATTACCACGACATGCCAATGTAGTTTTGACCGTCTTCGTAACTGAAGGAAAGCGTTTACCTTACGACTGTTGCTCTAGCCACGCTTTTATCATAAATGAAATACGAATTACATAAAACAGACTGTTTACTGTTGCATACCAGAAGAGATTATTATGAAATATTCCACCGAAATTTATTACCGTAATTACATTCATCTGTTACCTTACTATTCCGTATTGTTCAGCCCATTTCCTCGGAATTCCTTCATTTAGTTTATAAAACATCTGCCGACTAGCATTTCTATCGATCCTAACATGGCGTCATTACTGCAGCGTTTCGTGACGTTGTCTTTCACAATTTGTTGAGTATACTGAAGGGACTTTGATAAAAAGTTTAGAAAAACGACCTCTACATAGAAATCTTATAAACACATACATGTAGAACATCAATCTTAGACGGTCGGTATACGTTTTTTTTTTCTTTCCAAAACGTGTGTGCAATAAGAATATGTTTTATCTAGTTTGGTAAAAAAAACGTGACCAATCTTCTAGCTGTGATATTTTGTGTTAGTAATTCATAAAAGATATCATAAATGATAAGTGGAACATTTAATACTTCACTGGTGATGTTTTATCATAGCAATAGCACTTTGACCTCTGAAATTTTATTCAACCGATACTCTATGTTCATTATATGTTAATTAGTGTCAAGAGGTTTGATTTATGGTAATCACAAACATCTGAGATAGAAAGCAAGAATTGTACAAGAAATATTCGTGTTTTACGAACTCCGATTCTTTTTCAGTAATTTACCAAACAACAGCTACAGCTTCAAACACGAAAACTGTTCAAGTTAATTATCTTAAGCACGAGATCCTCATCGAGCTGGACGTCTTCAAACACAAATATATTTAGATTAACCTCAAACTTGGCAATTACATCCAATCTTAAACACAAGAACCACATCCAGGTCAACAACCTCAAACTTGGCAATTACGTCCAATCTTAAACACAAGAACCACATCCAGGTTAACAACCTCAAACTTGGCAATTACAGCTAATCTTAAACACGCGAACTACATTCAGGTTAACAACCTTAAACATGGCAACTATATTCAATCTTGAATACAAGAATTACATCCAGATTAACAACCTCAAACATAGCAACTGCAACCAGGTTAACAGTTTTAAACATAAGAACTATATCAAGGTTAACAACCTCAAACCTGGCAACTACATCTAGGTTAACAGCATATGGAGGATATGACTAACCGAGCAGTCTCAACCATGTTGATTAATTTAACTGAATGACTTTTACGTTTACTTCACTTCTCCAATTAAGTCACTGACTATTGCTGCTTTAAACTCACGCAGAATTTTCACAAGACGCACACTGTACTGCACACTTGCATTCAACTACAAGAAGCGGAGCGTTTATGGCGATTCAACAATCAATGTGTTAAAGGCACTTTACATGTAGAAAGAGACTAGTTTGGAGTGTCCAACAGTTAAACACCCGTTAAGAGTTGTTTGGTTATGCTACTGGAGTTTTGTCCAGACTGTGCTTCAACAATATACTTTGAACTAGGATTAACAAGAAAGCGTTCAACAATAATTCTTGGGTTTGGACCAACAAAAAATATTGCAACAGAAGTCTCTGAACTAGAAATAACAAGTAAATACTTCAACAATAGTCCTTAAGCTAGCGCCAAATATTTAGCCAATTTGCGCCAATAGAGTAACCAAAGATACCAATGTTTCTTTAGAAGGATGTATGTACGTGATCAATATAATTTCATGATAGAATTTTCTAAGTGGTAGCTTTGTGTTGAAAACAAAATTATGTGCTTCCGAAACGGTTCTGCGTGAATTATGAGAAGAAATCAGTTATCTAGCAACGGTAATTAATGTGTGAATTATTGATTAGAATGTGAAAACATGAGCGGGTAATATACTACGTATAATAAGGTAAGAGGCTATAGTTTGTACTAAGAGGTTTTAGTTACAGTAATTGGATGTAAGAAAAAACGGTAAAGAAAAAAAGGAGTTAGTCTTTTCAGTACGTACTCAAGACGCTCAAAACTGAAACATGCAGTATTTTTGTTATGCGTTATAATAGATAAATGACGTAATTTATTTTTAAAACTACATTTTGGTTATTTTTCATTTCTCGTCCTGTGTTGGCTTGAATCAGTTTTAATGATATATCTGTTTATGACATGTTAAATCGGATTTTATTATCCCTAAAACTAAATACTTCATATCTATATCTATTTGTCTGTCTCTATATATATATATATGTATATATTGTCATCAATGAGACTTCTTGAGTCAGCTTTAACTAGAAGAGTGAAGGTCATGTGGTCGTTGAAGACTTTTTCGTTTGAGGTAAGTCAGTTGAACACTTATTAAAATCATTAATTGGGCTAAGTGGAGGCTTAAGAATAAGATACCTTCTAACGTTCAAGACAGTAAACTATTTTTTATCGTTCAATTTCGATGAGGTTCCACCTATTGCATGATATTGATTAATTCATTTTATGTGTTTGTGTGTCATAAAATTCAGTATAAAAATTGACTAAACATATGTGAAATCACTTACTTTGTATGCAAGTTGTATGGAATGTCACAACATTAATTGTACAATTACTGAAATACTGGAAGTTACACAAGTATAAAGTAACCAATAAAACTTCAAATCTAAACAACACAGAAGTTAGACCGGTATAAAGTAGCCAACAAAACCTCAAACGTAAACAACAGAGAAGTTAGACCAGTATAGCGTAACCAATAAAACCTCAAATTTAAACAGCAGAGAAGTTACACTGGTATATAATAATCAATAAAACCTCAAACCTAAAAGCTAGAGATGTTACTCATTACAATATACTCAAAATAAAACACCTAAAAACTTAAACTTTAGAAAATTTAGGCTACTATAGAGTGCTCAGTAAAATCTCAATAACTGAACTCAATAGGAAAACGGGTTCACTATAAAGTGATTAATAAAACGCTAATACCTAAACACCAGAGAAGTGGATTCAGTATAAAGTAATGAATAAAACTTTAACACCTAAACACCAAAGAAGTGGGTTCGGTATGAAGTGATTAATAAACTTTAACACCTAAACATCAGAGAAGTTGATTTAGTACAAAATGATGAGTAAAACTTCTACACTTAAACACCAGAGAAGTGGGTTCAGTATTAAGTGATTAATAAAACTATTATATATAAATACGAAATAAGATAAAACAGTGTAGTTATCAATGAAACCTCATAAACTCAACATGAAGAAAGCAGGGCTAGCATACAGTGATCATTGACACCTCAGTAACGAAGTATCAAGGACGTTGAACTAATATGTAGTGTTTAATAACGTTTCACCACCTAAACACCAGGGAAAACTAACCAGTGTTGGTTCTTTAGTATGTTATTTTATGTATGACAAGCTGAGACAACCGTCCCTTGACCGTTTTATGAATTTAAAGAATGTGTTGGTGGATGGTATAAAAAATAACAAAAATTATAACTTTTCGACAATTTATTTATTACATAACATATTGTTACAGTATTCATTATTACCTAAACAAACGTTTTATATATGTTATAAGAAATCACTGTGTATATCTAAAACATAGTGTGCACTATGTGATGATTAAGGTTACTTTCTAGGAAGAGGTAGTTGGCCAAAGCTGTTTCAGCTGAGTTTATGAGTTATTGCAATAGTGACAGCAACTTTTTTATCGTATTCCTCTGAGATACAAACGACGTTTGTGTGCCATCCTCTCACACCATATGTATGTTACAGAAAATTTAGTGTTTAATGGCGTAGCGCTATCTATGAGCCCCCCAGTGGTTCAGCGGTATGTCTGCGGACTTACACGCTAAAATCCGGGTTTCGATACCCGTGGTGGGCAGAGCACAGATAGCCCATTGTGTAGCTTTGTGCTTAATTCAAAACAACAACAACAACAGCTATCTATGAATATAATTAACGATAACTTACGGTAAAAATAATAAATACTCAATAATAGGAAGGGGAGGAGTCGTTTGGTTAAGACTGACGCAGCGACCTAGGAGTATTTACATAATGGGCAGACAAACAGACATTGTGTAATAAAACAACGTACGCAAAAATTTTGTTTTCAATATGATAAACTTTTGCAGTCTGGAAAAAGGTACTCCATCATAGTCTCTCTGTTTTCTTCCCAAGCTATTTTAGAATAATCGTCAAGTGTAAGTTTTAATCTTGGATTAAGCAGTTCACTTTCGAGAATTTTCCAAATTTGACCGACATGGTATTTTTTCAATCACTTTAACATGGCGGACAAATAATAATGTATTTTAAAATTAAAATTTCTTCTGGGGTTTAAAAGTAGTATAGTTCTCTTGATAGAATAGGCTTGCTACGTTATTAATTACTCGTCATGTCTTACTTTTCTCTGATAGGAGTTAGACAGATGAAAATGAATTTGTTATATAAACCCTCTAGTAGCGAGAAATAACATTTTTACAATTTTTGTTGCATCTATCCTAATCATATCTTAATACGCATGGCACTGGTATTGTAGCTTGTGTTGATTTGCTAACGGTGTATACTGATTGCAGAGCTGAGTGCTTTTATAAATTTGAACTTTAACTTTCTAATCTGTCAGCCTGCTGCGATTTTTACTTTCTGTTGTAGTTCCAAGTAGATAGGAGCTCAACATTATTACTATTATTGTGTTATATTTTACGTAATTGAAATATTATTGAATTTTCTTTCTTTGTGTAGTAGATCTGAGTTCAGCAATATATAGAAAATTCCTCTAGTAGTATCAAGGATCGCTTTATTTAGATTTTGTAACCTATATTTTATCGTAGTTCCCTGTGGTTTTTCGTATAGCAAAGCCACAAAGGGCTATCTGCTCAGTCCACCGAGGGAATCGAACCCCTGATTTTAGAGTTGTAAATGCGAAGACATACCGCTGTACTAGCGGGGGACGAAACAAAATGAAACATGATTTGTTTGTTTGTTTTGAATTAAGCACAAAGCTACACAATCGGCTATCTGTGCTCTGCCCACCACGGGTATCGAAACCCGGATTTTAGCGTGCAAGTCCCCAGACATACCGCTGAGCCACTGGGGGGCATAAAACATGACGTCATAGCTGAAACTTTCCAAATTTGAAATATTGTGATGCAGTTAGATTCAGTATCAATTGTTTCAATTTCAAAATGTATTTATATGAAGAATAATTATATTTATGACGTTTATAATTGGTAGTTGTTACGTTAGGTTAAATTCGTTGTTGTTTAATTAGACAAACTTGGTGCCACTGAGCTCTATGACGTCATAAGCCCGCATGACATCGTATTTCATTTTGCTTAATTTCGTTCGAGATTCAGACGCACGTCAAATGTGGCTTAACACTATGGTATTTGGCTTTAAAATTTCTGTTATAAAGTAAAAAAAAAAAGTTAAAATAATAGGTTACCCTTTTCATTTAGAAAAAATATATTATTCTAGTGGCCTAACCTTTTTTCCAAAATCTTTATTTCTGATTTCGATATGGAATACTGATCTTAGGTCAGCATGTTATTGTTTGATGATGATAAAACTCAAGTGTTTGAATGAGTTTTCATCAAGAAGCTAATTTGTGTCCATGAAAATACTTTTAAAGTGCCAAAGATACAAGAATACGTTTTTAGACAAATTAATAATTTGTTGTCACCCTTATAATGGATAAGTGGCTGACTATCAGTAATAAATGTGATACGAGTAAAAATCTTCCTAGGCGTAGGCCTAATACGAATTCATTGGCGTTAACGTCGTGTGCAAGCATTTCAATGCAGGATGATGTAACAAGCACCGAAACAAGAAAGAAAAAAAAGTATTATTTGTTTGTTTGTTTGTTTTGAATTTCGCGCAAAGCTACATGAGGGTTATCTGCTCCAACCATCCCTAATTTAGCAGTGTAAGACGAGAAGGAAGGTAACTAGTCACTACCACTCACCACCAACTCTTGGGCTACTCTTTTATCAACGAATAGTGGGATTGACCCTCACATTATAACGCGCCCAGGGCTGAAAGAGCGAACATGTTTGGTGTGACGGGGATTCGAATCCGCGGCCCTTGGATTACGAGTCAGGTGCCTCAACCACCTGGCCATGCCGTTCAGGATCATTGGACGTTCCGTTTTGCAGGTCGGCACACTCACCACTACACCACGCCCCACATAGTTTGAATGTTATGAACATGTGATAAAATTTGCTTAAAACGCAATACGAAACGTACTGCTAGCCAGTAACAATAATTACAAGTTAACTTTGTAAACAAATAAAACCGTGATTTTATATTTCCGTAGTAAATTTTTAAAATCTCATAACTCACAATTTAAGTTTGGATTGATTTTAAAATGCTAATACTGATTTGATTTTATATAAAAAATATAATTTTATTAGAAACACACTAGTCTGAACCGATGGGGAAGAAATAAAACGGTAGTCCTTCATGGTCAGTTATCAGCAGTATTGAAAGACAAACAGTTTTTCTTACATACAAGTTGTTTCCTCCCACAAGGGAACGATTTAAAACATAATTTCTTCAAACTTAAGCTACTTATTCTTATGTTTAGGATTCTAAAGAACATGTGTTCTTAAGTGTGAGCCATTCCTTGATCCTTAGGACGACTTCTTATTCTCTTTTGTTTTAAGAAGAACCATCGTGTAAAGTTACTTGTTCTTAACGCTGTCTCGCTTCTATTTTTTTCGCAGTTGGTTCTCTTTTTTTTCTTTTTCTGTTTTATAAATATAAATTAGCTTTCTTCACGGGGTCCTAATTATAGTGTGTATGAGTTATAAGGTGAAATTTTTTATGAAAAAACTGGTTCTTTGTTTTTGTTATAATGGCCCGGCATGGCCAAGTGTGTTAAGGCATTCGACTCGTAATTTGAGGGTCGCGGATTCGAATCCCAGTCGCACCACACATGCTCGCCCTTTCAGCCGTGGAGGATTTATAATGTTACAGTCAATCCCACTCTTCGTTGGTAAAAGAGTAGCCTAAGAGTTGGCGGTGGGTGGTGATGAGTAGCTGCCTTCCCTCTAGTCTTACACTGCTAAATTAGGGACGGCTAGCGCAGATAGCCCTCGAGTAGCTTTGAGCGAAATTCAAAAACAAACAAACAAACAAATTGTTACAAAAGCTGAAGTAGGGGTGACTCTAAAGTTAATCGAATGTTTCTGCAAGCTGACAGAATATTATAAGTCAGTTGCTACACTTAATCAACCACGCAAAATAAACGATGTACAATAATATAATACAAAGCTGTACAGGCATTTTATCATAAGAGTAAAAAAAGACGTCAGAACTCAACACAAATTAATTGTTCCCAATATAATTGATACTGATGTATTATTGCAGATTTGTTTTCATGTGTGTATCGTAATATAAAACAAAATGCATGCATCTTAACTCAGATTTAAACAGTATTCAGAACTTATCAATAAAGTGTAACATAATAATAGTATACAAAACTCGAGTAAGAATAGTGTTGAACTTGTTAGGCACTCAGTAGGGGGCATACTCCCACCACGCAAAGTTGATCAAAATCGGCTTTTAAAAATATAAAAATGTGTCAGTATGTTAATCGATATCAATAATGAATAATATTCCACATACATCCACCGAACTTCAACAAATTTCGATAATTTTTGATTGAATCAAAAATCAAAATAGTGTGTGAAATATCAGTCTCCGTTTTAACAGATACGGAATTTTTTAAACTGTATTTTCGTGACATTTGGCCTTAACATTCCAAAACTCCTCACTTATAAGTTAGGTCATTATCCAAAGGTGTACCAATTTTCGTTCAAATCATTTAGCCGTTCGAGAGAAATTTTGCTGACAAACAAAAAACAAACCTAACCTCTATCCATCCTAATTTAAGGCTTGAAGCAAGATATGTGGTAAAATAGGTAATGTGAAAATAATTTTTGTTTGTCGTTTTACCAGCCAGTAAAATCGTTTTGCTTACAATTATGCACGGATTGCCCTTAGTGTAACAGTTTTGTATTTAAAATAAAAAACAACACACACACACTGAAAACATATAATTACACTACAGTCTTTCTCTTCTACCTCATAACGAGTACTAGAGTAACTTAGTGGTAGAGTTTATTTCTTTGAATGATAGTTGGAGTTTACCTTGGAACACATGCCGAGATGCGCAACGAATGAAGGAGACTGAAATACACAGTGAATGAAGAAAGTTAAGATACGAAAATACACAGTGAATAAATTACATTAAAATACAGAAATACACAATGAGTAAAGCACATTAAAATAAAAAAACTCTTTATCGATGAAGAACGTGTTTTTTTTTTTAATTTCGTGCAAAGCTACACGAGAGCTATCTGCGCTAGCCGTCCATAATTTAGCAATGTAAAATTAGAGGGAAGACAGACAGTCTTCACCACTCACTCTTGGGCTACTTTTTTACCAACGAACAGTGGGATTGACCGTAACTTTATAATGCTTCGACGGCTGAAAGGGCGAGCATCTTTGGTGCTATAAGGATTCGAACCAGCAACCCTCAATTTACAACTTGAGCGTCTTAACACACTTAACCACTTCGGGCCGAATGAAAAACACATTGAAATGCTTAGTAAACAAAACAAATAAAAAAATACACAGTGAATGAGGGAGATTAAAATACAAAAATACACAGTGAATGAAGAAGATGAGATTAAAATATAGAAAAACACAGTGAATGAGGGAGATGAGATTAAAATATAGAAAAACACAGTGAATGAAGGAGATTAAAATACAATACACGGTAAATGAAGCAAAGAATTTATAAAAACTGAATAACGTAAACCTAATGTAGTTCTGAGGACAACTGAGACTAGAATGTGCTTACTGGATATTAGACTTCAGGATATTGGAAGGTACTAACAACGGGAACACTTAAAAGTTACTAACCAAGTACAAAATACTTCTGAGATTTTCGGATAGAAATCGCTAAGTAACTCTTTCAGAGTTCTGTACTTGTGTTAAACAAAGAGGGGAATGTGTAATTATTTAAATGGTTTGTGGGGAAATTTCTTTCGTTTCGAAGGATTTGGAAGCGTGGTTAGAATATACTAGTTGGTAATATTGTTAACACATTCGTTGCTATATGCGCCACCAATGGGTGTTTCTTCGGGACACTTCAACTGCTCCTTGGCACCTCTTGAATATTTAATTATATCAATACTTAATTTATTATGTAGCAGCTAAATGCTAAGATTGTTCATAAGCTAAGTTTCTTTTGTAATAATACTAGAACTCTTTGCAATAACTTCATTGAATTAAAAGTTTTTGATTGTTGTTTTAACACCAATCTGCACAAAAGGACTATCTGAGCTGTGCCTATAACATGGCTCGAACCCCAATTTGTAGCAATATGGGTACTTAGGCTCACCTCTGAACCACCGGTAAAGTAGCGGTGGATATGCTGGATATTATTGAAACTTGAATAAATTGCGATCTACAATATTTCATTCAAACAATTTTAAGATAAATCACGGATTACAGTGGTAGCAAGGGAAAGGACAACATTACTTGCTATAATTGTGGTTGAAAAAGATGTAGAATGTGTTTGAATAGTGGTTTAGAAATAAATGGAAAATATGTTTGTTAAGGTTTTCTGTATGTCAGGCGGCTAACTTTGACAAGAACTTGTGTAGGTTGATTATCTATGCTTTCAATGGAATCGTAATTGCTATCTTGGGAGACTTTAATTTAAACAAATAAACTATAGTGTTACTTCTTTGTTGCTGAATAAAGCTGAAGATTTTCTTGCGGTTGAGCTGTTTCCGTACTGGTATGATTTTACTCAGTAAGAAAATAATAATATGTCAGTAATAAGTTATAATACCATTATTTTAAATATACGAATTAGCTGCTAACGTGATAATCACAGCCAAAAAGCGTTGCGGTGGAACGGAATGTATCAGAACTACTTTTTCAAATAGTTTGGTGTCCGTAGGTCGTGTGATGCCACAGAATTAACGTTATATTCAACGAAAAACATTTAACATATAAAAATATTATATCTGTTTTTAGAAAATGTCTTTGGTGTGTAAGCGGTAAATTTACAGGTTTAAAATACTAAACCCTAGGGATTGATTTCCTGAGGAAGCCAGATCGCTGGTAGTCAGTCCACAGATGTTTATAAAGTATGAATATATCTGACATCTTAAACTTCTTCATATATATCTGTCTTAATTATCTTATTATATAAACATTGAAACCACACATAAAATAATGGCCCATCATGGTCAGATGGGTTAAAGGGTTCGACTCGTAATCCGAGGGTCGCGGGTGCGCATCCCGGTCGCACCAAGCAATGTTTATCACCTTGGATATGAGCTAACTCTATCAATATAAACAATGGTTACTTATTAGTTTTATTGACGTGTCCTGAATATTAATTGTTGACATGATCTATTAACTGGCTCTGTTCATTTGTCCTGCTCATTTAGCGGTTTCTTTAACACAAAATGCAGTTCAATTAAATGTTTACTAAACTAAATTTGAAATACATAAACTTATGTAATACGCTTATGAAAACTAACAAAATCAATAACACTTGTGTCTAATAATGTCGGAGTCACAAAGTCAGGAGGTTGCGAAAACACAAAATTAGTTTCATAAAATAGAGAAAAAACGTAAATTTTATCCTGATAATAAGGCCACGTCACAATCGTACTTTTTAATATTAATATCATACCTCCATAGCTGTTGTTTTTTTTTCAACTAGAGGACTCGATTCAGATTTATAGTGCAGCAGAAATCACAGTGGTGTTTGTTTCACAGTCTGGACACGCTAGCCTCTAGGTTCACACGTCCTAGTCGGTTTTATGACGGATAAGAGTTAATATTCAGAGAAGCAAAGGCACCACAAAACAACATTACAACCGATAAATTACATGAGAGGCACAATATTTTTTTCTTTTTCTCATTAACAGAAACATTTGGCCCAGCATGGTCAGGTGGGTTAAAGGGTTCGACTCGTAATCCGAGAGTCGTGGGTTTGCATCCCGGTCGCACCAAACATGCTCGCAATTTCAGCCGTGAGGGCGTTATAATGTGACGGTCAATCCCACTATTCGTTGGTAAAAGAGTAGCCCAAGAGTTGGCGGTGTGTGGTGATGACTAGCTGCCTTCCCTCTAGTCTTACACTGCAAAATTAGGGACGGCTAACGCAGATAGCTCTCGAGTAGCTTTGCTTAAAAATTGTTCAGTTCATGTTTATACTAACAGATGGCTGCAGCGTTGCTTGATACCTTTTGGTAGTTCATGCTTGGAGTTACTTGTACGGATATATTTAATTTATTCCAGATAGAACTTGTTTCTGACATGAATTACAACTTTCTTAAACAACAGCATAAAATGTCTTATCTAAACTTATTATCAAATTCGCTGACAGGTGCAGAAGTAATCGATTATCAAAAACATGAGAAAATACTGAAGTTTTACTATAAAAGGATCACCATCTGCGTAATTCATTTTTATCTTCTTGATGCCTTCTGTTCATATGTTTTTTCAAAATTGTCACATCCTCAACACTAAGGTTATTATCACTTTGTATTATAACTTTTTGTGTTTGTTATCTCATGTGATTTAAATACATAAAACACAATTTATTTGTTTGTTTGTTTTTGAATTTTGCGCAAAGCTACGCGAGGACTATCTGCGCTGGCCGTCCCTAATTTCGCAGTGTAAGACTAGAGGGAAGGCAGTTAGTCATCGCCATCCACCGCCAACTCTTGGACTACTCTTTTATCAACGAATAGTGAGATTGATAGTAACAGTATAACGATCATATGACTGAAAGGGCGGGCATGTTTGGTTGTGACGGGGATTCGAACCTGCAACCTTCAGATTACGAGTCGAGCGCTTTAACCACTTAGCCATGTCGGGCCTAACAAAATTTGTGATTTCCTGTTGGACAACCAATGCACTATTAGGAATAATACAGAAAGAAAGTTATTAAAATGTTGTTGGTTATATAAGCAAAGACCCATCTGAAACAACATGAAAATATATGTAAACGGAAATGGCTACTCTTGTCGCAATTCGTTATCCAGATTCTATTTGGATACTCGCATCCATTGCAAATAAAGCATTAGTGACACAGACAAATTTTTTTCTACATCTTAGTACAGAGACCAGTTCGAATTTTTCTCATAATATATCTAACATCTAAGGTTTCGAAAATCCACTATATTAAGTGCACAAAAAGATCCCATGAAATGATGCTCATTTTACTAAGACTTGTACATTCCTCATACTGTGTTAAAGTGCAATTTTTTACTACTTTTTGGGAAAAATAGAATTTATTCACCAGACTTACAGATATGATCTCAAATTATGGTACAATTAGAGGAAGATCAATTATTTTTAAAAGAGAGTTACAAATAAATGGATATCGAAGAATCTAAGAGGGTACTGGACCCCTTTTGAAAAGCTGAAGTGTTTATGAAATCTCCCTTTGTCCAGTTTTTTTCACTTTCCATTGGTAGATTAACAACGAGAAGTTCGAATGACAAACATTATTTATTTACTACCGATGATATATTTTATTTATTTATGGAGCTGACCTTTGGAATAAGGATCTTGAAGTGACCTCTGAATCAAACTACATCAAGTGCTGTTTACTGATAGGCTAGTGTGAGAGGTAAAATGCTTGATAATCAAATTAATGAAAAGAAATCCTCTAATAACCTGTGGTGGGTTTTAAATCGATCAAAATATTTCAAAGAAAGAGATCCTTTGTGGTTTCATCAACATTTTACACATTACAGGGAGTCCATGAATACCACTATAAGTGTTCCCATAAAATAATTAAACATAATATTTCTACAAGTTGCATCTTTGTATTTCTTTTTATTCCTATCTGATGTTTATTGTTTTCTTCGATTTTGCATTAGAAGAAGTGTTAAAGCCTGTAGGACCCACACTCCTGGATCCAATATTGAATACAGAACACGTGACTTATATTCATGATATGAGGGTTAAAGTTACGGTTTCTTCTTCTTTTTGTGGAACTAATCTTTTGCGTTTCATAACCTCCTGACTTTGTGACCCTGAAATTATTAAACATGACAAGTGTTATTGTTTTTGTTAGCTTTTATAAGCGCATTACATAAGACTATGTATTTACCATCGTCTTAACTAGAATACAGGAATATCCAGACAGTTTCTATAGGCGAACATTTAAAAACATTTGCCACAAAACTTGATCTGAAGTCCCAGATAGCAAGAATTTCAAAGTTCTTCCACCGTATTGGTGTGTTAGTGTTGTCAACCAAAACAAATGACCAGTGTTCTAGGAGATTGTTATCTGTGGACCTCAACTGTCCTAGTCGCGTTTATCGAGGAAGTATCACGTGATCTGTTCTACAGTAAATCTTTTCCACTCGTTAGATAGAAGAAATATTTATCAAAGAGATGACACCCATCTCTTATCACTAAATATTACTCTACAACTAAGAAATTATGGGCAGAAATTCCTCCCAGTTCTTGGTTCATTAATCAAACTCAACCATAATGATGTGACTATTACAACGTGTTCTATTTATATTCTACTGCGAACCAGCACTCCAATATAGGAACATCTCCTTAAAATCATTATATGCGAATAGATATACTAAAGTATTGCCAGTTATGTGAAGAAATAATTATGCACGAACAGACTTACTAAATTGTGAACCTGACGATGACCGAAGAAGGTCGAAACGTTGTTCGCTCTTCTATTTAAAATATTTTCTCAACCCAAACGAGCCGTTTTTGCATAGAAAAGACTTACTAAAGAATTGTCACTTGTATAAACAATGAATTACACACGAGCACAAACCTACTAATGCATTATCACTCAAACAAAGAACTATACACGAACAAACTAAGGCATGCATAAGTTAAACCGTTCTGTTACACATGAACAGAATCAAAAGTATTGTCACTTAAATAAACAAAAAACTATTCACAAACAGACCACTAAAGCATCATTACTTATATAGAAAAAGAATATTACATGAGCAGACTTACTAAGGGTAGTAAGTGAAATAGTCATTGAATAATCTGTGAAATCATTGGATCAGATTACTTACACAGTTACGTTATAGATTTGAGAAGACAATTAAAATTAGCAACGATACATGAAGTTCCAAATTAAAATAACCAAAAACATCGCTGCTACGTAGATACTCAATAAAAGTGTTGTTCCTAACCAAAGTATTTAAAGCGTTAACAATGTATGTAGAAATTCTGATGAGCTTCCTTTTATTGTTAACACTTTCATGATGAGTTTTCTCTGTCTTCAAAAAATATCTTGACAGATTCATATACTCAATATACATATATATATATATATTTAATAATTCCACATAGTTTATTGTCTGGCATACCTAGTTTATATATTCAACAGTTCTGTATAGATATTTGTCTGGTATTACCTTGTTTATATATTCAACAGTCTTGTACACCCAGTTGTGTGACATTACTCAGAATAAATAATCGACAGTTCTGTATACATAGTTGTTTGCCATTACTGAATATATATATATATATATATAATTCTATATAGTTAATTATCTGGAATTACCTGGTTTATATGCATGGCCGAGCGTGTAAGGCGTGTGACTCGTAATCGGGTTCGCGCCCGCGTCGCGCTAAACATGCTCGCCCTCCCAGCCGTGGGGGTGTATAATGTGACAGTCAATCCCACTATTCGTTGATAAAAGAGTAGCCCAAGAGTTTGCGGTTGGTGGTAATGATTAGCTGCTTCCCTCTAGTCTTACACTGCTAAATTAGGGACGGCTAGCACAGATAGCCCTCGAGTAGCTTGGTGCGAAGTTCCAAAACAAACAAAACCTGGTTTATATATTTAACAGTTCTATGTACACAATTGTCTGGCATTACCTGGTTTATTTGTTCAAAAGTTTTATATACCCAGTTGTGTGACATTACTCAGATTATACATACAATATAAATACAAGTGCATACAATGCGCAAAACTTTCAGCATTTATTGTCGTTGTGGGTTTCTAAATGGTCGGGCTTTTGGTGCAACTTTATCTTCTGCCCCACCTTTAACATGGCCTTGAATTATGAATTTTCTTTTAAGTAAATTTACCTGCGGTTTAAATTTATCTATCAACGTCAATACTACAAGGAGATTGCCAATACACACGTTTTATTATGTTTGTCTAAAGTCACTGTGATGTTTGTGTTAATCTTATATTTATTGTATTGCGTCTTTATCCTATGTTTTGAATCTATGACATTTTTCAAACTTTGAAATATCTTATTTAAACTGACTGTATGATTTAATTAATATTATGCTGGAAATCTAAATGTCGATGCAAGTCTATTGACTGAATACCTAATTATCCATAACCTAACCCATCATCCAACCGACTTAGCGTTAAGTCTGAGGGATGATAACGTTTAATAAAAATCGAGTTTCAATGGTCGTGGCGAGCACAGAAGATGTAATATATTACTTAGTAGTTGTTGTTTTGAATTAAGCACAAAGCTACACAATGGGCTATCTGTGCTCTGCCCACCACGGGTATCGAAACCCGGATTTTAGCGTGTAAGTCCTCAGACATACCGCTGAGCCACTGGGGGGCATATATTACTTAACAGAACAAACAAAACAGCTGTACACCGTAGTAGTGTTAGTGTAGTACTTGCTACTATCGCTAGGGGAAGGCTCAAGTATGCAATAAAACACGAGTACGAGTCTGCGATTTGTTCTTCTAACACCTGTTGTACCTGAGATCCTGCTTCAAAGAAGTAACATAAAAAAAACTGATTAATTTTGTTACGTGTTTTGTAGTGATGAGAGGTGCTGCTGAAGATACGGTAGGAAAAAAAGAGTTTATGTTTGTTACTTAGAAACAGTAAGATAACGTAACACTCATTGTTAGGTGCAATGGTCGTCTTCAGGTGGGAAATAAGTTTTTCATTTATGTTATAAATCGTAAGTAAGAGTATTTGTGTTGATAAGTGTACAGCAGTGAGGTAGACAATTGTTCGCTCATTTCGTTTACTGTTCACATTGTACCAATACCTGCCTTGGGGTGCAGTACCGGTATAAGGGAGTGGAAAATGTTGCCACAGGTATTTTAGTCAGAAGGATCAAGAGATTTTCAATATTCAAATTTATAATGCATTATAGAACTGTTGTTTTTTACCAGTTCTGAAGGTAATTTTGTTTTACTTACGTTTTTATATTTCCCGTAAAACTGAATTAAGGTTTGTCAGGTGAAGTGAAATGTTTAACAATAGGTAAGCAGAATCGTGCATAAAATGTATTTACGTATACTCATGCGCATATTGGGTTGTTCTACCAGTATACTTGTATGCAAGTGTGATGGTGAAGGCAACAAGATCCAGGGAAGAAGGGCTTACCTTTAGAACTACTGAATTAAGTAAGACTAAGGCATCAACGCGTTTTTATATCAAATAACAAGACTTTCTAAAAGACGTCAAACTTGTGCATGGACAGATTGAATGGATAAATTAAAATTACCTGTTACTGCGGCGAATCGACAGTGATACCAAAATTATAGGTATTGACTAAAGGAGGGTCCCTATTGGGTCAGTGGTAAGTTACGAATTTATAACAGTAAAATCAGGGATTCGATTTCCCAAATTAACCGACTAAAAATCAACTAGAACAGACTTCTATACAACGTATCAACTGTTGAGCTGAAGATAAGTAAACTAACGTCCTGATATGTTGGTGGCGTTGTTTAACAAATCAGCATCATAACATATAAGTAATGCTGTTTAACAAACGAATATACTTGATGACGAGAAATCCACTTGAATTAAAAATGTATCTCAGAACGGCTGGTTTGGGTATTAACACTTCTATTGATACGGAGAGAACAACGTTTCGGCATTCCAAGGTCATCTTCAGGTTAAAAAACGAATATACTGACATGTAGGTAAGACTTTACGTCAATCTAGGTTGTTTATTAATTATACAGTTTCTTCTTGTTGTATGAATGTCATAACCAGTCTACATGTACATCTGTAGTTGATCAAAATTGTTTCGTACTCTTTGTATATATACCAGTGATTGCGGAAAATACAATGCACTTGAAGTTAGTATTATATGTTTACGCTCCAAAACAATGTTTGTGAACTTTTTATTTCATACATAAAACCGTTTACATTAAAAGTATTATGCAACATCACAGTATGACCATTGAAGTCTTTGTATAATGGCTTTTGACTCAATACTACCTACCGCGACAAGTGATTCGTAAACAGACGATATCTTACCTTTAATCTGTCGTCTCAGTCTTAACGTATATCAAATAGCGCCACCAAGCGGATTTTTGAAGACAACCTGTTTCGAAACCTGTTTCTCGACTTGACACAGAGCAAGTATTGCAATAGGACACGTGAGAGGCATCATTTTTCATATTTCGACTACACGGCTTGGTTACTCCGGGTTTTCTAAGAACTATTGTTTTAAGTCATAGGGAGCAAGGACAAGTAATTGTTGTGTTAAGTAATGGCGGATTCAAAACAGAAGACGATTTCTTCGGACGGACAGACAAACCAGACTCAAGTTTCTGTGGAAACGTCGTCAGTGGGTTCTATCGCCGAAATGAAAAAGGTTAACGCTGATACATGAATAATACTAGTATTACGTTTAACAATAGATATTTTAAGATTTGTTAATATTTATAAACTTTCGGTTGTTGCAAACTTGCATAACAAACATTATATATTTACGTTATCAGAGTATAGTATAGTACTATCATCAATGGTAAGCTTGCAGAATTAAAAGACTAATAATGAGGTTCGATACCTGCTGTGAGAACAGTTCCAAATTGGTCATTGCGTAGCTTTGCACTTAAACACACAGACGCACGCAATGGTCATTTTGCACTGTTCTCACAGCAGGTATCGAACCTCATTATTGGTCTTTTAATCCTGCGAGCTAACTACTGAGTCACTGTATAAACTGTACTAAAAATGTATTTATTTTCTTACGTTGAAATATAAAATAACAGCCGATCTAAGTTGCCTGGTAACATAAGATTTTCGAGGTTTACATACGCAATTCCTTTTTTCACTGTGTAAGGCAATGAAGAGATTGCGTGCCCAGTGGATCAGCGGTATGTCTGCGGACTTCCACGCTAAAATCCGGGTTTCGATACCCGTGGTGGGCAGAGCACAGATAGCCCTTTGTGTAGCTTTGTGCTTAATTCAGAAACAACAACAACAACAAGCGAGCTTGTTAAAGGACCATAATTATTGAGGCTTTGGAACTGTTTCTTGTATTAAGTGGAAAGAAACTGAAACATTATGAAATGGGTAAAAAGTATTACATGATTTTTTCTATATTACAAACTTTAATGTTAAAGAGAAGAACGTTAAATACAGTATTTAATTTTTAATCTATTTTTAATCAAGCACAAAGCTACTCAGAGGGTGTGTTCATCGTGATTATGAAAGCCCATGTTTTAACTTACAAGACCACAAACGTACTACGACATTGGATCACAAACGTAGAAGGTATTAGTTATGTAATATTACATCCAGAGGTTTGGATCACCTGCTAAATGTTATAACTTCCGACACTTTTAATTAAGGATTTAAAATTATTAACATTTTTTTGATAAAGTAAAATAATTGGTTTTTGTATGTTAGTGTGTTATTAATTTCAACGTGAAAAAACATTATACAAATACGTTAAATAAACTCTCTATTTGGCAAATATCTTTAACAGGAGACATCACTGTGATATATATTCAATTAAAATAGCAAATCATGTACCATCGTATAGAAAATTTACTCGAGTGACTCATATGCGATAATATATTCTTAAAGATCGATCTTGCGAGGAATAACGTAAAAGGTGAAAATTCCTTTCTTAGTAGTGAGTTTAATCCACTCACCCCATAAAAAGGGCACCTTCCAAATAGTTCCATGTTTCTTTAACTATGATTTACACGCTTTCTTTACTACCGCGTGTTCTCCGAATTTCTTGGACCAAGTCCTTCATCTTTGGCCCCCAGTGGCTCAGCGGTATGTCTGGGGACTTACACGCTAAAATCCGGGTTTCGATACCCGTGGTGGGCAGAGCACAGATAGCCCATTGTGTAGCTTCGTGCTTAATTCAAAACAACAACAACAACCTTCATCTTTAGTTTATTTACGTTCGTGCCTTCGTCACGTTTTCATTAGGTGTGTAAACTATCAGGGCCGTAATGACCATAGAACCTTTATATATACGCATATGGGGAAAATCTGTAAATAAAATGTAAAAGTAGTGTGGATGAAAAATTAAAAAGCAAAACAAAATATAATACAAACCTGTTAATTGGTAGTATGTGACACCATCTACATTTTCATTGGCTTACGTTTTCTAGTTTGAATTTAGTCAAGAAGCGTCATCTATTGAATTTTTCTTTTGAATTATTTAAGAATACTCACTGTTTTAAATTCCGTATTTGTAACATTGGGTTTTAATGTTACTGTTGTGTACGCGCTTCCGTTTCCCAAAATGTTGCGCGTTTAACAGTTTGCATTCGGTACTAGTAGCACTCATTCACTATTGTAAGAAAGAAGTAATCAGGGTTAGAGAAGTTTTTTTTAATTTAGTTATAAAATATTCAAATAAACTTTTTAAAAAAGAGAATTTAGTCTGAGTGAACTCATCGTGAATAAATATTTCTGTCTAATCTACTATTAAAACTTACAATAGACGAACATTTTCCCTATTATAAATGTCTTTGGAATTAAACATCATGTACATAACGCAATTTTCCTTGTGTTACAATATGCTATTTATTAATAACATCGACGATATTTAGCACAGAATATTATCTATTATCTAGAATCTATATTATACAATAAAATATTTGTTATTATAGTAATTATATTTAGTACATTAAATTACAACTACGTTACAATATACTAATTCTTGTTGTATCGACACTATTTTATCAAATAATGTACTCTAACTTTCATCAGTTAGAGTTTGTATAATTACGATAAAACTAATGTTGCATGAAATGCAAAGTGTGATGACCGGAAGACGAAAGGCGAAAGACTTTTGAAACGTCGTGCTATACACTTGTGTTCTCCACAACAGGTAGTTGTTGTCCATTCTACAATATTTTAATTGTAAAAATCGTTGTCTGCTTTCTTTGAGATTTATTGATTTTGACAAAAGTCGTACAACAGTGATTTGTCACAAATATGGTGTGTATTGTTTCTTTTAGGGATGGGCATGGCCTAGCGCGTTAAGGCGTGCGCTTTGTAATCAGAGGGTCGCGGGTTCGCGCCCGAGTCGCGCCGAACATGCCCGCCCTCCCAGCCGTGGGAGCATTATAATGTTACGATCAATCCCACTATTCGTTGGTAAAAGAGTAACCCAAGAATTGGGGGTGGGTGGTGTTGACTAGCTGCCTTCCCTCTAGTCTTACACTGCAAAATTAGAGACGGCTAGCAAGATAGCCCTCGAGTAGCTTTGTGCGAAATTCCAAAACAAACAAACTTGTAAAAATTAACAAAAAAAGAGTTGATTTTAATTATTATTATGAAGGAAAGTAACATTAATTCTAAAGAATAACCTTTTTTAAACAGATATATTCTGGATTCAGATTGCTCTTATGTATTACGTTTCTTCTATATATTTTATCTGTCACGTGATACCATCACTTATAAGTCGTCATTAATTCTACGTGTTTCTTGAAACAGTTAATACTAAAAGGTTAAGTTTTACCCCAAACTCGGATGTGAGAATGCTTTGTTCCATTCCATTTTTATTGAGAAATCATATTCAATAATTAGGCTTACGTAGGACTATTTCTTCTATTTATAACTAATCTCAGACAAGTGATAGAAACATTTACCTTTCCTTCATAGATATCAGACTATATCGTTTGTTTGTTTTTTGTTTTTTGGGAATTCGCACAAAGCTACTCGAGGGCTATCTGTGCTAGCCGTCCCTAATTTAGTAGTGTAAGACTAGAGGGAAGGCAGCTAGTCATCACCACCCACCGCCAACTCTTGGGCTACTCTTTTACCAACGAATAGTGGGATTGACCGTCACATTATACACCCCCACGGCTGGGAGGGCGAGCATGTTTAGCGCGACGCGGGCGCGAACCCGCGAGACTATATCGTAAGACGAATGCAAGATTACATTGCATAACACATGTGATGGATTGTTTTTTCTCTTTATAAAGATTATACTGCAGTCTTAACCTAGAACAAATAATACACTTATATGACATGTTGAAGTTTTTCCCTTGATAAATATTAGACGAGTGCGAGGAACACGCTTGTAAATGCCACATATGAAGTTGATTTTTTTTTTCTTTTGTAAAGGTCATGCAGAGTCTCAGACAAGTGTAATAAATAACATTTTTAGCACATGCAGAACTTATTCGTTTTTTTTTGTAAATTTTAAACTATAGTTTTAGTAGGGACAGAAGAAAGAACCTATTTATTTTTATGCATCTATATTTATTTAGTTTGATGCCACTCTTAACTACACTATTTTTTATTAATAAAATTTTATTTTCTTCCATTTCTGTGACAGACAGAGAACCTAACCTGTAACTACTAATACCTATACAGTTCAATGCGGTTTTGTTCTGCTTAACATAATACTGTGTAAGAAACAATTGTTTATGGAATTGTTTTGTCGTGTGACGTGCGTGAGGAGTTAAAGCAATACAGTATGTTAATAAATATATGACATCACTGTTGAAGGAATTAAAGTAACAAAACAACGGTTTAGGTTAGCTTCTACATCATTGCTCTTTATTTGCTAAATATGTGTTTTAACTAATGTTCTAAATTCCTGTTCGTAATGAAGTTGAAACAGAACAATACATAATCAAATGTGATATTTCTTATCTTTATTGATGTGATAACACATACACTGTTTTTAATACTTCAAAAACATTCTAAATTTCTAGCATCACAATCATACTAAAACAATAACCTTTGTTTTAAAATATTAACTCATTGTTATGAAAATCTGAAAAATGATGATAATCGCTTACGTGACATTACATGTAAATGGTTGATTGTTCAGTTTGTCTGTCTTCACTTTCAAGTGAATCACAGTAATTAATCACTGCACTCCAAGAGGCTCAGCAACCATGACTAGACATCTGTACTCCAAGTGGTTCAGTAATCATGGCTTGACATTCAGAGTACTCCAAGTTGTTCAGCAAGCATAACTAGACATCTATATTCCAAATTGTTCAGCAACCTTGACTAAATATCTGTATTTCAAGTGGTTTGACAACCATAGCTAGACATTCATTGTACTCAAAGTGGTTCAGCAACTATGGCTAAATATTCAGTGTATTCCAAGTTGTTTAGGAATTATGGCTATACATCTGTATTTCAAGTGGTTCGACAACCATGGTTAGATATAAGAAAAGATATTTAGATGTTTTACGCATATGAATAATCACCAGATAAACGGAAGACAGCCGATAATAGCCACTCATCTGTTGTCAGTAGAATGTATGACTGCTTCCAGATTGTGGCAAGTCTACTTGGATACCTGGATAGAATCAGGGCAGAGTGACCGGTATCTGTCGATTCTGGCTCGTACACAAGTATAAGATCAATCAAGGTCGTTATTTATGCCAGATGCCAGCTGAAAAATGTCGACCAAAGGATGTACAAGAACAGTGAACTATATAATTGTATATAACAATTGTAGAATTGTTTATGTTTTCTGTAATTGTAATTGTATATATCAAGTTCTACTTAATATTATTGCCAGAGGATATAGGAGTGGCAGTGTTTACTTGCAATCTCTATCCTATCAGAATGTATAGTTGTTCGGTTGTTGACTTTCATTTTGTATTAATTACTGGCACGTGGTGAGTATCTCAACACATAGTAACATTGTATGTACAACAGTCAGGCTGAAGTCAACATCTGGCAACGCAACTGTTTTCCTACTGAGTTTAAATCCTCTAATAACAACGTGTGTGTTGTGCCTAGTTGTCACGCGAAACATTCACAGGTTTACAATATTTAAAATGTGCAAGTCGATTAAAACACATATATTTGAGGTACAGTGTTCCCTCGCCACTTCGCGGATCCTCTTTTACGGCTTCACTACTTCGCGGGCTCGGCCGACCCCCCCCCACATATATATATATACACATATATAAAATAATAAACATAAAATCTAAAATATAGCATTAAATACCATTAAAATATTAAAAATAAATATAATTAATAGTGTAAAGAAAAAAACAGGTATATTTTGAGATATAAACATATATTTGAGTTTATAACAGCGTAAAAATGGAAACAAAACCAACTGAAAAGGCTATAGATGTACGCATTGTGCGTCTGCGAAGGCTACACGAGATCAGCTTCATGGCGTAGCGATGTGCAAGACAACTGCCAATAACAATGTTTTTTCCAGCCGAGCAAGAAAGAAAGGGTACCGGTGGCAAGTACTGTTCCTGAAGTTATAACGACCGACGAAGAAATTGCCGATTAACCTTCCACAGAAGAGGAAGTGGTGTCCCCCGAAAAGACACCACCTGCTGAAGATATGTAATTTTTAATTTTAAGGCTTAATATCTTAATAATTGTTCTTATTATTTCAGCAATAATGAACAGTATTGTAATGGGATGGTTAAATAGTTGTACAGGGAGGGGTTTTAAAAGTCTAAATGCACATGCACATAAATATATACGTAAAAATCGGTCATCGCACTTCGCGGAAAATCTCCTTTCGCAGGGGGTTTTGGAACGCATCTACCGCGATACACGAGGGAACACTGTATTAAGAACCAAAGGAAACAAATACAATTAAAGCATCGCTAGAAATTTGGAGAAAATAACATTTTGTCATAACCTGTGTTTCTCAAACATTTTGAAGTCATCTTGGGAAAGTATAAAATGTTTTATTTTTGCTAATGTTTACAATTTAGGAATATTATCAAACTTAGAATTAGATATTTTATCGCGAGTACTGTGTTACAGAAGGCACACATTTTTATCTGTTTTATCCTTATTATGGAAGCATGAAAATTTAATTTAATGGTAGAAGAGTCAGGCAGCTTGTGAAATCAATAACAAACCAAAGAAGAGTCAGGCAGCTTGCGAAATCAATAACAAATCAAACATTATAGACGATGCGGTATTTGATTTATGCTATCAGGCTCTACTGCAACGATGTGACCATTTACTATTAGTTGCAGTTTACAGTTTCTTTTATTTTTATTTTTCCATTCCGGGCCAGATGGTTATAGCGCTTGACTCGTCACAAGTTTGAATTCTTGTCATACCAAACATGCTCGCCCTTTCAGCCGTGAGGGTGTTATGATGCGATGGCCAGTTTTACTATTCTTTGGCAAAAGAGTAGCTCAAAAGCTGGAAGTGGGTGGTGATAACTAGCTGCCTTCCCTCTTGTCTTACACCGCTAGATTAGGGACAGCTAGCGCAGATAGCCTTCGTGTAGCTATGCGTGAAATCCAAACCAAACAAACGTGTCCACTCCGATACCTGAAAATTAGTTCCTGAGGCTGGAGAGAAAACATTAGACTATTAAATGTACATTTAAGTCGTGAGGTTTAAGATTTATGTTCAGAATAATATAGAAGCCCGCTCAGATTGCTGCAGCAGAAATAAATTTATCTTGGACAACAAACATGAAACTTTACGTCTAATTATGCATTGGTGATTTGTAGAAAACATCTGTGTGTGTGTATGTGAGTAGCTGAAATGTGGGTTTCAACAGTCATCTCTCTTTGTTGAAGTCTGACTTCTTGACCTCCTAGAGAATAAATGGACCTACATTGGCTTCACTGCTTTTTGTCTGCTCAGCTTGGAACCAAGCAGTAGTCAGATTGGTCATTATTTAACTAAGTAGAAGTTATATACTTCTACGGAAGACAGCTAGTCTTCAGCTAGTCATCATCACCCATAGCTATCTTGTGCGTTATTATTTTACTAACAAATAGTGGGATTAACCTTCATATTATAACCCCCCACGGCTGAAAGGGCGAGCATGACTGGTGCGATCGGGATTCGAACCCAAGACCCTCGGATTAGGAGTCTAACACCTTTTACATACGAAGATCATGTAATTATATGTTTGGTTTATCCTTGGAATACCACTCTACAATAACCAGTGTGTACAGACATGCACTGGCTACCGCATGTTACACTGGTAAAAGATTCATTAGTTGCTACATTTCTATAGTGTCTTCGAACGATGTTAGGACGTGTTATTTATAGTTTTATGGTGGTCTTCACTCAGTTATAGATTCATCAGTTGTTATAGTTGTACAATGTGAGGAAGTGTATTGGCTGTATTATATACACTAGTACTGTGAACACCGACAGTAAACTTTGATTTCTCTTTGAAACGATAAAAGTATCATTTGATAGTTTTAATGCACTCTGTTTCAAACGTTTTCTGAGTTTATGTACACGTTGTTTGTTAGCTAATGGAATTAGCATAGTTATACAAAAGTATTTTTTGTTGTTGAATCTTCGCGCAAAGCTAATCTAGTTAGTTGTCCCTAAAGTGTTAGACTAGAAGGAAGACAGCCAACTCTTTGACGAATGATAACAGGATTGACCATCACGACATAACATTCACACGGCTGAAGTGGCGAAAAAGTTCATGGGCTGGTTTCGATCCCGTGACTCACATATTGAATAAAATGTCTTTTGTTTTTAGACTGTATTCTCGCGGGATAAGATATCGTTTTATCTAGGGTTAAGAACACACAGTTCATCTCGTACAACTATACAAATACCAACCTCAGCTAGTGTATTCAATTACTGTGTGAAGCGACAGAAAACAGTCGCAATAAGTCGCCTTGTCGAGTGTCCTTCAACGTATCTTTTACCACTACTTCAGTTGTAGTTTTTATTCAAGGGCAGTAATGTTATCTTTTGATACAGTGCGATGTAACAATAATATCCGAACAATGTATGTCACGAACCAGACTTATACGTTTTTCAACGTTCAGATGTTTGAAAATATAATATGTTTTTATGACATCATTTTAAGAGATAAGATGAACATCACAAGACTAGTTGAATACGTAGTACACACGACTAGATAAATTAATATGGTTTTCAGGACAGAATGTCACCAGATATTTCCCTACAATGTAAATCTCAGTGTTAGTTTGTTCACATATAACCTCTATGGTCGTTTAATTAGCGTCTGAAATTTTCATCATGTGATAATTTATTAAATAATTATTTTATATCTTTTTGTAACTGTGATCATTGAAATATAAACAGTGTGAGAATTCATCAACTACATTATTTATACCATAGAAACAAATAGCCTTCGTCCCTTCTATGTTATACTACGAGGCCCTGTAGCCAGTAAGCATCAGTTTATTCAAACCAGTTTGAGCTTAAATTCCACAGATTACGGTAATCAACTGAATTTTCGCTATAATGTGTTCTCAATGAACTCTAAACAAAAGTAAAGTTTTTGTTGTTCCTTTATTGACAAGTACACATGACTTAATAATCTAAGACGTGTAAAAGGACAAGTCTCGATAGCAGTTACAATCTATAGCAGTAGATTTTCAATAGTTTGTTTGTTTTTTTTAATTTCGCGCAAAGCTACTCAAGGATTATCTGCGCTAGCCGTCGCTAATTTAGCAGTGGAAGACTAGAGGGAAGGCAGCTAGTCATCACCACCTTCCAACAACTCTTGGACTACTCTTTTACCTATGAATAGTAGGATTGATCGTAACATTATAACGTACCCACATCTGAAAGGGGGCGCATGTTTTGTGGGGCGGGTATTTGAAACCCCGATATTCAGATTGCAAGTCAATCTCCCTAACTGTAACGGGCATCTAATGAAAAGTCAGCGACAAACACAAGACAAGGGCCGAAGTTGATAATGGATATGTGGAACTGGTAAAAGAATGAGAAAAGAAACCTTCACTAGTCCTCTTTTTATTAGTTAAGTGTGACCCATAAGATAAATGGAATAAGTTAAAAGTCGGTAACATTATACTTAAACTTAACATACCTTTATAAATGATATTATATTACGTATTATGATTTATTTCGGATGACTCTCCGATTTGTTACCTTACGTACCTTACATATTACTATTTCAAATAACCGGAAATTTTAATTTTAATTTAGAAGTCAATTGAATGTCAATATGTATCAAATTTATGATATTTGCCAACAAGATTGATACACACAATTTTCTTTTTTAACACAAATATATCTTTTAATATACAAACAACAATACAATTTATAATGACGGTTATTACTAACAGTTATTACAAATTATGGTTTTAGAAACGATACTAAGTCTTACTTCTGATTTGGCACGAATCACTCAAAATTCTAAAACGTTAAACAATATTCGAACACGCTCGCATTTTCGTAAAACAAATATTGTTGATTCTTACTCTCAAGAATCTTCTACAAATTCTGAGAACGAGCGGAACTTGCACAATACATATCCAATAATACACGCCATACCCATCAAACCGAAACAAAACGTAGTTATAAAAATAAACGTATAACAGTAAATCCGTTGCATTGAATAGCCTCGAAAGCCTTAAAACATGAATAAAGTTAAAAATATATCAAAATATCATCAAAAACTTTACTCGAACCTACTCAACACGAGAGAGCCTGATTTTAAATATCGAAGTGCAATAATGTGACTTCGAACTATTCAATCTCAAACAAACAGGGAGGTGAAGCCGACGATTCGCCAACAGAAAAAGACAGCTGTTTTTTACAAGAAACATGTTTAATGCTCAGTTTTGGATGTAGTTCTGTGTGCAGCGAAAGCAAAAAGAACTAACAAGAACCGAGTCTGTGTCTAAATTAAGCTGAAAACAAACAAACAGAAATTTCCAAAGAAATTGAATATAAACCCAAAGGGTAACAAACATATGGTACTGTCCTCACCACAGTAGGCACCCCACCATGGAGCACTTATGCTATTTCTTTTCATGGATCTCAAGAATGTTCTGGCAGTTGCCTTATGTGTTTCGTAATTAATTCACGCTTGTAACAACATGCTAAAGAATAGGTTACCAGCAGCACTCTGTCAGAGCCAAGTGAGAAAAGACGACTGAATTCTGGCTCTGCAAACCCGTAACTTATTGCTGACTTACTGGTGGAAGGCATAATAAATAATATTTAGAGCTGTGCAGGCTGCACTGCCTGTCAGACGTTTATGGAAAACCGTCTTAAATAAAATAAAGTAACTATGACAACTTTTATTAAAAACATACAATATTTAAAATTAATAATTGACAAATTAATAAAATTAAACAAATTATTACTTTGCATCATTCTGAATGAATACAATAAATCATGCGTAATAATGATACCAACATTTTTCATTAAACATACTGTTTATTTTAACTGAACTGTAAGAACTTAACCTTTGACATGGTCTAAATGCCCATTGAGTTTTGGCTTAGAGTGACAGATGCACATACAAAGATCCTGGTTTTAACTAGTCATCCACATCTGTTTGTAAAATATTAATCCAAGTGAACATCGTGTGCCAGCAGTAGTTTTGCTCCATCTGTTTATTAAGTATTAATCTAATTGATGGTTTATAAACCAAAATCCGGTAAATATGAGAAAATAACAAATTTGTCTCGGCTACGTTTTCCTTCGTCTACGTGTTACATTATTTGTCTACTTGATTAACATGTATGGTTAGTAGAGTATCTCGTGTAAGTGTCCACAGTGTTTATAAGCATTGACCAAGACTTGGCTGCATTCTGCGTCTGCTGACATTAATAATATTAGGCGCTTCCTATTTTTGTTTGCATGAAATATCACTTAGTTATGATTTTCCAACAGTTTGAGTCTAGAGAAGTGTTCTATTAGATTAGACTATGTGCTCACCTTTCCATAAGATACAGATGATGTAGATACAATATTAATTCTTTGAACATTTTTCCCAATTTACCATCTAAATCGTAGATCAAACTTTAAATGCAAGAATTATGAAAGAGTACTTAGAGTCTGTTAAATGGAAAATGTTAGAGAATTAAAGTAATTTTGTGCAAGTGTAAAGTTGGATTTTATGTGTTGTATTTTAGTTTCTTCTCATTCTTATCTGTGTTTATAACTGAATTTCTATAGTAAAATAAGATTTAAGTTGTTTCACAGTCTGGCTTTTCATAGAAATCGAGTAATGTATATTTTTAAATTGTGCTACTTAAAAACCGTTTGTTTTTTTGCTGTCGATAAAATATTTAATTCTAGACGATATAGAAGACTCGGTATTTTTTGCAAGTTTGAATTTTTTGTATATAAATCATTATTTGTAATACCTATTTGTAATGGCAGTTATTATAAATCGTATTGTTTTTTGTACATTAGAATATATTTGTGTTGAGAAAAAAAATTGCGTGTATCAAGCATTTTGACAAATATAATAACATAAATACATATCGACACTCACTTAACAACTAAATTAAAATTTCTGGATATTTGAAATCCTTATACATAATGTACGTGACATAATAATCAGAGAACCCTCGAGATAGATTCTTATACGTAGTAATCATGACCTGCCTTATTTCAAGAACAAAAATGTATTAGAAGTAGTTATTAAATAGTATTCAGTTTAGTTTACTTTAGTGTGATATACAATTAAATTATTCAGTATTATCTCTAATACATTACTTATCTGATTTTAATAGTCATTTCGTAAAATGATCATTGTAATATGTGAAGATTGAACATCAGAGACCAATTACAAGTAGATAAATATATGTATGCTTTACAAGTTAAATTCATGTGTACACTTGTTTTCAAGAGTAAAACTGATAAAACATAAATTTGACTTATAAATTGAAATAGCATAATCAGTGTGTGCCAAACACACATGATAGGAACAATAGAAACAGTATATAAGTATCATAAATATTTATGGACTTACTTACGTTAACAGGAACCATTATTATGATACCAGGTATAGGTTTATTGTTTTAAATTAAATTAGATTTCAAATATGAATTTAATATTGTGCACAGATGGAAAAATGATCATAAGCATGGAGTCACTGATCTATTACTTAAAGAAAAATCCACGTGATCTATAATAAGCACAATTACTAACAAAATAAAATTATAATAGATAATCTTAACCATATGAACAATGCCAAGAGCTTGTATAAGCTTATGATAATCGCATAATAATCAAAATAACTGCTGTTGTGTTATGTTAACTTTATCATTCACTAGATGTTCTAAACATTGGTTTACACAATGCATATTTGAAAATTACAAAGGGTAAAGTAACCAAAATACATTTCACTTTCAAAGTTTGTCTTAGTGGGTTCATGGGGAAGTTGAAAATATTATAGGATTTTGCTAGTCTTATTATTTATTGACAGGGAACCGGCATGGCCAGGTGGTTAAGTCGCAGGTTCGAATTCCCGTCACACGAAACATGCTCGCCCTTTCAGCCGTGGGGTGTTATAATGGTACAATCAATCCCACCATTTGTTAGTAAAAGAGTAGTCCAAGAGTTGGCGGTGAGTGGTGATGACTAGCTGCCTTCCCTCTAGTGTTACACTGCTAAATTAGGGACGGCTAGCGCAGATAGCCCTCATGTAGCTTTGCGCGAAATTAAAAAACAATTATTCGTTATTTATGATGCATTTGTTGTCAGTTTTTCTACCCCGAACAAAGATGTTTCATTGAAACTGGTGTCTATTTTATGAGATAGGTGGCATGTTGAAAATCTCAAATATTAAAACCTTTACCAACCATTATCTTGTCATTTGGGCCCATTTTTGTTTTTTTGTAATTAATCGCAAAGCTACAAAATGAGCTATCTATACTCTGCCCACCAAGGGTATCAAAACTCAGATTCAAGAGTTGTAAGTTCGCAGACATACCACTGTGTCACTGGGGCAATTGTGTACAAATGAGACATAAATATGCTCCTTTCAATTTGTCACTGTCACTATCACACCCTCTTAACAGTCGGGGATGCAGATTACAATCCAATGTGGAGAAGCAGCAACGTTGACTTTGAGAATGT
This sequence comes from Carcinoscorpius rotundicauda, assembly GCA_011833715.1. NCBI lineage: Eukaryota > Metazoa > Arthropoda > Merostomata > Xiphosura > Limulidae > Carcinoscorpius > Carcinoscorpius rotundicauda. The sequence goes on from CM022401.1 coordinate 35,179,810, forward strand.
TATGATTCTTGTAACTGGAATAACTGACTAGTTGGGATCATGGTTGTTATTGCATTTTTTTTCTTGATGGGGGATTTTACCACATCAAGAGTTATTCTGGTGTTTTGGTAAATTTACTTTTAATTCTTTAGGGCTAAATTAGGGACGGTTTTCGCAGATAGCTCTCGGGTAGCTCTTCTCGAAATTCCAAACAAAATACGCCAATAATGAGTAACAAAAAGAAGTTTTTCAATGTTTAGTGTTATTGCTCCATCTGTGGTTGAGTTCATATGAAGATGGTCCAAAAGCTGCAATAATATAACTAAATTTGTTGTATTTCTTTAAGTCTGTATAATAGTGAATAGCATCATTTTTTTCGACTAATATTGGAGGCCACTCTACTATTTATGTTTATTCAGTATGTCCCCGTTTTCTTCATTGCTAGCCCTAACTATCTCTCAAATAGTGAAATATCTTTCGAAAAATCAGGATGTTTGTCTTGGAACTAAGAACGCTACTTGTGTCTCTCAAGCTTTGCTACTGACACTAATTTTAGTTACGTAAATACTGAAGAAACAGTTTCTTTCTTAAGGAACTGGGATGGTTCGTGCAAGACAAAGTGTGGGATTTTAATGAAGATCTACTACACAGTAAACATGTGGCAAATTAAATTGTATTTCAATAAACGGTTTTAAAATATAGCAATTGACAAATACTTCTCTAGTTTCACGAATATGAATATATTATGAAGAGCTCTGTTACTTCATTATAAACAGTTTTAGACTGTTTAATTTACAAATTTCGACGTGTATGTACTTGTCTGTGTGATATCCTTGAAATACAACTCATGAAACATTTACAGAATTTCAAAGTTGTTTGTCAGTTAGTTATCGCATTATTTCAACTTTTTCATGGAAAATATTTTATGTATGGTTATGATAGCCTTTGATCCCACCATAATTTACAGATCTTTCGCACTGCATGAAAATTATGACATGTTGATAACGGCACGTGCACGTATGCTAAATCTAGCCTATTTTGAGCCACATTATCAGAAACAGCATTAACGTCATAACTAGAAGAAGCTACTCCCGTTTATTAGTAATTGTATTACCATGATTTCCATGAAAGTGCTTTGTAGTTAAATTCTGTGAAGTGACGGTGACGCGCGAGGCTAGTTTCAATGTACTGCCATTTATCTCTGCTTGTCACGATCATCCAAGTGTTCTTCATCATAGGTTCTGTTGGAAGCTTGATTACACCGTTTGGAGAAGACTTTGAAACACAGATTTATACTCCTGGTTATTTTTATATTATGTGTCAAAAATATTAAACGATAAATTACCTGTAAATGCATTGTTTCAGTGGGGGGTTACGTATTTGTTTACTAGCACTCCGTGCCACAAACTCAGTAACCACACCGTGGCTCGCGCTATATGCCGGGAAGTAGAACCGCTCGTACGCTCGTTGTTGTGGTACCATAGGTTATAACAATATTGAAGGATTATGACGTATATGTCTTTCCTGGTAATAGTCGGACAAACCTAGCAGATAGTGTTCTTCATCATTCACCGGTTAACATTGTTGTTTCAGGTTTTATCATTTGGTGGGTTATTACGGATTATTCGAGAAATAAATTAGAAAGCAGTGCACATCCCACTTAATGATAGTGAAGGAATGCAATTTTTCGACTACAAGTTGTAAAAGTCTCTCGTAACTAATGACAGATCTAGCTTCACAATTAACTAACATCCCATTAAATCTTACGTACGTTCGAGAGTCACATATGTAATTATTTTTAACTAGCGAGAATCATATATATGTAATAATTTAATCTAATTTTATAGAAAAGGAAAATTATAAACGAATAAAAGTAATTAAATAAATGAAAAATTTACTTGTTAAAAAAACACAGCCACCAACAACGGAGCACAACATGAGTGTTCAGCACCAGAGCACAAATCACAGGGTGGATCATTATGTAATGTACCTTGGTTTGCTTATTTCTGAGGTACCGTTGGCAGTAAGGACAAAATCGCGTTGAGGGTACACCGTCTATCCAGTTGAGCAGCAACTTCGCCAACTTCACATGTTTAAAATAAAAAAGAAAAGGAAGAGATGTGGGTGCTCTGGCCCACAAAGTTCAACATATTTACTACTTTTCACTGTATGCAGCAGCCCCCTCCCCTAGTAGTACAGTGGTGTGTCTTTGGACTTAAACTGCTAGAAATCGGATTTCGATACCCGTAGTGGACAGAGCACAGATAACCCTTTGTGTAGCTTTGCGCGTAATAACAAACAAACACAATTAAACTGTCTACAGCTAGAAATGGAAAGGTTGTTCACAAAAAATTAATAAATAGATAAACTGAAGTAAAATCAAAAATAAGAAAGATAATAAGTTGAAAACCGTACATCGGTGGGGGAAACAGCAACGTTCTATAGAGATCCACCCACTAGCAAATCTTATATAGGGAACGTGATATAATTACATTAGTCCACCTATATAAGATATAAAATTGTCCTTTAAGTAGTTCTAATTATTACCTCACCAATATATTGAATAAATTATTTCGTTGTATTGATTATGATTTTATTAATATTACTATTTTCAAATGTATATAAATAGTTTTATATTGATTATAAAATAATTTATATACATGTGTAATGATTTTTAATTATCGAGGATTTGTTTTGAATTTCGCGAAAAGCTACACGATGGCTATCTGCGCTAGTCGTCCCTAATTTAGCAGTGTAAGACCAGAGGGAAGGCAGCTAGTCATCACCACCCACCGCCAACTCTTGAGTTACTCCTTTACTAACGAATATTGGGATTGACCGTCACATTATAACGCCCCCACAACTGAAAGGGCGAGCGTGTTTGGTGTGACGGGGATTTGAACTCGTGACCCTCAGATTACGAGTCGAATGCCTTAACTCACCTGGCCAGCCCGGCCTAATTATCGAGGGCCATATATTTGAACATTTTTAAGTAGTGAGGCACGACTTTTCGAGCATCTTCCACCTGAATGTTACAAGAAAAGGTAGTTCTGAGTAACATATAGTGAACTCTGAGCAGTTATTGCAATTTTTTTTCTTTTCACATTAATCGCGCTTATTGATTTATTGCCACGTGCCCAATATTAGTTACAATTTATATATACTATTAAAATATTCAAAATTTTAAAGACTTGCCTGTTGTATGATATTTACGATATTTTGGATTCAACGCTTAAGAGTGAGAATTCGTGACCCCTAGCGGTTCTATTCTGTTAATAATATTTTACATTAAATCAAGATTGTTTTTAGTTGTTATACCTAATAAAGGTTTTTCAATAAAATTTTATATTTTTTAAAACAAATTATAATGTTTCTGGAAATCAAAAAATCAGGTTCAAAGTGAATCTAATAAAAACTTTAGAGGTTAACTGAACAATTATTGGTGGAACAAAGCGTTTCGTTTTATAATAAATTATTTTTTCAGGATTTGCCTTGTTTCCTAACATGTTATGTACGGAGTGCGAGTAATAACAGTCTGCAGGTTATCAATAAATAACCACATTTAAATAAATGAACAAAAATAACGCAAATTTGATTATAATTTGTAACATTCTTAACAATGAGTTATCCCAGTCACACCAAACATGCTCGCTCTTTCAGCCGTGGGGACGTTATAATGTGACGATCTCTCCAACTATTCGTTAATAAAATGATAGTCCAAGAGTTGGCGGTTGATGATGATGACTAACTGCCTTCCCTCTAGCCTTACATTGCTGAATTAGGGACGGCTAGCACAGATAGTCTTCTTATAGCTTTGCGTGAATTTCAAAATCAAACCAAACCTTCCGACTACGAGTCCCAAACACTAAATCACACTGCTCCAACACGACGTTTTAATAGTCAGGTGTGAGTGTTTTCTAATGTTTATGCGAAGCCATTCAAGAGCTACCTGCGTTAAATATGCTATTTTTGAACTGAAGCCTAATGGGAAAGCAACTACTTAACAGCACCCAAAACCAATTTTTAAGGTACCTTTCCATCCGAAGAGTGGAATTTTACCATCCACTTAATCATGTGAACATAACCCAAAAGTGCGGAGCACAATTTTCTGCTCCCTTTTTGTTTTGTTTTTTGCGAGACACGAACATATCCCGTAGATTCATGTAATTATTTTAAATTTACGGTAGGTGGCCTGGCATGGCCAAGCGCGTAAGGCGTGCGACTCGTAATCCGATGGTCGTGGGTTTGTGCCCGCGTCGCGCTAAATATGCTCGCCTTCCCAGCCGTGGGGGCGTTATAATATTACGGTCAATCCCAATATTCGTTGGTACAAGAGTAGCCCAAGAGTTGGCGGTGGATGGTGATAATTAGCTGCCTTCCCTCTAGTCTTTCACTGCTAAATTAGGGACGGCTAGCACAGACAGCCTAGCTTTGTGCAAAATTCCAAAACAAACAAACAAATTTACGCGAGGAATGACAGTTGTGTAGCATCTTAGATGTCGAATTTTGTATGTTGTCACTAAATATATTTAATTTCTATACTGATTTATTACAAAAGGTTATTGATTAATGTAGTAACAGTATGACTGTTTGAGAGAGGGCATTGTTTCTTTATTTCACTGTGTATTTCCAGTATTATCAGATTTTTTAGAAATTCAAGGTAAGAGTTGCACTGTAGAAAGATATGTATAAAGGATAGTTTACAAGCACGTGAGACATGATCTATTTTACACGCACGTGTGCCCAGTAACCATGAGTTTTTTTGTGCGTAAGCTACTTCTATTTTTATCATTTCCAATCTAATTATTTAACAATTCATGATAGAACTGATTGATGTTGGCAATGAACCAACTAGAATTTTGGACTAGTATTTGAAAGATTACGTAAAGACATCAGTTATTCGTTGTCAAAGTCAGTTGTCTTTGAATACTATAAAAACGTATTACATTTATCGTTTCCAGTTCTGTAAAACATTGTCATTACAGGTGAAATGTTTTACTGTAACATAGTTATTTTGTACGTATTGCAAAATGTATTAATTTTTGGATTACGTTCTATAATCGTATTTCCCTATATGTATGTAATAATTGAGACAACATACTGCTTTATCAGCTATAAATATCATGATGTTAGAAAAAAACAGGTTCAATGAGTCATAATAAAAATCCTACAACCCAAACACTTTCTAGAGGTGGATCCTCCGAAAGAGTTCGAGCTATAGTGTTCTTATAATTTTCTATATTATATATCAAGTTAACCTTTGTATAACCATCTATTGTATTATGTTACGTTTATATAATATACAAGGGATCACATTAACTATTTTATATAGTAAAATGCTAATTTTAAGTGTAATTTTGTGTCGTAATAGGCTTGGCTTGGTTAAGTGGTTAAGGCACTCGACTCCATCTCTAAGGGTCGCGAATTCGAATCCCCGCCCCACCAAACATCTTTGCCCTTTCAGCCGTGGGGGCGTTATCATGATGACTAGCTGCTCTTCCCTCTAGTCTTACACTGCAAATTTAGGAACGGCTAGCGCAGATAGCCTTTGTGTAGCTTTGCGCGAAATTAAAAAACAAAGAAACTGTCAAATCATGGGGGACCCATTTTCCATGTTTTGACACCTTTCCAAACTGTTGCAGATGATGGTGATCTGTTGAAGAGTAAGAGTGGACATTTGCACTTCTCTGCACTCTCGTGAACGTAACTCAAATTTTTTGGACAGGATAGTGACTGGAAGTGAAAAATAGACATTTTATAAAATGGCAATGGCTCAGTGCAGGTAAACTGGCTAAAGCACAGCCCAAAGTGGACCTCCACCCAAGGAAAGTATTGTTAAATGTTTGGTGGGATATTGTTGGTGTGATACACTTTTAGTTGCTTCCACTCAATGTAACGATTGCATCAGACTTCTAATGTTAACAGTTAGAGCGCTTGAATGTTGCAATGAAAGAAAAGAGGCCTGTTTTGATCAGTCGTAAAGAAGTTGTGTTACATTAAAATAATGCACGACCCCATACAGCAAGAATCACATCTGCAAAAATTCAAGAGCTAGACTGGGAAAAACGTCCACATCCTTCTTATTCTCTAGACTTTTCCCCATCTGATTATCATCTTTTCAAAAGTTTGCAGAACTATCCTGATGCAAAAAAAAGTTGGAACACATGAAAATGACAAAACTACCTTCGCTACAATCTTTTCCTCTAAACCCCAAGAATTTTATAGAAGTGACATTCGAAAGTTTGTGAATCATTGGCAGAACGTAATTTATAATAATGCAGCATACATTATTGATTAAATGACATTAAAAGCGTTTCAAATCCTTCCTCTTTTTTCTGAACCTAAATTCGGACATTACATATGGGATGATCTGATATATTTATTGTATTTAATATGGAAATGAACTACGGAAACAAATAATAAAAATGTGCGAATTTTCATTTCATTAACATTAAATGAGACTGGCAAAGATAAAAATAAATGGTGTAAAACAAAATATTTTAACGATATTTATTTGTCTTAATAAATATATGAAAAACATGAAGTAAAATATGTAAAACAATGAGATTAGAGATTTTTAATCAGATATCATCTTACAAAATTTTAGTCTTGTCACAATATTTTTCTAACACAGACAGACATTGCTACAATTATCAGACTATTTACTGCTAGTTGAGGTCTTGTGAGTTTCCATCTTGGTTGTGAGTCAATGAAGTTCCAGCTGATCTGTTGTATAGGCTGTACAAATTAGCTCTGCAATGTGTTGATTTGTAAGTATTGCACGATTCTTTGACTTCACAAACTTCGTTACAGAGTACAATGATTCACAGCAATATGTTGTGCTGAAAATTTAGATGAGACCCACACTGGTTTTCTTCAGTTCAGGATATTTTATTTCTGGAACTTACTTCCAGAACTCATTGTAGAATGTAAATTGGATTTATCGGTCATATTTAGACCCAGGTCTTGAACTTCAAAGTTCAAGTCGTTCCATTTCTACAAAAGATGATTTTGTAATCAGAGGTTCAAGAATTGGACAACTATCATGGATCACATTAACTATGAATGGCTGAATGAATGAAAACCTGTATAGGAAATTATGAAATAGACCTTGTAATTTATCTTTGTATTCTTCAGGTTTGTGGTCATTTATTTCAATATCAGAGGACGTATTTATTCTCTTTTTGAGACTGGAAAAATAACTGAATATTTTTAACAATATGTCTCTTTGAAAAAGTCTTATTTTATTCTAAGAGCTGAAAATTGTCTGAATAAGATCAGAAACAATCGTATCCTTCCCTTGAAGTGCCAAGTTGAGAGTTTGTAAATGATTCATTATATCAATTAGGAACATAAGGCTCCAACAGATAGATAGAAAGTTATTGTTGTTGTTTTGAATTAAGCACAAAGCTACACAATGGGCTATCTGTGCTCTGCCCACCACGGGTATCGAAACCCGGATTTTAGCGTGTAAGTCCGCAGACATACCGCTGAGCCACTGGGGGCAGATAGAAAGAGACATTATTTGGTTTATCTTCAAGCTCCAGTTTTTTAATAAAATTTTTGAATTGTTGTTGGGTCTTCCAATTTAAGTGTGTGAAACTGACAATTTCAAGAACAAATTTCATAATATCTTCATACTTGAAATATCTAGCTGCCAAGTTTTCACGATGAATGATGAAATTAATAGGTAGAAACTCTAGAAGGCTGGAATCTCTCTTAATTTGTGCAACTTATCCTGCATTTTTCCCACTATTTCAGGTGCTCCATCTGTTCCAACATTGACGAGTTTATCTAGTGGAATATCAGCATTTGCCACGGCTCTGCCAAGCGCATTTTTAATGTCAACACCATATTTTTTCTTTTAGAACCACTTAGTCCAACATATCTTCTTTCATAGTTACATCAGAGGAAACATAATGAACAAATACCGTCAATTGTGGGTTGTCTTGTATGTCTGTCGATTCGCCAAGGGCTAAGCTGAATGCAAGGAAGTTTTTAAAATCATTTTCAATTTTGCCTGCAACATTAACAGCGATCTGGGAGATGCGTCTCTCCTTAATGTGGTGTGACGCTGAAGTTTTGTGTTATTTGGATCTAACACTGCAACAACTTCAGCTATATTTTTCTTAACAAATTCACCATCAGAATATGGGCGTTATGCGCAAGCAATATTCCATGATATAACAAAACTAGCTTCAGTTGTTGTATTAACTTCCTCGCTGAACGTTATCAACAGTGTCTTCTGGCTATTTAGTGATGGTTTTAACACAGTTAACTTGTTTTCCGTAAATCTGATTTAGGTGGATAATCAGACGAAACGTTTATGTGATTTGTTTCATAATGATGTTTGAAGCTACTGACTTTGTAATGACTGAGTAACACATTGTAGATAAGACACAAAGGTTTACCTCCTCTAATGGTGAATGCAAAATCTCCCACCCACTCTAGCTTAAAATTTCTGTTTTCATCTTCATAATTTTGCTTCTTACTATTTGATGACGCCATTTTCCTTCACAAAATTTTCACAGACACTTCTAAAATTTTAAAGTGAAAAGGAACAGTAAGCTCCAACACATTAAATGCAACCAAACTCTTCAGAACCCAATATTACGCAAACACTCCACTAATTTCACTGTCTGCAACACAGCCACACATGCCACAATCACGCGATCGTAAGCCACACTCACTTCACATTTTCAGCACCGGCTTATGCGATTACTGATTCTCTAGCACAATTCCTCTGTAATCCTTACTGGTCCAAATTTCTTTAACCCCTGACTTAAATCTAGCATTAAATTAGGATTTAAATTCTTAAATATATTTACACACTATGAATATTAAACTTACGTTTTAATTCAGTGGACTCTCAGTTTAAACTCGGTAAACAATTATAAAACTTGGAATGTTTTTATTTACCTTTTATATCAATTATGATACTAAAAGGAGCTCAGCCAACATATTCCCTCAAGCCGCACATTATATGTCAAAGAGCCGCAGTTTGGTCACTCCTGTACTAAGACATCATCAGGCGGATTTAATAGCGATGTGGTAGAGCACACGGTGGTGCCAGTATCACTAATAAATTTTATAACAAGTACCATTCAACATCGACAAAACCAATGATACTTCATAAAGTTACATTGCAAGTATAAGATACTATAAATAGAATTGCATAAGAATTTCCTGTACTGCCTCTTGGCACCAACATTTCCACCAGTAATTTAAAAACAATACGATGCTGTCAGGGAATCTCATGTACTGCCAGTAGTGTTGCTGTTTAATACTAGCTGGTACCACAGTTGTACTGAAGTATTTACACATTGTGGTTGTCTGACACCAGTTTTTACCAAGGTATCATTGAATAATTTTTACAGTGTTTTTGTGTAGCATCAGTTGTTACTTTAGTGAGATGACATTCTTAGGTGCACTAATTTTCCTTTGTGGCAAGAACAGTATCCGCAAAAACAAGAGGAACAGCGTACAAATGTGTCAAAGACTGATTTCTGTTTTTGACTAAATTGAAGAAAAAGACCAAACAGTGTGACCAAGCAAGTATTACAATTATGTACAAAAAATCACTATAACATAATTTTTTCCTGAGAACTTGCGAGACCCACATCACTGGTCATTCTGCGAGTATAAGTGTAAAATAAAGAAAACATAGCCTTCAGGTATTCCCAAGTTTGTATGTTGGTCTCGTTATAGATTCTTAATGAAAACTAAACTACGAACTTTTACAATGACATCTTCGATGCACCAAAGAGAAACTACTTTCAACAATGAGTTATCATATTACTAATAAGTTTCTTTGTGCGCTTGCTTACATGCACATACGTGTAAAAATGTTGAAAAATTTCGGTGAACACTTCACGTTCAGAAGAAAGGAAATACGTAGTAGGTTTTACATAACACCATGAAGCTAGGAATATTTATTTATGCAGTGTTATTGTTTAACACTAGCTGGCGCCTTCAGAAAAGAGTTTCATTCTGTGTAGTCAGTTAATATTATCTAGAGTCACAGTGTCGTTATAAAAAAATTAATGTTGATTCTTAGCACAAATTGTCATGAATGTCTCACAAACAAATCTCATAGACGAAGCGGTAGTTTGTCAGCTACAGTATTTTTAGAATACACCCTATATTGGACCGGGATGGCCAGGTGGTTAAGGAGCTCGATTCGTAATCAGAGGATCGCGGGTTCGAATCCTCCTCACACCAAACATGCTTGCTCTTTCAGCCGTGGAAGCGTTATAATGTTACTGCCAATCCCACTATTCGTTGGTAAAAGAGTAGTCCAAGAATTGGTGGTGGGTGGCGATGACTAGCTGCTTTCTCTCTCGTCTTACACTGCTGAATTAGGGATGGCTAGCACAGATAGCCCTCATGTAGCTTTCCGCGAAATTCAGAAACAAACAAACACCCCATATTAAACTGCCTTTGGTGTTTCCTGTTGAAATAAAGACTCCATTGTTTGGCTTTTTAGATTACATTAATTAAAGCTTATTTTAAAAGTCTTCTCTGTCATATCATGGTTGACATATATTACTGAGAAAGTTGAAGTTATCACAAGTTTTCTCTTAGAAATTAGCTAAGACTGCTTTGTTTATTAATAATTTTGGTAATTAGCTCAAAAAGTTTTTTTTGTTTTTGCAACTTGGCACGAAATCTAACGTTTGGTCTTGGACTTGAAATGCTGAGAGGAAATAAAAGGTGGCACTTCTGAATCAAATGACTGTAATAAAACGTGTGTCCTTCATTTATCCGTTGGCAAATATCATCATCTATATATCCATACATCTTGACGTTCTGATAATGTCAACCATTAACATTTTATGTAACTATTACTTAACTTAAAATTCATCAAATTATGTAATAATTACTGTAAATTTCATACACCTAATTTTTTGACAAGTTGTATAAATGTTATTATACAGAATCCACCTTCACATTTTCAGGGCTTATAAATGTTATTACGTAAATTTTATCTCGACGTTGAACGTATTTGTCTTTGTCATATTTCTCTGTTTATTGCTTGTTTATTTATGTTTTGTGTTGTAAGTCTGTAAGCTTACCGTTTTCTCACCCCTCCTATCCATACAGATGTTACTGTACTGGTAAACTAGCTTGACAATTAACATATTCATCTTTGTCATATTATTGTATCAAGCTATCTTGTCATCTAATGCACTTATATTACTGTTGTAAGATATACGTGGAATAAAAGGTTAAATAAGCAGAGATTGAATATTAATTTCACCCTTTCCGCGTTGGTTTGACACGTGAATTAATAAGTAAAGAGTAAATAACGTTATTAATTCCTAAATACAGATGTGGCGGGAAAAGATAATGTTGAAAAGTACGCCAGCTTTGTTTCTTTTATTATGTATTGGGTGCTTACTATGTTTATATATATATATATACTGCACGACTGCTGCTGGTACTGTTACATCAAAATAAGTTTTTATTTCAATAATTTTCTCATTGGTGACTATAAGTAACCAGTGAAAACTAATATAGTACCATGAAAGACACATCAACATAACGTCGCTGACTCCAAGAGATATTCACTGACTCGTTTTATTAACTAATTAGTGTTAGTAAGCGGTTATTTGAGATTATAGAATTATTTTTAATTTTTATTTATGTTATCGACTTCAGAGGACTATACTTTCTAACGGCCTGTTAGGGATAAATATAGGGATGAGGACATTACCTCGTGTTAATAGATAACCCTTATGCCTGATAAAAAGATACCTCCTACTATCTTATGTTTGTATTATCTGGTATAGAACAAATCTCTAAGCACTATTCAGTTTTCACAGCGTCAATGCCAAGGTTTTTGCATATGTGGGATTAATATTCTTCTACATTAGGTGTCTGTGATTTGTTGGCGATAAATTTGACAATCAACTTACAGCAAACACTTTACTTGTTTTAAAATAATGTATTTAAAACAAGTTAAACATATGTATAAAAATAATTTACACAATAGATATCACAATTATATCTTAAACACTAAATAATTATCTTTTTCTTGTCAAAAGGCTACTTAGACTGATTTAATTACTTTAGAATTGACAAGACAAACTATTTTCCACTACTCTTATCACAACAGTATAGGGGAATAATTTACTTTCGCTATACTCTTATCGAGTTAGTTACCAAACTTGTCATAAATATCGCCTTTTAAATAATTTAATTTTGACTCTTTTATTATTAAAAACTAAACATCATTGAATATTAAACTCACAAAGTAAATATATGAATAATATGCTTACACTAAACAATCTTGTATATCCAACTGTTTAATACAAACAAATTACCTACCACTGTATAGTATTCTGAGTGTCTCATACAAACACATCACCCACCACTGTCAGTGTGTTTTGTATAAGCTTGTCTGAAATACACTTACATCCCTCGATTTGATATACAAAGCACATCTCTCGTCACCTGCTCCTTTTTCTATAGTCAGGTGCGAATGTGTCTGTCTTTAATTCAGCGCGCGTAACTAGAAAACTGACAGAAAATGTTAAAGAAGGTAGACAGTTAGTATGGAATACTCTCCTCAACTTTGTTCCGGATCACTTTAAATCATTTTTTATTGTAGGAAGATAGAACATGTTTGCGGTTTCTGGACTGATAAAGTGTGATCGGACTTCTACCAAATTTCATAGGTACAATAAGGTTGAGAACTTCCTATCATGCTTCAAAAAAAACAACAAAAAAAACACACGAAACGTTGATCATTTTTGATCCGAGAAGAATGTTCCGAAATTTCAAAGGTGAAATTTGACGGTATTCGATATAAACGATCGAGAAAAGGAATGGTGGGGCGAGAGAATGCAATCTCTCTGATTAATTTGTAATTCAGTGTATATGAATTCTAGTGCAAAATATAACATATATTATTATTCCAGGTGCACTTCAATACTCACCAACTTTTGTTATTTAATGCTTTGTATGAAAATCGCTATATCCTGTTACTCAACACGATTGACAACTGTTATAAAGCCAATCAACCTTTGCTATTCTATTCGTCAAATGTAACACCCCGCAGTTGTTATTTGATGTTCCTTGTACGTATTTGTTCGCTAAAATTTCGTTTGGCAACTTTATTTGTTTTCTGAATTTTGCGCAAAGAGGGCTATCTGCGCTAGCTGTCCCTAATTTAGTAGTGTAAGACTAGAGGGAAGGCAGCTTGTCATCACCACTCACCTCCAACTCTTGAGCTACTTTTTATCAATAAATAATTGGATTGACCATTATGTTATGATGCCCTCGCGGCTGAAAGGTCGAGCATGTGTAATGTAAAGGGGATTCGAACCTGCGACTCTCAGATTACGAATCGAACGCCCTGACCACCTGGCCATGTTTTGGAAGAAAAAGAAAATTCACACATAAATTAGATCTGTTACATTATATTATTTTTCCGAACTTGTATATTATTTTAAGTTTGTTTTTCGTAATTTTTAGTTGAATATTTCTTAACTGTAAATTAAAATGTTATATGTGTTGTAGTAGAACTTTAGAACCCTAGTGACAAGTTTAAAGGCTTATAAAACTAAATACTGAGTTTCGATACCCATAACGGGTAGAGGACAGATTTTTTATTTGTTTAAATTTAAGCACAAAGCTACACAGTAGACTATCTATCCTCTACACTCCACTAACATCGAAACCTGGTTATTAGTATTGTAAGTGTGCTTCTGCAGACATGTTGCTGTGCTATTGGGGAAGGAAGGGGGGGCAGAGAACAAATTGCGTAATGTGTAACTCAATAACCAACTAAATAGTTGCTATTTAACTGCTGAGTTACGTGTGTGAAAAACTACTAAACATTAAAATGATTTTTTAAGCAATGTAAGGCTTTAATAATGGATATATTTTAATATTTTTAAAAATCAGAGATACAAAAGGAAACATAATTATTAAAACTACACCAAAATATTAATATGTAAGCTATAGGAATTTCCAAAACTGAATCACTGTGTAACTTACTGGTTATTCAATTTGTGTTGTTCTTGATAGTAATTTGAAGTGAATCAAAGCACAGCTTTAGGTTGACCTATTCCTATGGGTCGAGTAAACTGGACTGTCGATTAGTTGAGAAGTAAGCATAAAAAAAGGGAAGTTTGTTTAGAGTGAAAACAACTATGTTCATACTTAAAAAAAATATATTTTGTAGGAACTTGTAGAATCCGGACAAGATGAACGTAACTGGCGAGGTATTGGAATAGCTCTTCTAGTTATCATAGCTGTGTGCTCCCTAATAGTGACATCTGTCTTTCTTCTCACGCCTGGTGAGTACCAGAGTCGTTATTCCAGAGGTAAACTAATATAGCTATTCATTCTTGGTAGCGTAAAAAAACAACACGCACCAAAAAAATTTGTATCATTTATGGTTTCATTTGAGTAGTAATTAATTAAGTTTGGATTACCTTGCTTGTGTGTCACAAAACGAATTAAGAGGTAAGACAGAATCTGTTTTTCATACTTCAGATAGGATATGCAAAGCTGCTGTTTTCTTTGCATTTTGATGTATGACGTTAGATGAGCAATTAATTCTATACATCTTCAGGTTTAAAAAACAGTAAGTTTTGGCTATACCTTCTCACATTCTCAGAAGTCCACCTCACTTGGGATTGGACCACTAGTTTCAGCAACATGAGATCCTACAGGACAACAAAAGTTGTTTTATTTCACCGAAGTCTGTGTTCAAAATCTCAGTATAAAGATGTCGCCAAAGGACTATGAGAGCAGATTTGTCCTTTAAAAGTCCCATCTAAAAATGCTCATTAGATTGAGAACTCATGAATATATTGATTAAGAGATTACTGTTGTATTCTTGAACCATTTTCTTGCCAAAGTTAAATAATTTTATCACTGAGCAACGATGTTTACTTGTTAAAATAATTTTATTTTTAAGGTTATTAACACTTCAGAGAAGTTTATATAGTTACGCCACTAGTGTAAAGTAATTAAAGTAGAAATTAAATTTCCTACAACATTTACTTTAAACGATCGATTAATTTCGTCTCTTTATAAATTTTCTCTCAAACAATTGTAGAATAATCGTTATGTTAAATTATGTGAAATTTCACGATTGAAGAATTTCCATTAATGATTAACTTGTGAGGAAATAATTATAAAAATCTTCTTAGAAAAAATAATGTTTCAATTAAGGCCACAATTTATTACAGTAAGACACCATATTCGTTCTATCATTTTAACAAAAGTAGCTTAAGACAGAACCAATGAGATTAGCATGGACGAATATTCAAAGACTATGTTTAAAATATTTCTGCATTTGTATGGAATTTTGCAGACACAGACTCCAGACAGTTCTTCTGTACGTATTATAAACGTACCAACATTAGTGTCAACATTTATCGTATTGAACAAAAAATTGAATATTTTGTTTGTTTGTTAAGCACACAGCTACACGATGCATCATTTGTGTTGTGTCCACCACTGGCATTGATGAATAGAACTTGATCCCATATCAGCAAGTACATATTAAGCCTACTTTGAACTTGCTGGTGTAGTATAACGTGCTTTTGTTTTGTTCATTCTGAAGTCTTTCCAAATGCATCAATATATGATAAACTGATTTCTTGAACTAATTTTCATTTAGTAATGCACGAACTGATTTTTTTTTTTTAATTTAGGCGATGACAGTCCTCATATCAAGAAAGAAAGGCTCAACTTAGCAGAGATTTTAAATGGAAGTTTCTCACCCAGAAGATTTAATGGGACATGGATATCAGGTTAGTTTAGATACACAATGTTTAGTGTGAAATATGATTATAAACGATAGTGATTACTGGTTGTATTTGTTTGATTACTACAGATTTAATTATGAGTCTTTTTGGATAGTTTAGAGATGTTTTAATTTGTAATACATAGCCCAAAAATCTCAATCTGATAGCTATACAAATTAGAAAGAAAAGTTTAACGAAAAGTTTGAAGAAAAACAATAATATTAGCCTTAAATCCCAGCAAACTAAGTGCTTAGAACTAAAGTAGAAATGAGTTAATGAGTATGGCAAATTAAATATACTTTTATCACGTTCCTGCTTATAAAAATTAGAATGATTGTTTCCCCAGTTGGATATCCTTGCTATTAATGTAATTTTTTTTTCAGTAATTCCAATATTTCCTGAGGTTCGGCCAGCCTGGATTATTTAGGTTGGTTCAAACACGTATATTAAGCTAAAACACAATACTCTTTATAAGTTATCTAGGCTGGCTGAACGTCGCGAGATACTATTGAGATTATTAATGGATAATAAAATTATATATATTAAACATTCAAAAAAGAATAATCGTAACGAAAGTATCAATAAACAAATAATAGAGCACTAGCAAAGACATGAAAAACATATGCTGGAAAATTAGAATCTTTATTGTAACAGTGAGATGGTTTTCCTTTTTAATGCAGATTTCTAGAATAATGCAATAGAGTTGCAATCAGTCGTAGATACCTATATCTATAAATTCGCTTGTCTTACTTAGGCCTAACATTAGTTAAGCCTTTATTACGTTGGCCAATATTCGTTAAAGAAATAAATTAACATTGTGACTTTTGTACGTTTTTGCTTTAGTTTAATTAAGACTAAACCTTATCTTACTTGATACAATCAATAAATAAACTTATAATATTATTCTACAATTTAACCTTAGACATTTAAAAAATTATATGTAATAAAATAATTGCGTAAGCGAGGAAGTACTTTTTTGTCTTTTTTTAAATTTCGCACGAAGCAACTCGAGGGCTATCTCTGCTCTCATTTCTAATATAGAAATGTAAGACTAGAGGTAAGGCAGCTAGTCATCAACACCCACCGCTAACTCTTGGGCTACTCTTTTACCAACGAATAGTGGGAGTGACCGTCATATTATAACGCCCCGACGGCTGAAGGGGTGAGCATCTTTGATGCGACCAGGATGCGAACCCGCGACCCTCACATTACGAATCGCACGCCTTAACACGCTTGGCCGTGCCGGGCCAGGCGATGAAGTAACAAAGAAAAATATAAAGTAGTGGTGAAATACTCGCCAAATTAAAATAATTTTAGTAATTAAACAAGAAAACATTTCGGGCAACAGCCTTTCATTAGGTTATGGTGAAGACATTACTATCAGGCAATAGCTAAGAACAATTGTTACTCAATTTATTATATTTGTTTGACAGGGAATTTCATGTGAAAATCTTTTGTTTCTACTGTGATAACTGGTAAGAATACTAAGACCCGTATTATGAGATCTACAATCAACACATATTGTGAAAAGTACAAACAGATTTCAAAGTATGATAATGCTATGAGTATCTGGGTGAAAGCTTTCCACAAAATATGTAAAAAAAAAAAGCCACGAGATTAAATATAGAAGCAATTTTGGGTGAAATGTATCGTAAATAACTGCATTGCTGTTCACATAAAATCCAAAAACATCCAATAAACATAAGTATATATGTTTGACATGTTTTTAAGATACTGTTCTAAAACGGTTGAACTGTGTTGCTGTTTGTTTGTTGTTGAAATATACCATATCGCCAACAAATGACAGACACTTACTCTAACAAATCCAGCCTACATAACCTGACAGCAGCAATACGGGTTGGCCCGGCATGGCGAGGTGGGTTAAGGCGTTCGACTCGTAATCTGAGGGTTGTGGGTTCGAATTCCGGTCGCATCAAACATGCTCGCCCTTTCAGCCGTGGGGGCGTTATAATGTTACTATCAATCCAACTATTCGTTGGTAAAAGAGTAGCCCAAGAGTTGGCGGTGTGTAGTGATGACTAGCTGCCTTCCCTCTAGTCTAGTGATGCATAAACTTTTTGAGTCAGGGGCCAGAAACAGACTTCTCGTAACCGTTGGGGGCCACAAAGAAGTGAAGATTAAAGTTGTCCCACAGTTGTTTCACACTAGATTGACATCACATTTAAGGACGCATAAATAACGATTACTTCAAAGAGTTTGCACATTATTCTAAGAAATGTTATGATACATCAACTGTCACAAAGTCAGTGTGATGGATGGTGCTGCATGCCATCTTCGAGCTTAGAAATGTCTAGCTTGATATTCGACGTTGAAAGACGCAAGACTACTTCCAGATGATCATCAGTCAGCTGATTGCGAGTGTTGTTTTTGTTCAGTTTCATATGTGAAAAAACCTGTTCGCAGCAGTACGTGCTGCCAAACATGCTGGCGTGGACAAGTGCGTTCTCTTTCAGATTAGCAAATGTATCATGCAACGTTTTGTAGAAATCAAGCAAACTGTTTTCTCGGTAAATAGCACGCAATTCATCAAATGCTTTGAAATCAGTAAGTTCGGGCTGATATTCTGCTGACAAGTCATCCACTGACACTCTGAGCGGATCAGCAAAAAGTTTCATCAACAATCTGCGTTGGTCAAAGTCATGAAACTGTGAGTTTAAGGATTGAATCAAGGTATCTAGCTTCCCAACATAAACTTGTGGGTAAATGTCCTGATTCTTCTGAAGCTGTGACTGAAAAGTGGGAAAGTGCACGAAGTTGTCTGATGCTGCTCGCTGCCGAAACAACTGCAACTTTATCCTGAAAGCTGAGACGTGATTTGCAAGCTGACAGACAAGCTGATTTTTGCCTTGCAACTTCATATTTAGATCATTCAAGTGTTGTGTGATGTAGACCAGAAACGTCAAATCAGCTTACCATGTTGGATCAGTCATGGAAATCACTTCTGTGTCTTTGTTCTTGCTTCTGAAGAATTATATCACCTCATCAATCAACTTCCAGAATCTTCTGAGCATCTTCCCTCAACTCAGCCAGCGTACTTCACAGTGATAAACATGGTCACCATAGTCTGAATCAATTTCTTCAAAAAGACTTCGAAACTGACGGTGATTGAGCCTTCGTGATTTAATGAAATTAATGGTTTTCGTCACTAATGCCATCAGTGCCTGAAAACCAAGCTCTTTACTGCACAGGTTCTGTTGGTGAATAATATAGTGCAGCTTCACGAACTGTCTGTTCTGCTTTCCTCGATGCTTCATCAACAGTGCTACCAGCCCGCTACTTTCTCCGGTCATGGCTGGTGCTCCATCAGTTGTCACACTAACCAGTTTTGTGAAATTCAATGAAACACTACTACACAGTCACACTGTCTCCTCGAATTGAGCAGACACAGTTGTCTGACCCTTCATGGAACCCATGCTGATTAATTTCTCTGAGAGGTGTGAAATTCTTCGTTGAACTGTCATACGATTCAAAGCCACCATCTGTAGCTTGCAGACTACTTCCGGACACAATTTTTCCGATGCAGTAATCATACATCGCTTGATAAAAATCACCATCAGCGAATGGTCGGCCAGATTTCGCTATCATCAATGAAATATCGTAACTGACCTCACATGCTGCACCTAAATCCGCTGACTGCTTTGAGAAAACGTTTTGTTGGTGATTCAGCGACCGCCGCAGAGATTCAATTCGAGCTTTCATTCATCACCGACAACGTTGTGGAAATCTTTATGCTTCGACTCATAATGACGCTTTATATTGGATACCTTCGCCGCTGCTACTGTCGAATGACACAGCAGACAAATCACGTTCTTCTGTTGTTGAACAAAAGAGTATTGCACAGTCCAATCACCATGAAACTGCCGGTTTTCGTCGTCAACTTTTA
Organism: Carcinoscorpius rotundicauda; assembly: GCA_011833715.1. Taxonomy (NCBI): domain Eukaryota; kingdom Metazoa; phylum Arthropoda; class Merostomata; order Xiphosura; family Limulidae; genus Carcinoscorpius; species Carcinoscorpius rotundicauda. Next base: position 35,199,460 of record CM022401.1, read on the forward strand.
TTTTACGATAAACTGCCATTTTTGTTACGAAATAATATCAAAATAGAGTTCTAAGGTAAATCTCGAAGAACAATTGGAACGCGTGAGATTTCGTAATTACGGAAATACTACGTCATTGAGCCAATGATTTAATGCCTATGCTTTTTGTTTGTTTGTTTTGGAATTTCGCACAAAGCTACTCGAGGGCTATCTGTGCTAGCCGTCCCTAATTTAGCAGTGTACGACTAGAGGGTAGGCAGCTAATCATCACCACCCACCGCCAACTCTTGGGCTACTCTTTTACCAACGAATAGTGGGATTGACCGTCACATTATACACCCCCACGGCTGGGAGGGCAAGCGTGTTTAGCGCGACGCGGGCGCGAACCCGCGACCCTCGGATTACGAGTGCACGCCTTAACGCGCTCGGCCACGCCAGGCCTAATGCTTATGCATTAACGAGATTTGCTTATTAAATTTTCTTTATTGCTCGACACAAATATGGAACCATTCAGTATCTAATCTAATGTATATTCTTTTATAGCGCTCAATCTTCTCGCAGGTGCGAGCTCTAAGCGCGCGAACTCTTTATGTTTGACTTTCCCGTTGGACATCGCGGGCCGCACTTTGTGGACCACTGCTCTAGTCTTACACTGCTAAATTAGGGACGGCTAGCACAGATAGCCCTCGAGTAGCTTTGTGCGAAATTCGAGAACAAACAAACAAACAAGCGTTTCCATTATATAAATTTAAATGATTTATGGTTGTGCTTGAGTCTTACTTTTGGCCAACAAAAATGAAAAAAAAAATTGCTTCTAACTTTTTAAATTACATTGGAAAAATGATTAAAACAGTTAAAATTACGGATACCTTTTACCAAGAAGATTAGCCTCGTTAAAAGTCAATTATATTGTATACCACATTGAATAAATTTGTCATGCAGGAAATTTACTTGAACAACAATATGCGGTTTTTGAAGCTCAGTTTATATTCCAATTAAACCTTGCGCATGTGATGTGAAATTACCAATTATATATGCTGAATTAAGATAAAACAAAAACAATTTGATGACTTACTCGTACTTTTCTTTCAGAAAAAGAGTTTATTTTCCGTAGTTTGGATGGAGCATTACTTTTGTTCAATGCAGAAAATCTTAATTCGTCTTTCCTTATGTCCAATACAACATTTGTAAGTACTTTAGAGACTGATATTTTTACAAGGAACAGTAAATTGTATCACACAACTCTAATATAACATGTAGTTTTCAAGGAATAGATATTTTGTAAACTTACAAACACTTTAAGATGTTTTAACATGGAAAATATAAATTAGTTACACGGCTAAACCGTTATATAGTAGAAATATTAGCACAAGCTCCTTTTACGAGTGAGTATTATCTGATAACTGTCTGATCGCTTGGTAACGATTTTAAAAGATATTTTGCTCAAAACCTTTTGTTTTGTTTTCAGAAGAGGGGAGTGTTGTGTTTGGTATTTCAATCTCAACAGCAACTCTTGGATTAACCAATCACCTCAAAGATTGAGCATAGTTTTTATTTGGTGTCTGACTAGAGGGCAGATAATCCATTACTTGCGTACACTGCTAGTTGTAATCGTATTGCCGCATATATTTTACAGCCGCAAGTGCGAATTGAATTTTAATATTTTTTCCACATCTCTGAACATCTGTGCGTGCTCAGTCTGTTTGAAAACTTCTAAATATAACAAGATTCGATATTAGTGGAGAGAGTTGAATTATTTCATTCTTTGAATTGATGTTTATGTAATTTCCTATATAAATTACAACTAATAATAGCAAAGCAGATTGCTGTTATATTAAAATACGCTTTAAAATGTTGACTTAATAGTTTAACATATACACAAAGTTGTTGGGTTTTGTGAATTGGAACTTCACATGACAGTCTGTTTTGTTTTTCAGAGCCAGTATAACATCAAGAAATATAGTTTATCACCAGATAGGAAATATGTCCTTCTTACATTCGACATCCAAAAGGTAGGAATAAATACCGAATGTGGGTTAAAAGAAAATAAATTGAAAAAAAACGCAGAAAAAAAGAGTTTCGAAAAAGCACTTTTTTATCAATCAGAAACGGTTCAGCTATTACACAACTCTTTTCCTGGTTTACTGAGTACTACATAGTCTTATCCTCAGTGATATAACTACACAGTTATTATTACACCATATTTCCCGGTTAAACTACTTATTACAGTCTCTTTCTCGGTTTGATAATTGCTTAGTTATTATCACACATTGGTTCTTGGTTTAACCGACTGTTACAGGTTTTTTTTCGGTGATATGAAACACAGTTACTGCATACCGTTCCTTGGTTAATGTAATTACTACAGAGGCAGAGGTTGTTACATTAAAACAATTTTGGATCCTCCCAACAACTCTACAGTTAATGTTCCCATTACAGTCATGCACATTCCCCCCTGGAACAGTGTAAGTCTATGGATTTACAACTCTAAAATCAGAGGTTCGATTCCTCTCGATGAACACAACAGATAAACTGATGTGGTTTTGCAATAAGAAGAATACACATTCTCTGGTCATGCACTTTTTGGCAATCTTTCATTTTGACAGTGCCACTGCAAAATAGTTTTCATTTTGAAAGGCTCCATTGTAAGTTGTTATATCCAAAATGCACCTTCCTCATTGACACTTTCCATTATCTGTTTTGTACAAAGAGCTGTGAGAAACAGTTTGATTGCACAGAAATCTACAGACATTGCATTTAGCTGGTATGTTTTTATATTGAATAGCATGAATATCCATTTCATTCTTCAACTACTTTACGTAAACAATGGTTGAATGGCTATGTCATTGAAGCAACTTCAGTATATGTAATTTCTGTCACTTTTACTGATGAAGATACTTATTGATTATGCTGTATTATCTTGCCTGGAGCATGTGAAGGGCTTTTGCCACTGACTTTTGTGTTTGTATCATAGATTCTCACTTGTTAAGAGTTGGCACACTTTTTCTCACTATGGTTTGGTATAACTTATTGAAGATCTCTTTCTGAATTGTCTTGGTGTCCCAACTTGATCTGTATTCCAATACAATTAAATAAAAAGAAAGTGTAAATCCCAAATACAAAGATATCATTATGGTCTGAGTGTATGAATAATCTCCATTGAAAAGGAATATTACATATCATTCTTAAAAGCATCACACAACCCATACAAATACCAGTGCTGAAATGTAGTTATGAAAACTTATCTGATTCATATATTCAAAATAATATAACTTTCTCAACCTTCCTTACTCAGTCTTTCTTAATGATATAACTAATTTGCTAGTGTACATAGTTTTCTGGTTGAACCAATTCCTGCATCACCTTTTATTCAGTGGTATAACTACTCAGTTAGCAGTGGTATGTACAGAGGGGTGGCTTAGTGGGTTCAAGCCCCTCTCTTTCTGCTCTTATATTCCACAACTACTGAAAGATATACCTGAATATTCTCTCTGTATCAGAAGCAACCCACTGTCCCCTGTAAAATCTCCACCACCACCATAAAAAAAGTCCTGCATTGTAATGCTTGAAAAATTCTCTTTTTTTATCAGTGAGCCTTTGTCCTTGTAATGTTACCTGTACATTACTGTCAGTTAGTGTGTATGATTTTCTGGTTCAAATAATTTCTATACAATTTTTTCTCAGTGATTTAACTAATCAGTTACTATATACACACTGTTTTCTGATTCATTTAATTTACACACAGCCATTTTGTGATTAAAAGCTTTAATAAATGAGCATTTTCTTTTATTTATAAATAAATACAAATGTGTTTAATATTTTATGGTTGATTAAATATTCTGTTTAATGTATATCCACAGAAGCAAACTGTGGCACCACAGGTGACGTTTTTAATACCTAAATCTTGATTCACATTGAATTTTCAATTGTTCAACCATAAATTGTATTCACAGATATCTTAATGTTACACTTTGTTCTAATGGAAAATACTGATATTATGAAGTAAACAAGATGCAACTTCAAAGAGAAAACTTGTGTTACAATGAGTATAGTTTAGGCAAAATAAAATATTCATACAGAGTTTATTAAATACTATCCTGTCACACCTAAGAATACCATTACATTGCCAAAGTTTGCAACCTATCAGTTTAGTAGGTCCCTTCCACCCCTTCACAGAAAATGATTGCTAACAAGTTACACATATTTAGTAAAATGTGCACAAGATAATTCATAAAATATCTTGCCCTTCTAAAGAAATATAAGGTATTAGTACACAAGCTGCTTTTTAGAGTTTTTGCTGAGGGAAAGACAAACTTCAGAAAACTGTTTGAATCATAAAATAAACATATTTTTTCCTAACTGGTTACTGAATAAATATTTCCAAGTTTAATAGTTTAGTGAATAAGTATCTCCTGGTTGAACTACACATTATAAAATTTTTTATTCAATAAATTGATAAATAAACATTTCTTGGCTAAAGTGATTACTTCATAATTTACTGCACAAATAATACAAATACATTTATGCTTCAACTTACTGTCATATGTTCATTAACTAGAATTAAAACAAATTTGCTATTTTTACTGATTTATTGTATTAGTAAAGAATTTAATTATTACAGAATTACTCTAATAGTATACTGTAGTTACTCTAACTGCTACACAATTTTCTGGCTCAGTGGTTGAGTGAGTTTATACAAAATCACTTTCTGGTTTGACTAATTGTTTTTTGTTTATTTACTGGTTTACATTTGTTCACAGTCAGTATCTAGTTTTATTAATACAGTAAAAACATATGGGCTGATGCAGAAATAATTACTGCAAAGCTATCTTGTTGATTACTTGCAACATAACTAATAACTGTTTCATCCTTTTACTGTATTGTGGACAATTTCTTTATTAGACTAATTGCTGCAAACCTATTTTCTGTATTTCATTTTATGTGCAGAATGTATCCTTTGTTAAATTGTTTACTGCAAAACTATTTTCTTGTGTTTCTTTATACAGTGTAATTGGTTACTTGTTCATTCTACAACTTATCATACAAACATTTTCTTGTTGAAATAATTGCTGCAAAACCATTTCATGATTTGTTTACTAAATAGTCACATACTATTGAGATTTGCTACATCTCTCTTACCAAACCATTTTTTATTACAACCACCTGATTAATGTTTCAGTCATGCAACATTTTGATTCACTTTGGCTTTCTTACTATTTACAACTATTTACTATTACAACTTCTTGCATAACATTTCAATTGTGTGGTATCTTGAGCCACTTTGTCCCTTGTCCTCCAGTGGCACAGCAGTGTGCCTGCAGACTTTCAGTGCTAGAAACCAGATTTTAATGCCCATGGTAGGCAAAACACAGATATTCCATTGTGTAACTTTGTACTTAACTACAAACAAATTTAAGACTTCTAATTAAATTATTTACTTTGTAAATGTTTCAGTCATATGTCATCCTGACTGTTTATCCCTGTGTCAAATAAATTAATTTTAAAACTGTTTATTTAATGCTTAATTTCAGTGTCTGTAATTATTTGTTTATTGTTACAGCAAATCTGATATCTGGTGGTGTAATGTTCAGAAACACTAAATATATGTTTAATTTCATGTAATAAACTCACATGCAGAAAAGAAAAGTTCTGGAAAATTATAATTAAATGGTAAGAATTTTTGTTATAGTAAAATTGTTTTCATGATAGCAATAAACTGTTTGTTTTTGCTGTAAAATATTAATACATTCTACATTTTTCAGATCTACAGACACTCCTATAAGGCCAAGTATAAGATTTTTGATTTAGTAAATGAGTAAGTGCCCTTGATATTTCAGTGTGTGATTTTCTTTTGAAATTATTTAGGCATTAAATGTTGAACTCATCAGTTTATTTAAAGTAAATAATTATTTATTTTATAATTATGCATTGTGGACTTACTAGTGTCCATCTATCATTGTCTTTATGGTGTGTGTTTGTTACTATTGGCTGTGAGTTATTAATGTTATTTCCATAAAGTTTTCTTCTGAAACTGCTAGTTTTGATTATTTTCACAGGATGGTGTTACCTTTGGAGAACGATGAAGAGCTGCAGTATGCCAGTTGGGGTCCAGTTCTTAATCAACTAGTGAGTTTGCTCCCTCAACGTATTAATTATTGTAGATTATGGTTAACTTTTGTGCTATTAAATCAAACCATAATATAATACTATATTCAAGGATTATGAATTTCTTTGTATAATGTAGTTAAAACGTTTTGTTTAACTACTAGCTTCTATGAATAAAAGCATGTTTCACTTAATATAATGGTTGTACTATAACTTAAAATAAAATAAATTATTACTTTGACATATATTCTTAACACATTTGAATATCAAAGATCTGGTGTTGAGCTCACAATATCATTCTAATAATTGCTAGATCTACAGTAATGTATATTCAAACCCTACTTAGGATCAATTTTCATATATTCTTAAGTGCAATGAGAAGGTGAGTATTTCCAAAATAATTAAAAAAGAATTTGTAACTTAGACTGAATAACATGTTGAAATTGGGCTATATTTGAGAAGCACCTTTTATTTACTGAAAATATTTTCATTTATGGGGAACTGTTATATGGCTAGAACCCTACAAACATGAGCATTGAGCACCCTTAAATTCATAGTGGTCAGAGGTAAAGTCTGACCGAATTACCTCATCTGAAAAGAATTATATTTGGCAAAAGGTGATAATGTATTTTCGCTCCCTATATTTAGGACACATGTTTTGTTAGTTATCAGATAATATTGTAGAGGATCCCTTCTCATTCTCCAGGACTCAAATTTCTTAATACTACAAGCATGATATATATATATATATTCAACTCAAAGAGGTTTCAAGTTTGTTCTACGAGATTCACATTCACACTTCATGATGGCTATTCCATGACATTTCTCATTTGTTGTTCAAGGTAATTCTCACAGTGAAGATAGCACAACATTTGACATTATCTTACATCAGGAGAAAGTTTAGTGCAAGTGCATCCATGAAAGAATGTAGAGCTGGGTCCAATATTCCATCATCAAATATATCATATAGCAGAAGATTTAAGAAGTACAGGTACATTGCTGACTCTCCTACATTATATCTCATTGTAGTCATGATATGGTCATGATATTACAATGAGCATATAATTTATTTCTGACTCATTTAGGCATAGCTGCCAATTCTTGTGGCCTAAAAACATTTTTGTAATTAGATGTGTGATAAGGTGCAGGATAAAACCAGTCACAATACTTTTGTGCCCTGAAAATCATACCAGCTGCTATCCTGAATGATGTCTCGTGTCTGTGGACAGTGAATTGGTTATTATTAATACAATAATGTCCAGATAGTTTCACTTTATCAACTTTGAATAAACTATTTATTTTAGTACCGTGCCAACTACCTTCACATTACAAATGTAGAAATGTCAGAAACAAGTCATGATTTGTTTATATGTATTTCTATGTCCAGTTTTTAATATTTGAGTTGCTCTTACAGTAATATCATTTACCTCTATTGAAAATCTTCACACAAAAAACATTAGACAAATGCCAAAACAACATGTGGCCTCACAACAGAACACATGACATGTACAAATAACTAATGACATTGCACTATTTTTAATAAAACTGAAATAGGAAAATCTATTGATTGCCCATGAAGAAGGAAGGTCCACCTTTTGAAAGTGTTTGGGTTGTAATGGTTTCTATTTTAGTTTTATCAAGATTTCTTGGACTTACCTGTCTTTAATTATATTTGGCTTTGATTTCATCAGTTCATCATAAATGTGGTGCCCTTTAATTTTTTTTTATTATAATACATATATTTTGAACAAAATACCATAAAAAGACCTAATTTTGTAGTCAAGTAGTAAATTTTCTTTTATGCATAAGGGGAGGATCCCAGTTGTAGACTACACATAACTCATGTTGCAGCATAAATACGTAACTTTATAAATTGTCAACAAATGTTTGCTTCTGTTGACCATCTTTCTTTAACTGCAAATAAATGCTTGATTCTGATAGCTAGTGTAAAGATATATTTTGTGTTTGCTAATGAGTACATACAATTAACTTTAAATTTAACCTCCTGTTTTTATCTACAGGTAATACCAGAGTTATGAACGTTTATTGTTTTTTAAACATCAGTATGTGGAATAAAAGTATGAAATACATTTATCAATAGCAAACTTGAGAAACTCATTACATTTCCTTTCAATTGTCCCACACTGGTACAGAAATAAGTCTACGGATTTGCAATGCTAAAATCAGGGGTTTGATTCCCCTCACTGGACTCAGCAGATAGCCCAATATGGCTTTGCTGTAAGAAAAACACACACACACACTCCTTTCAATTGTTTTTTCAAAACTATTAGAGATTCTAAATGTGTAGGTAATAAGTTTTTAATTTATGTAACTCAAAAAAAAACATTAAGCTACACACTACTGTTCATTGTATTTCACCAGCAAAAGTACGCTTGCTGTAATTTTACAAACAAAAATTAAATTTGATTAATATTTCTTGCCTTACTAAAGATTAATGTTAATGTGTTTGCTTTCAAAATATTGCTGAAGCAAATAAACGTGACTTTTTTATTTGCAAATGACAACAATGCCATCAATATATCCCCTGTAGTAAAACACACATCTAACCATTGTTTTTATGAAAACAGAAGGATTATTCATTGTTTGTAACTTTAAACTCTTACTGTCTTAATTTCTAAGGAGTTAAACAGAAATGAAATTGATGTGCTAAACCTATGTTTTTCTAATTTAATTATGTTTTAAAAATAATTGGTTTTAAAATTAATTATTCTTGGAAGATTTTGAATTGATTCTAAGATTTATTTTCATTACTTATTTCATATTTTGACCTAAAAATATTTTTTGCATGTCCTATTATCACAAAAAATGTTTCTTTTTTTTAGAAGACGTACTTAAACGACAAAATAATTTACATCCATTGAAAATTAATCATTCGATATTTGGTACTGGGGTGAAAAAATAATATATTTTTAAAAATTTGATACTTTAGTGTTAAATTATTTTGAATTATACTTATTTGAACTTGGTCTAGAATTTATTGAATTTTTTTTTCATTTCTGAAACCAGTTCTTTTTGTTTTTATTACAATTTAGTTCATGTCAAAAAACTTTCAGAACAATAGTTCACATACAATTTTGGCAGAAGTGTTTACAAATGAAAGAAAAAATTACCAAGAGATTGTAATATATAAAAACTTAGTGAATGATTTTTTTTTATTTCTCATACTATCTATATAAATAAATGCAAGTATGTCAGTGTATCTGTTTCTTATACCTTTCTACATTTTGGGATCATTTAGCATCAGATTTGACATAATGATACCGAATAACATGAAGAAGGTTATGATGGGGGTTTTGAGACCCCTCGAGTCTAATTTCATATTGATAGAATTGTTGAAAACACTGTGTCTTTCTTTTTTAGTATGGGTACCTTTATGCATTTTTATTGCAATTTTAATGTTTATCATGTTAAAAAAATAGAAACTCAATTTCCTATACTTAATTGCAAACAAGCTTTTATTTCAAACATACAGTGGATGGGTACTTCAGCTAATCTGTTTATAAGAGGGAAACTTTTATTTGCATGTCTACTATAAACATCATGTTTGAAAGTTTAAAATCTAAACAAAGAATGTTGAGGAAAAAATAAAAACAGATTATACAGTTAAGTATGCTCAAGAGAGATTGTTCTTAAAAAGAGTCACTTTGTATCATGTTCATGATTAATTAATGTTTTACTGTAGTAGTATCAAATCTTTAAAGGAGGAGAGGTGCTTTGTGCAAATGTACGAAAACTGGTTATAAAACATTTTTAATCTATACCTTGAAAATGTTAAACTGGGGTTATCAAAGCTAGTTGTATTTGTGTGTATGCATTTTATTAATTCTTTAATAATTTATTTATTATTATATATTAATGTTTTTTTCCAAATATTACACATTTTGATGATTTTGATGAAATAAGAAATGGTTAGCACTAGGTTTAGGCTGTGAAGCAAATGTAACTTTGTATTGCTCGTTGTTTTGTAGGTTTTTGTCAAGAAAAATGACATCTATTATTTATCAAGTGTGGGGGCTAAGAGCATACAATTAACCAAGACTGGCAAAGATGAAGAAATTTTTAACGGGATTCCTGACTGGGTCTATGAAGGTATTTTATGTAATTAATAATATTACTCTTAAAAGTTAGGTTTTTATATAAATGTACATATTTATGGATGGATATATTTGTCTCTGACATCTTACTCTTGTTTGGTTTAACTTATTTATTCTCTTTCATGAGAGTTACCCTTGGTGCTGTAAAATATAAGAAATATATTCACAAAACTCTAGTTAGATGTCATATCTTTGTTGTAATTTCTTTCTAGCTGAATAAGTTCTGAAACATTTTTTTATATATAAGCCATCAGTACTGAATATCATACACATAATAAGCTTTCTATATTAAACATATTCAGCTACTTGTTCTTTTAATGAGATGTCTTATTTTTATGGCTCATTTATTGGGATAAATGTCTATGAACACTAAATTGAAAGTTTAAATTCAGGCAAAGTTTAACGCAAATAACTGTATATGTGTAAGCAATCAAAGGACTTTACTATGTAATAGTAATTGTGCAGAAAACTTTGATAAGTTAGTTAGTATGAAATTTTAATTCTTAAATTTTTTAGACAAAATATTGTTGAAGAATAGTTAGTTAAAATGTCGATTGTTGATTACATTTGTATAAATGTTTTCAGTATGGCCATATTTAAGTATTCAGTGGCTTAATATACAATTAAACTTTATTTAAGTTGACTCATATCAGTTTTTGTTTAGTTAATTTCAAAAGTAAATTTATTTTAATGTCTTTAGTTAAAATAAATCAGTATTAGGCTGATATTAAAGCAAAAGGGGTATTCATGACTTTGAAATTAAAATTTACCACCAGTATATAATTGATACTAACAAAAAATGTATGTACTTGATTTAGTTGAATTAAACCATGACTTGCTTATTAATAACAACTCAAAAGAGTTGTGTTCTTGGTTTTGTTTTAGTTATGCCACTATTACTTCTTTGATATTAACACAGCATTTGAATTTTTGACCTCAGCTGTACTAAAGTCACAAGCACAAGTCTATAGAAGTGATTAAATAATGAAGAACTTATTAAATAACCTTCATTATCCATTACATGATTAATACCTATGTATGCAAAATTAATCCTCCAAAATACTTAAAATGGCAAGGGTGCATCTTAAAACATATCCCATGATACCTCAAATGAACAATCTTTCTCAGCCTTGCTTTAAATTAATTTGACTAACTGAGATTAAACAAAATACGTATTACTGGGTTTAATTGAACTGAAGAACTTTCAGGTTAAAATGATGACCAACAGGTAAATCAAAAGTATCATGATAAAGAGAAATTCAGAATGATAATTCCGACTATTAAATAGTCAAAACTGAACCACTAAAATACTCAGATCACACAGTAGTTTTAAACAAAAAAACAAATAATTTTTTCCTGATCAGTGATGAAGTGTGTGGTGCAATTTTACTCTACTTTACACTGTTTTGTAATCACAGTTTGCAACAGCAACCATTGGAGCTTAAATGCAGGTCACTCTATAAAGAAGGGGGTGATTTATACAGTTAAATCTTGCTGAGCTAACCATCCATAAATTGTAACTGCCCTTAACATTAATCATATTAGTGTAAGTTTAAATTTCAGATCTGTACTCTAGCCTCTGCTGTTTGTTACTGGTCTGCTAATTTAATTAATTCAAGTGAAAGTAGACCATACTTTATTCATGAGAATGCTAGCTCACTCTAAGAAAATACATGTTTGTTGAGAAGACTTCTACCTGAATATATCTCAATTAATATAAATTCATAAACTAGTTGCCCTAAGTGTGACATTGTAGTAATTTCACTACACTAGAAACACACCATCACTAAATGAATGTAGATGAAGAAATAGGCTTTTTCTACTCTGAACTGATGTATGTACACTGCAACAAAAAATTAATATTAATACAAATTTTGGTCATTTGCTTTGGCTAAGTCATACATACGACCACTATCCAATTGTCATTTACTTAAAAAGTCCATACAAGATTAATTTTTTCATTACTCTGGTTTATTTTAACACAAAAGAAGAGCTTTAATCATGATAAATGTAATACTGATCAGTTGATAATAACACAAAAATTGGATCATTGGCTTCAGATAATTTCAAGATAAAATTATTAAAGTTCTTCAAGTTTTTAAAAATTACACCCAAAATTAGATAATTAATATTAATAGATATGTCCTTAGTTGAATTATATTGCAATATTTTGGCTTTTGTTAACACAGAACTAGAGGTTTTGAGATAAATTGAATTACACCAGTACTGATCAGTTAATATTAACCCACAAATAGGATTCTTCATTGTCAAGTTTTTATAGGGATATATTTTTAGAGTAGGTGTTTGTAACTTGTTGGTGACAAATTTCAACACCAAACAGGTGACACACAATATTACTGTTTAAATATAATATATTCAAAACAAGTCAAATGTAAGTACAAGACTTTGCTACATTAAAATACACTATTGGTTATCACAATTATATCCAGAGATTTAAATAATTGTATTCTTTTCTATATCTGTGTTGTTGCAATACAAGCTCTGATACCATATGCTCTTTATGGCTAAACTCAAAATCATGAAGTCTAACTTCACTTTTTTCCTTTTACTTTCACTAACTTTCTGTACTTTCTTTCTGTATGTACACATATTTTTAACGTGTAACAGAAAGTATCTAGTCCTCTTGTAACAACAGTATTACATACAGTGAGAGAAACTTGGAAGCTTTGAATAAGATGACATCAGCAGTATTACAAATAACTAGTACAACAGTTAAACTGTATACACAAAATACAACTTGTACAGAGTTCTGTAACAAACTATAGCTTTTGAAATAATTAACTTTTAACACTTTTGTTATGGAAACTAAATAATCATTAAATATTAAATCACTAAATGAACTAAGTAATAACTCTTGAACAAAACAGTTTTGCATCCAGTATTCATTATAATTAAATAACAACTACTTGACATGAGTTGGGTTCTTGATATCAGTTGAATTATAACACTGCTACTTTGTTATTATTAACAGATAATATAAGTTCTGGACTTCAGTTGAACTTTAAAATTACTGCTTAGTTTGTTTAAATTAATACATCATTCTGGTTTTCAATGACTTATTGGTTTATATTAGATAAAAAAACTGAGTTCTTGACTTTGGTTGAATCATGACATTAATACTTCTTTGTATTAACATACAATTTGAGTTTTTATTTCAGTTGAATATTGCTACTTTGTTATATTATCACTTCAGCTGAATTATTACTACTTGTTTATATCATAACAATTAAGTTGAATTACAGTACTGTACAAAAGTGTCAGGACAAGAAAATATGTTGTCATTCTTTCCATTTTGTGAGGCTAATTCTTCCATGCCATTACAGAATGTAAATTTTAACACTATAGAAATGTTTCACTGATCCTGTTGACAACTGAATGAGCCAGGATGAAAATACTTATCATTCTTTAGAACTGTTATATACTTTTACCAAGGGCAGCCATAAGGATTCTGTTTGAATGAGGATACTGATCAAATTTAGGGTCTGAAATAACTGTTATGGTACCCCATGTAGTGTCTTAACTATGTAGAAAGAAGCTAGCAAAGAGCTATCATATGGTACCAGTGTATGCTAGCAATTTATAAATAATTGCACCAATTTTTAATTTGGTGACAGTACAGTACTTGACAGGGTTGAAAGGCTGAACAATGAGAATTCTTAGTGAAATATAGTAATATTTGAAATAATTTATATTAACAAGGATTTCTATTGAATTGATATGTATCAATATTATAATACATAATGTAGTTGATTTTTTAAAATTTGTGTTCTGTTAGAGGAAATTTTATCCACAAACAATGCTGTCTGGTGGTCAGAAGATGGAAAGAAACTGTGCTATGCAACGTTTGATGACAGCAGTGTCAAAGAAATGAAATATCCATTTTATGGGAATTATGATGATGAAGATAATCTTTACCCCAAAATAATGAATTTACGATATCCCAAAGTAAGCAAACTTTTGTGTGATACTAATTTGATTTCGAATATTGCCAGATTCTAGGTTAAGTCTCAAAGTGCTGTCTTTTTTAAAAAAATTTGAAGCATTTTAAATTTATTGTTGAAAAATAATAACTTAAGACATTTAATCTACTCACTGTAGGTTTAATATCTTATAACAACCATAAGCATAAAATAATCATTCAGTTCAAAAATATTGTTAAGCTAAAGTTCTCATAATTTCTAAATGCCTTAAGAGTAGCACTCCTAGCTTTGTAATTATTTGAAAAACCCTTTTAATATTTAGTTTACTAGTAATTTTCTTATAAACTTGAAGGTTTTAATTTGTTAATCATGTAATATCCTATTTATCATTTAAGAATGAGATTATCATCATGGTACAGAATTTTAAATGAAATATATCCTACTTAAGTAAACATGATGAGATTATTAAACGTTTTTCTTTTTTAGTTTGAATAAATTTAATTAATTTATACTAGCATTCTATTAATCATCTCAGTAGTAGGGACAGATATTAAAATATCTTTGGCCAAAATAAAAGTTCCCAGGAGTGAGGACAAAAATCTAAAACATCTTTTACTAGTGCTAACATTTTCAGTACTGAAGACAGATTCCAAAATATTATCCTTAATTAGTGCTAACCTTATCCATAGTGAAGACAAGCTTCAAAATATCTTCTAAAATGAGTGTTAATTTTTCAGCAGTGAAGAAATATTTTAATATGTCATCTTTATTTAGGGTTGATCTTTTTACATCTGTGAAGAAGACCTTTGTACTTTGTTAATCATTTGGTGAGCTTTATAGACAGTATCATTGGCTCTATCTTGCATTGCAAAAATATAATTTTGTTTACTTCTTTTAGTTAGTATGTTTACACCATGATTATCTTTCATTTTAAAACCTTATAAGAAGTTGTTTATGTGAGCATTTCTTTGCACTTTGTTGCATACAGACTTTTCAGAACACTTAGAGAATCATTCTTGAATATGTTACATTTAAGAGAGAGGAAGATTTATTTGATATATATGTCTTGCAACCCTGCACAACTTACAGTCTTAGGTCTTTCATTATAAATAATATTAAACCCTAAATTTCCCTCCATGCATAATTACAACATGAACATTTAATTTTGATATTTCTTACATAATATAAATAACTTTTCCCCTTCTAGTATGATCACTCACCTCAGTGTACAGATTAGCTGTTTTCCCCTTTCAGTTGACCCTGCACCTGTAATGGGTCAACTTACTTATTCCTTTCTCACCTTTCTTCTTCGTTTGGATCTCACAAGGTGGTTAGTGTTGTTTCACAGGGTATGCTTACCAAAAATTCTGCATTATGCCAGATAAGGGAAAGTACTCAAACCATCTGCCATGGCCCAATCAGTAATCACTTTGAGATGGGCCATTCTGTAAGACCACTGGAGCTTTACTTAAGGTGTTTATATAACTTCTCCCAGTCCAATCCAGACTATACTAATTCCATGGACTAGTATGGAAAATATAGCATTAAAGTTGCATAACTATGTTAATGCTTGCTGGCTTTCCAAAAGAAGGTTTTGCAGTTACCCATTGCAATGTTACCTTTCTAGATTGAAGGACTAATGGAAATCTAGGCTTGTTCTCTGGGTCTCCCTGTGTGACTTCTGTCCTTGAATTGACCACAGCAGGCCTTTGCCACCTACCAGCTGCCAGACACTGGGGTGGTGTATTATGGAGAATTCTCACAGATTGACACCTGACAGCTGGTGCTAAAACGAGGGATCTTTTAACACTGAGAAGTGTGGAAGAGGTGTTTCCATAGTATAATGTGGACAACCCCAGCATTACTTACATACCTCACAATCTTCAAGTGGATTTTCAACAAATAGCTCACTTACCTCTGTTTAAACTTTACCAACTCCTGTAAGGTCATGATTGTAACAGACTGCTCTGTCTTGGGAAGAAGCAAGCATCGTTTGTGGTGAAAAGATCCAAATTACAAGTGATTTATTTAAAACCCCAGGATAAGCAGTTATTAGTGGGTACACAAGTCAAGCAACTCAAGGAATTTTACATGTAAAGCAAAGAATAAATGACACTGAGTCCCATATCCTACACAAGAGGATATATGCATTATTAACATTTATGAACATGAAGGCTTCTTTTGCATTAATGTTTATTATCATAAAGAATTATACTTTTACCAACATTGATTAACATAAAGGTTTATGATGTTTATAACATTAACACCTTATCTACATTACTTGGTTAGTTTTAATGATTTTTGTATTACATGTCATGGTTCCTCCTGGCAATATTAACAGTTAAGGGGGAGTAGAAATTAAATTCTACATAAAGTTAATATAGTACAAATCTTACATGTATATATAAACTGTTTATATTGGAAACTTAGCTGAAGAACTGAAGCAACTGGAACACGTAGAAAACCTGGAATCTTCTAAAGTAACTTCAAGGCCAGGGCATCCTAATATCAAGAACAACCTTGCATTTGGCTCAAAGGCATTGGTTTTTAAATAATTCTCAGCATAATCCATTCAAACTCTTAAGGGTAGACTTTAGGATGATTAGTCTAGCAGTTAGAGTGGACTCATCTTTCTTTGGCTAACATTGCAAAATGTGAAATGAATTGTCTGTAAAAATCTCCAAAACCTAGAAATTCAAAATATCTTTCACTGTTTTTGTAACTTTATAATATCTACATACTTCCAATTTCTTTGGATCAGGTTTTACACCTTTTTCAGTTACCATGTGACTCAAGTATATTTACTTCTGTTCTTAAACATTGTCATGTGCTTGGTTTAAGCTTTAAATCAGAATTACGATGTCTGTTGAATACATGTTTCAATCTTCAAATGTTTTTCAAAAGTGGCTGCAAAAGTAATGACATTGTCTAAATAACAGTAACATTCTGAATTCTGCAATTTTGATAATGTCCATCAATCTCTGAAATGTGTAGGAAGCACTTGTGTTACCTTTAGGTAACATGAAAGTTTTTTGCCTTGTTTTCTTCTATCTCTAGTTGCCAATAACCATTTTTCACATATCCATAAATGAAACATATTTACCGTTAGTTAATCTATCCAAAACCTCTTGGATATTCGGTAATGGATAATGGTTTTTGACAGTAATATATGTCAGTTTTTGAAAGTTCACACAGAACCTCAATCCACCATTTTTATTATGTTCGAGTATTATTGGTGATGCACAGGGGCATAGATCCTGAGGGGATGGGGGATATATCCTACTCATTTTAGGTAGAGGGTATGGTGCATTCAATCATTCCCCCCTACAGTTTGGTCTGTTGAATTGTTTTATTGCATTACAGGCCTACAATTTGTGTGTTTAGTCTTGTGATTCTCATGTTCTTACCAGTCGGATTACATAATTAGGCCGAAATGTACACCTTTAATACAGGCGTGCTTCTAAGCTTTTCAATCTTAGCGATAGTTTGTAAGTACAAGTCTTTTGTTTAGGAATTTCGCACAAAGCTACTCGAGGGCTATCTGTGCTAAGTACAAGTCAGTAGGCCTAAGTATACATGTAAAACTTGCAAACACTATCACAGAATCTACCTGTGTCTTGTATGTAGTGTAAGATTAAGTAAAATTTTCATTACAACAGCATGAAATTCTAAAATATAACTCCCAAATGCAAACTCCTGTGATCTAGATCTGACAGGCCATTTGTAGCTTGCAGCTGCATCAATCTTGTGTATACATTGTGGAGTTTTCCATTGCCATTTATTCTTATGCATGTCTAGCTGGTTTTATTTTCAAATGCCTTACTTTCTTTATCTGCTGAAGCTGCTGATCATATTATATGTTTAGTGTACAGTAAATGACAGGTTCAGGCTACTCAGATCGAGATGCACCCCACATCATCCCTCTGCCTCTAATGAGCCTCAATTTTACAACAGGGCTCATTAGACTTGTGTTTGTGACCCTCATTAATCCATGAAATTTTAGATTATCACCACCCTCTAATAAAGTTCTGATGCTTTGTGGTAGAAAAACAACATATTCTTTTATCATAGATCTTTTCTTGTATAATTAGAACACAAAAGGAGCTATTTCATCAGCCCGAAGCTTCTACTCAAATTGTATTGCTAGTTTTTGTTTAGGTGTTTTAATTTAACAGACGTGCTTACAGACATTATATCACAATGTGTTTGCCTTTTGATCAGCTTTAACAAGAATATAATATATTTGTGATTATTTAAGTATTTTTTGAGAAAGTTGCAATTACTTGTGTTGTAACCAGCACACATTATTGTCCCAGCAGTCAGTCGGCATGGTAGTCACTGTGAGGTTTGCACGTTCAACTTAAATACATTGTGCAGTTCAGGTCTGCTACCATCCTGTTCTATCTTCCATCGTCATATGTTAGAGTTTCTCAATAAAGACTGTATTTTAGCATGTTGAGTCATCTGGGAAACAGATTCCAATTATGACAAGCAAGCATCTGAAACTTTTCAATATTAGATAGTTCTGCAAGCCAGTTACTGGTACTACAAGTGACATTGCAGATGCAGATAATCCAACAACCTCAAGCAAAGGAATAGAAAGTTGGCATACACAGGAAATATCATGTTCTTCAAAGGACGAATCTGAAAATGTTTGTGCAACTATTGCACATCATGAACCACCAGATAGTTGTGAAACAAGTTTGTGCAGTAATGAAAAATATGACATTCCACAGATACAGTGTGGAAAGCCATATCATCTAGATGCACAACTAATACCATGACAGAAAGCAAAATCTCAAAATATCAATTTCCAGGGCAATTGGTTTGATGAGTTTCCATGGCTGCACTTTGACAATCAGACTTAAAAAGTCATATGTTTTCATTGTGCAAAGGTGGAAAATAGAGGCATTTTTACAGGGAAATTGGAGAAGCCATTAGAGTATACCTTCATATCCACCAGTTTTTACAACTGGAAAAAGGCTAAACAGAAATTCAACAAACACCAATTCTCCTCTCAGTACAGATTTGCTATATTTCTGGAAAGTTCACTTGATGTAACTCCAGTGACTGTCCAGCTACATCACAGAAAAAAAAGAAGTAGCAGGAAGAATGCAAAAGAAGTCTAACCAAAACATTCAGGAGTTTACGTTTCTTACTGCATCAAGGTTTAGCATTACGTGGACATACTGATATGAAGGGGAACTTTTTGTAGTTAATGAAGCTCCTGGAAGAGGAAGATCCTGTGTTGATGGCCTACTTGTCAAAGAAAACTACATTCACATCACCCCAGGCTCATAATGAAATAATGGAGATGTTCAGCCATCAAATATTGAGGAACATAGCACACAAAGTGCAGCAGACTAAAATATTTGCATTAATAGTTGATGGCACAGAAGAGGTGCAGAACAGGAAGCAACATGTGCACAATACATAGATGAGAACCTTGATGTCCATGAGACATTTCTTGGTTTGTACAGTGTTTCCAATACAACTGGCAAAACAATATCCTCGACTATACTTGATGTACTGACTAGACTCAATTTACCACTGTCAGGATTAAGAGCACAAACTTATGATAAAGCCACTAACATGAATAACGAAACAATATCCTTGACTGTACTTGATGTACTGACTAGACTCAATTTACCACTGTTAGGATTAAGAGCACAAACTTACGATAGAGCCACTAACATGAGTGGTGCGAACAGTGGATGCCAGGCAAAAATAAAAGAGAAGCAACAGTCAGCTTTGTTTTTTCACTGTAGAGCACACAAGGCTAATTGAATAATGCAACATTCAGTTGAAGCTTGTAAATGTGTTCTAAATCCTTTCCAGTGGGTACATGAACTTGGTCTTGCTTCAGAGGTCAGGCAAATACAAGATAATCTTTGAAAATATTATATCGTCAGACAAACACAATGGTCCAGTTAAATACATCTGCCCACTGAGTCCAACATGCTGGTTGTGCTACCTATCTGCAATTAGATGTGCTAATGATCACTACAGTGACATTGTTTATTCTTTGTCTGAATTAGCAAATGAAAAATCAGATGTAGCAGTGAAAGCACAAGGTCTGCTGGACAGATTTGACAAAGGAAAGACAGTTCTAGGATTGATGATGGCTCAGCATCCATTAGCTGCATTAGAGGAACTAAACCGCGCATTCCAAGCAAAATCAGCGACAGTATCTGCAATGACAGTTGAGCAATGGCAGGTATTGTGAACAGAGGAAAATTACAACAAGATATTTGATTTAGCTGAGAAAAATGTAATTTTCCTAAATCTGGTGCCTATTGAACAACCACACATTCACAGACACCCAAGAAGGATCACAAGTGATGGCTCAGCACACCATTCTGCAACAGCCAATATTCTAAATTTGTGGACACAGTCATAGAACATCTGACCACTAGATTCAATGCAGACAACAATGGCTTGAGGCAATATCTGATACTTGAGAACATGATCACATCTGGCAATATTGACAACTCGGATATAAACATCTATCCAGAAATATCTGCACAAAGGCTCGAGTTTCAATTGCCCAAGTTCAAAGGAACAACAAAAGCAGTATCTCTGAAAAGTACGAAGGATGCTTACTGTAAAATGCATGAAATAAGCCAGCAGATGATTAGTGAAGTGGTTTAGGACAACTATGTCTCAGTTCCGTCTCAACCATGTGGCAGTTTGTCACACTCGCAAAGATGAAGTTGACAAGATAAATATAGAAGAGCTTTTGAAAAAATTCATAAACAGATCATCACAGAGGAGGTCTATGTTTGGAAACATGTAGACTAGAGGACTAAATGAATCTTACTTCAATGAAAAGTATGAATAATTATGTGCTGCATTATGTTGATGTATAATTTTCAAGAGTTCTCAAAGTCATTTTAATTATTTTTATCAAACAACATGAACAGTTTTTCAGTAGATATGAACTTATCAAGGGTAATTACTGATTTTATTAATGTTTGAAAATGTAATTCATGCAATGAAAGTTATTAGCAACCTTGTCAAGTATAATGGCAATTTTTTATACTGTGCAGTGTGCAGGAATAAATTCATGTGGCAGTTAATTCGTGACACATTTGTCTTTATTCTATTAACATTTTGAAAACTGTTCACAACACCTCACTTATACATACCTACATGGAAATCTTGAAGTATTGTGGCAACAAGATTACTCTGTGACTGCATGTTTACAGCTTTGAGGTTCACGTAATCAGAGATTACCAATTTGCAAATTGAACAGTCTACATAAGTGGTTGCAAAATTCATCCTCCCCATCAGGTGTAAAAATTCTACACCCTGGTGATTTATAAGGACTATTACTGTCCTTTATTACATGTTGATTGAATATATCTTTTACACATGCTTTTAATTCAATATGGTGCTTTGCTGGCACTCTATAGGTCCTCTGTACTTATTATTACTTAACACTATTTTATGTTTTATCATATTTGTGCACCCATTAGAAACATTTTTTCCTTCTGTGGAAAGCTAATGCATGTTTAATTTACTTGTTTTATTTGTATAGTTTCTCTATTACAGTTAATAAAGCCCTCCTTATATTTCTGTACTAAATGGTTGGCTTTTGTTGTTTTTTTTTCTTACATTAGTTTGTGTATGTATGCATGCTTCGAACTCAAATAATAATGTCTTGTTAAATGAAATTTATAATCAATATTTAATTCTCTATGTAATGTCTTTTGGTCATGAATATTGCTTTGGGCATTACCTTGGAAGCGGTCTTACATTTAGATGGCAAAATTTTCATGACCCAAAGGTGTATCAAAGATTTTCTTAATGCAGTTTTGTATCTTATGCTAATCTACAGTCAATGCAAGTGTCATTGACCCAAATAAAATAGTGAAATAAATCAGTTTTCAAAATTTAGTCACAACATTTAAAATAAAGGTGCTTTTCCTTTCAACTTGGATCAAAATTAAAGGATCAGACTGAGGACTTTCCATTGTGGGAAATTTTACTTCACCTGACTCTCAAACACCTTGCTATATTTATAATTTCTGTATGTTCAGATAAATCTCTGAATTTTATCATTTTATATAAATTTTCTAATATAACTAAACAACATTGTGAGATGTTATTACCATTACTGTAGAAAAATGATAAATTGTGGTAACTGTTTACTATATGTTATACATTTTGTAACTAGTTTATATAATAAGTAGTGTTACATAATTATTCATCTTAATTTGAACTATATTAAGACTTTTTTGCTAAACCACTGTTTGACCAAACATTTATTACTCAATATCTGTTTCGACATAAAAATCTGGAATCAAGTATATTTTAGTTGAATTCATGTAAGGTAGTTTTTCTATTCAATATTCAATGAATTACATTCATGACATAATCATACTGTGTTTGTTTTGTTTTAATTCGTTCCATTTACTAGCAAAATAATTTAACATTGTTTTCATAGTTCTAATTATTTTCGTCTATCACTAATTAGCCAGGAACAAGTAATCCTAAAGTGATGCTACAGGTTGTGGAGTTAAGTACAAATCCTAGTCATCCAGAAAATATGACAATTCCTGAAGAAATGAAGGAAAAGTAAGCCTATTATTTATATTGGCTTTACAAATCTGTTCTCTGTGGTTGATGAGTGTAAATGAAATGTATTAGAAAAATGAACATTTTTTCATACAAACAGAAAAATAACTTTTAGTCATCAAAATGAAAGATCTAGGTACATATATTTCAGTAATTATCAGTGTTTTAAGTTGTATTGTTATTAAGTCTATCACAAAGTGATGCTGAACTATTCTATTGATCTACACTTCAGGTGTCAAACAGTATTCATGTAGCTATGTACAGTCATCAGTGCTTGTCAGTATCTCAACTTGTATTTGTACTGTGCTGATTATTTAATCAACACTGCAGCTGTTGAGCATTTTTTAACAAAACTGTGTGACTTTATCACAAGTCCTAACTATGTAAAGCTAATATATTGTTAAATAAACCTGCTTGTGACTGTATTATTAAAAGTAAATGTACAGAATATTAGTATTGGAACAACTTGTGAGTTTAGCAATATTTGTATGTGAGTGTTGGTATTGCAGCAAATGGGCCATTATTATTTTAAAAAAATGTAATTTCTTAATTGTGCTGAGAAAACAGTAAAAAACAAGTAAAGAATGATATGTGCAGCTGTGCAGTTACTGTGTTGGAGAATATTGTGGAAGGTATATGAAAAGATACAATTTTTCAAAATAAATAAAAATGGTGTATGTCAAATTGAAAGAAAATTTTCATTAGAAAAATAGTATACATGTTTTTACCCAATAAGACATAGCGTAAAATGAGACAGATATTTTGCATAAATTATCATATGGGGTTGTGGTATTTTCTTGAAAAACATTATGTAATTATAATAGATAGATGTTTTGATATTAACGTAAAAGATATTGTTTCATGAAGGAAAATAGATAGCATGATTTTATGATGATAGATTGTGTGTGATGAAAGAAGGCAGATGCTATAATGTTAACTAGAAAAATTGGGATGTGAAGGAAGGAAGCTGTTGTGATGTCAACTGTGTAAGTGTGCAGTAGATGACAGTTGTAGTATTTGTTAGCTTTTTTGTTCAGTAAAAGGCATTCATTAGGAGTTGTAATGGACTATATAAAGTTTTATTTTACACAGGGATCATTATATCACCCAAGTTACATGGATTGATAACAGTCGTCTATTAGTGGTATGGCTATGCAGATCACAGAATTATTCTGTGATCAGTATATGTGAAAAAGTTAATAATAGATGGCAATGTGTGAAGGTAAGAGACAAATCTTATTTAAAATGATAATTTCATTACTAGGTATTGAAGAAGTTTGAAGAAGTAAGAGTTAGTTCTGAGGAAGTTTGTAAATTCTTTCTATTTCAATTTATAATTTGTGAATCATAATATGTTAACTTTGGTAATATTTCAGACATTCAAATATGTCTTTATTCATATTACTAATAACTCAAACATTTTACTATTTCTCTGTTATCTTCTTTTTTTAATCATATGAACAACTAATCAGATATATGTCTCTTTTCTTGATCAGTTAAATTTGCCTTTATTGATGATTCTTGGATCTGCACAAATATGTCTGTCCCCTAGGTTTTTTAAAATGTCTGGTTTCAGTTTTCTCTGCAATTAACATTTCAACTAATTGATGTGTTTCAATTTTACAGGTACATTGATATTGAAATAAATCTAATATATTTTGTTTTGGTGTATATTATGTTTTAACTACTTTAACATCTTTTATTTTTCTCATTATGTTGACATCCCAAATCTGTTAAGTGTTTCAATTTCTAAATTGTCTTAATATTTTACACAGCAAGATATACTTATTGGGCATTTTGCTTTTCATGTGCTAAAATATGTTTCTACTCTTGAATAATATTTATATCTTAAACACAAAAATATGTGGTAATCTTGATTAAGTTTAAGCTTAAACCAGTCAAACACTTCTTAGTATCCATGTAAGCTGAGAGCTACGCATGTTTTGGTTGTGACAGTACATCATGGTTGTATTTTAAAAGTATATGTTTCTTAAGATTTAATCACATTAATCCTCTAGATTTCTAGAATTATATTATGGCTTATTTTGTATTCCAAATATTTGGACATAAGAAATATTTTGCTTGGTTTTGTTTTCACAACTTCATTTCCATTACTTACACACAATCTGTAGTCTGTTTCTACAAATTGAAAACTTGTTGAAAGTGCTTCAAAACTAAAAATAAGAACTTTTTATTCAGAATGTAGAAGAAAAAAGCAGCTCTGGTTGGGTAGAACTTTATGAGAAACTTGTCATCAGTGAAGATAAGAAGGCTTACTTTGTACGTTTGCCAGTTAATGATGGTTTGAATGGAAAATTTCGTCATGTTTTCAAAGTGGACATACAGGTAAATTTGAAAGCTACCAAACCAGTATTTTAAGTAGCTGTTACTTGTGTTATATAAGTAAAACTTTACAAAAACATATATGTGAAGCACTAAAGACACCTACTAACTGTTAATTGCTGTTTTGAATTATATAAGAATAAAGTGTTGTGATAATGCTTTTGTTTTTTATCAGAGAGACAAGATCAGTTAAGTTTGATAATCCTTTTCAATAGTAAATACATTTTTTGTTATTAAATACATAGACACTTTTGAATCTCTTAATCTTGAATAAGCAGAAAGTATATACTTTATTTTTGAATGTTTTATATGCTTTATATAAATTTTGTTAGTATGAGGTAGAATTTAATATTCAAAAGAAGGTAAGAATTCCTATAACTAGATGAGAGCAGATGTTAAATGGGTCTGCAGTTATTTCAGTTGAAAGAGGTGTGAGATGGAAAGCTGTCCTTGCTCAAACTGACAATTGGTAGTAAAATGAAACATATTACACCCCTATGTTTTAAGGATTCAGAAAAGAGAAACATAGATTGCTTCCTTTAGTGGTTTAGTGAGATGGTCACAGAGCTAATTAGCGGATTATCTACTGAAAGAGATGTTGTTCGGTACTTCTTGACCGACAATTCTGATTCACAATTTGTGGGTTTTAATCCTCATCCCACCAAATATTCTCTTTCTTTCAGTCATGGGGCCATTATTAAGTTACAGGCAATTCCAATATTCGTTGGTATAAGAGTAACCCAAGAGTTGGCAGTGGGTGATGTGATGTCCAGCTATCTTCCCTCTCATCTTATACTGTTAAATTATGGATGGTTAGTACAGATAGCCCTTGTGTAGCTTTCTGTGAAGTTCAAAACAAACCAAAAACCAAACCTTACTTTCTAAGATATTGAGCATTGTCTGACATTGAGATGTCTGTGGAACACTGGATGGCAACTGCTGCATTACTATACAGTAAGGATGACAGGGTACTTGGTAAACAAACAGTTCAACCCTAATTTTATGAGCTACATATGATATTAAAAATCTGGTATATAAACATACAATGTGTTTTCTAGTCAAGAAAGTCATTTAGTTGATTTCATTTTAGCAGCCTTTGCTTTTTTTATTATTGACTGAAGATAACATTCATTATCAATTTTGAGGCTTCAATACTGCACATATTGGAAGAATATAAACAGCAGTGTCCTTCAGTAGTAAATCAGATGATGTTTTGAGGTTAAAATTGCCATCATGTTTGAATAAGGAATAACTGTTACATTAATAATGCTAGTCACTCTGGGTGTATCTGATGTTACCTTTAAGTAACAAATATTAGATTTAAACAGTTTGGTACATGATTTTGAAGTATTCAATTGAGATAGAAGTAACAGTTCCAGTCCAGTAAAAGAAGCAGTCCACCATCTAAGCATATATACACACTGTACTCTTTTTATAATGAAACTTTTGCTGTTGTATTTTAATATTGTGTACAGACCTTTATTTTGTTTGTAAAAATCTGATATTCAGAGAAACTCAATACAACTGTGCAATAAATATCTTGTTGGATCTCTTGTTATTCAGCATATCTATCCCATTTTTCTAGGATTCATTAGTTCTAACTTAATGCAACACAGAAAAACAAAATTTCTGGAGCACATATGCATATTATTACTTGCATTGTAACTCATTAAGTTTCAAATGTCAGGATAGCTGATGCCTAGAGTATTAGCAGTTTGTATGACTGGAGACGATTATTAGAAACTTTAAACATTGGAAAACTGAAAGATATTTGTAGCCTATATTTTCTGAACTATTATTGGAAAATTTCAAAATTCCTTATTATAAACTAGGTGTTTATTTTTCAAAATAATAAAT
The DNA here is from genome assembly GCA_011833715.1 of Carcinoscorpius rotundicauda. Lineage (NCBI taxonomy): Eukaryota > Metazoa > Arthropoda > Merostomata > Xiphosura > Limulidae > Carcinoscorpius > Carcinoscorpius rotundicauda. Next base: position 35,226,377 of record CM022401.1, read on the forward strand.
TGTGCTAGCTAGTAAATCTAGAATGTTAATGGCAGATAAACTGTTAATTGTAGCTAGAATACCTACAATTTCCATATGTAGAGAGTATTAAGTATGTAGGTTAGTTTAGAAAATATGTCTTAATATGGTAAAATGATTATATATATTCAGTGAAGTCTACTTATATGGAGTTTTTAGTAATGAGTATACATGTTAAAAAAACATTATATATGTAGTTAAGACAGAATGAAGTAGGAAGGGAAATATATATTATTATTCCCATCTTCCATGTCAATACAATAACTTAACTGTATCTTTCCAGGAGAAAGAAGTAAAGTATTTATATACTACGTATATGCTGAATCATTAAAATTTGTTTTGTGATAGTATTATTGAGTGTGTATATCCATAGTTGTTGACAAAATATGGTGAACTGTTTAATAATTCTTTGAACCTGGCAAAGAAAGAACTTAAAACTAAAACTGTTCTCTCATTGTGTTTAAGTCTTCTATTAACCAAAATTCATATGTTTGTACATTGTACACATGCATGTATATAAATACTTAAGTATGGTTAACTGATATGATTATCATATTGGCTGAGTTCTTCGTGGTGTTTTTTTTTATCTGAATTTGGAATAAAAATTTTGTTATCTTTATTAGTAATAAAATGTGTAAGTTGAATAGAATTCAACACTTTAAACAAACAAAAGAAAATATACAATAGTATTTAATGTTTTTTATGAAATGTAGGAGAAACAGAAGATTTCTGTAACACATGGAAGCTATGATGTCACTGGCATTCTTTCTCACCAAAATGACACCGTGTAAGTTTTAGAAATGTGGTAGTTTTCATCTTCTGTAAACTTTCTACAATTGAAATAGCAGTGACTAAAAACAGTAAAAACTCATCAGGGTTATTTTCTCTCTTCAGAATGACAAGTTTTGCTTTTCAAAATTTGCTGATATATTATAGTTATTTTTTATGAATCTGTACAATGTATTTATTCTTTTAACTTAAAACTTATATTGTTTTTCTGTGTAATTTCTTCTATGAAATTTTGAGAATATAAGATAGTTGTTATCTTACAACTCAAATTTTTTGAAACTTTATTAACCTTTGAAAGATATATCTTACTCTGCAAGTATTCTGCACTTTGCTAATTATAACACTATAAAGATAGGTACTGTTTTACTTTTTAATCTCTCTGTCACTATAGAACCCATTGGATTAAAAACAAGCATAATACTCCTGATCTTTTCTTCCGTGTTAACCATGTATTGTAAAGGCATGAATTGTTTTACTCTGCAAGTGAGATTCTGTTACTGCAAAAACCATGGAATATAAAACTTATTTCACTCCAGAAGCTTTCTGTTAATGTGTTAACCATTGAATTTATTTACACAACATTCTCTTCCAAATTCTATTACTTTTAACAAACTTTTAATTTAAAAAAAAGCATTCTTTGCTCTAGAGGTTTTGTGTTCTTGTGAAAATCGGTTGAATTGATGTATTCTCTAAGCTTTCTGACAATGTAAAACCCACTTAACACACAATGCACATCATACTGTTTAGATTTTTTTCAGTTATTATGAGTGTCATAATAAAAGTACATTTGATATTGTATACTTACATATGTTGTTTTAACATTCTTATATTCTAAACAACAAAAGCCTGGCTTGGCCTGGTAGTTAAATAATAAGGAACTCAACTTGCAACCTATGAGAAACAGGTTCAAATCCCACCATTGAAAATGGTCACCATTTCAGATTGGGGACATTTTAATGCAGTAATCAATGCTACTACTTTTGGCAAAGAGTAGCTAAACTGATGGCTGTGGGTGGTGTTGACAAGTTGTTTTTCTTGTGGCACTCTTTAAATTAAGGATGACTATCATAGATAGTCTTCAAGTAGTTTTGTGCAAAATTCAGCATCAAACATAGAATTCAAACAAGTTAATTATATGTATGCTGTCTTACACAATAATTTATTTTTCTGTTATATTAGCTATGATGTAATGAATAAATGTATTTTACTTTATTTTACAAGCTTTTTATTACTGTGATGAGCATGTCATTATAAACACATGCAAAAAAATTATTTAATAATAACAATAAATTTTATCATGTGTTATATCTAGTAAGAGTATGATTTTATCAAAAGAGTACAGAATCCAAAAATGTTCATACTTTTAACATGACATTTGATTCGACTGCAAATAATTAGTAAGAAACTCAAAATAATGCATTTTAAAATATTTCTGTTTTTATTTTTTAATTTACAGTAATTTTTACTAGTGGTATTATACATGACTTTATAATGCTTCTATCATCGTCACATTAGTATACATGTAATTTTAGTATTTTTATTAATAAAGTATTTAGTGTGTAGACAAAGCAATGAAATCTATACATTAATTTTGATTTAGTATCAAATAGTAGTTTCTCTTAAGGGTGAGCATACAGTACTATACAAAATTTGTTATGAAATGAGAATATTTTGTCATTTTTTTCCACTTGATGGGGCTACTTCTTTTAAGTCTTTACAGAATGTAAATTTCAACACCATGGCCATGCTGATAACTGAATGAGGCAAAGTGAGAGTACTTTTCATTCTTTATAATTCCCATATACTTGTACTCAGGACATGTCATAAGGGTTCTGTTTGAATGAAGATACTGATCAAATATAGGGTCTGAAATAACTGTTATGGTACTTCATGCAGTGTCTTAACTATATAAAGAAAGGCTAGCAAGGAACAAGATATGGTACCAGTATGTACTAGAAGAAATCAGTTTACTAGCATTCTGTGAATAAACGTTGATAAAAACAGTGTTTATAACTATATATTAAGTTTTGTTGTCATGCAACAGACCAAAAAAGCATAGAGAATTGTCAGTAGAACAAAGAGTTCATATAATAACTTCACCTTTATAATTTATAAATGTGACACTTTAATAAATTGCTACAGACTTAAAATGCTACCCAAACACTATAAAATACATCCTAAATCATGAGACTGAAACAGACAAATTTGAAAATAGGAAAGGAAGAAACAGAAAACTTAAACTCAATTATACTTATTTTAAGTATCTTCATTTATAAATTATTTGGGACAGAAGATAGACTGCTGCTGATTTCAAGCATGAGATAAACGACCATTTATCAAATGATAAAACATTGTCCAGATCAATGGTATCAAGAATATTCAACAAGAATGGAGTATATAGTCATCTAGCAATTAACAAACGTCCAAATGTTGTCAGGAGAATGAAATTTGCTACAAATTGTAAAATAGAACTGTGCTGTTGATGACAAGAAAAGGGTGTCATGGATGGGTGAGTCCAAGTTTAAAATATTTGGTCGAAAAAACAGGCTACACATCTGGCAGAAAATAGTTGAAAGAAACTTACTTCAATGCATAGCAACAATCATAAAGTATGGGGAAGATAGTGTGATAGTTTGGGTGTGTTTTTATGATGTGGATACAGGAGATATTTGCAAAATAGATGGAACAATAGACCAGCACAAGTACCATCATACACTGATCTGTCATGGTATACCTAATGGTTTGTATATTATTGGTAAAATATTCTGTTAAAGAAGATAATTACCCCAAACACTCATCCAACCTGTGCAGCTAAAAAAAGAAACTGTTGGAGTAATTCAAGTGATGCAATAGGTTCTATGAAGCTTTTTCATTCTCAACCCAGTTGAGTGTATATGGGACTTGATAGTTCAAAAACTTGACAAATCAAAAGTTACTTTCAAAGAAACTTCATGGGAGTGTATTAGAGACATTTGGAATAAAATCCTAAAGGACACTTTGAATAAATATATTGCAACATTGTCTCAAAGACAGTGTTTGTGGCTATTAAAAAACTGGGGGATGCATAAAATATTAACTGTTTGCTGAACTCATTCACTTCTACTCAGTTTCTATTGCACTAAATATGAAGATTAATAAAAGTTTGATGATTCATCTGTGAGTTACCTTCCATTATTCTTTAAATGTGGCTTGAAATATAATTTCTTATTTTGTCCTAACACTTTTGGCTCGTACTGCAAGTGTCAGTTAAAGCTTTGAACAAAGTTTTTAGCTTTAGCTTAGAAAAGGTGGAAATTTTTGAACTTTTCTCACCAAAAATATAAGAAAGAAAGAATTAGTTTTTCTCACCAAAAACTGGTGTAGAAATATTCAATAAAAAATTGATGTTTTAATGTGTCTTCCTAATAGGTTTTACACAACAACCTTGGAAGACAAACCTGGTGAAAATCATGTCTTTAGTGCAAGGGTTATGAGTGCAGCTGCCAAGGAGAGGTCAGAGGTGTGCCTGACATGTGATCTTGGGGATCAGTGTTTATATAATAGTGCAACCCTCAGTCTCGGAGCCAAATACTACATTTTGGAATGTCTGGGGCCAGGAGTTCCTAGAATTGAATTGCGACAGGTACAAGAAAATAAATTATGTGAGTGTTGCATGTTGTCTGTCATGCTTGCATAAACACATTGTTGTTATGTATTTAAAATTTATTTTCAAAGCCTAAAATCACATTCTAACATGTTATTCCCATGCAAGTTACAAAATTGAAGTGTGTTTATGTATTTTTTAATTAAGATGAAAGGCAAATCTGAATAATGCTGGTGCTAACTCAGACTCTGGTCATTACAACCTGTATTGTATTCTGCATAAATGAATGACAGTAATTCAAACATAATCACTATAGCCCTCAATGATATACTGCAGAAATTGTAACAGTGTGTAACAATTACTCTTATTTTGTATTGGTTTGTTATCTTGCAGAGTATTAGAAGGTTAAAAAATTTGTGCCTTTTGAACAACATGCCACACTGTCATTCCAATCAAACATACTCTTTCTCAAGCCTACAACACAGAGCAGAGCATCTTCAGGTTTTAAATATACAACATCTCCATACATTGCAGCATGATGTCAACAGACTGTCAACATGCAATATTATAAGGCCATCTCTATACATTGCAACATAACATCTACAGGCTGTCAACATGTAACATTATCAGGATATGTCCACTAATGCAACATAGCATCCATAGACTATCAACACACATACAACACAATATTTTTGGGTCATCTACATCACTGGCAAACACTTATACAAACAGGATTATGAAGTCCAAAGTTCATAACAGAATAGAAATAATATAGAGAGTCCCAGGATAGTAAGCCCTTTATGTGGGTTAAGACAACAAAGATGTTTACTCCATGTGGAATATGTTCTAAAGTTGATGTTTTAAGTAAATATTTTATTTTTCATTATTAAATGAGCTGTGTGACTTGTGTCATTTAAAAAAGACATTTAATACTTAACAGGTAAACTGCTGTCTGGATTTTAAAGACTAAATCATAACTATTATTAAGATGATTTAAAGACAACATGCTAGATTTAATCCTGTAAATATATCTACAACATTTTCTTATGCAAAAGAGGGCAATTTAAACCATTACTTTTCCTATTGATTTGACAAGATGTAAATTCTGTGAAGATAATTTCTAGCATGAACATGAAAGAATTAATCAAAAGATAGTAAACTTTCATCATAACACCTCACATTAATATTCTGCACAGAAATTATTACGAAATTCATATACTCTTATGCTAATTCATATATTTATACTACATACATCAATGCATCAAATTGAAATGTAGATATTCTGAGCCACACAAATCTGCAACACAGACCACTACAAAGCTAAGATGCTCTTGTATTGATTTACACTGGGAGAGGTATTACATGTCCTAATTATAAAAGTGACCATGTGCACATAAATTAATTACAAAGTTGAATAATTCACATATTAATCCACACAGCACGAATGAAAAACAGTATAATGCTACAGTTAAATTGTTTATTTTATGTAGTGTGCTGATCAGAATCACAAGGTTCCTAATATTATATATAAATATATATATTTATTTACAGTATTGGTGTTGGACAACAATGAGGGACTGAGAGAACTATACCACCAAAGGGTGTTTCCTAAAGTTCAGACTTTCAGAGTTCGTCTGACTGCCTCCTTCAGTAAGTTCAAAATTTATTATTGTGAATAACTGGTTAAACATTTTTTGATAGATCTGGTGTGTTATTAGTGAATTATTTTTACATGCAAGTTTTTGACATATTTTTGTGAAAGCTGTGTTATATTACAAATAATGTTTTAATTATTTTTCTGTGATGGTATACAATATGTTAGATGTGATGTTTATGCCACACTCATTCTAATATTATATGTGATATATTTGTTCTGCTTTCTTAATAGATATGTTCTACTATAATCTTGTTATTGTTACTGTAATGTGTTTTCCTATTATGTTGTTACATGTCATATTTGTGCATTAAATTCTTGTATTGTATTGTACATTATTGTTACACATGATTTTTCTATTTTATGGTACTTTTAGTTGTTAAAAGTGCTTCACTAGCATTTGCTTGTCAGCTAATCCTTCTTCTTAGTTGATAGATCGTTCATTTAGTAGCCTTGTATTCAATTCTGCCTCAGAAACCAAAACGTTGAAAAAAAAAAGAAGAACTGTTAATTATATTAATAAGAGTTATTAGTAAAGACAGTGAAGAAAATCTGGGAAAGTACATGAAAGGAATCCTGGATATGTAGTGTTACACTTGAATAAGGTTTGCAGTAGCTAAGTGTTTGTGTATTCAATGCCTTTTAGTGTGATATTGTATGGTTATTCAGTACCCTATAGTTTAGTGCTCTGTACTTATTTAGTATCCTCTTGATTTTTATTATTTGTTCATAGGTGCAATAGTGCGACTATTCCTTCCGCCTCAGCTACGCAAAGAGGAAATCACTAAGTATCCGATGCTAGTCTATGTGTGAGTAGCTCAAACCTTATGGTTTCAAAACACGTAGTAGCATTTTAGATAGCGTTGTCAATTAAGGTGAAGGTCACAGAAGGTTAATCCTATTTTTTATTATTTTATATAAATTATAAATAACAGAATTGTAATTTAATTGTAACATGTGCTTCAATAGTTCCTTATTAAATTTCAGTATGAAATGTGATATGTGAGTACCATATGTCAGTCATTGTTATTCCAGTTTTATATGTTATGTTAAGTATTAAACACATTTTTGCTGCATAATTCTGAAAGATAATTGTGTATGGATGAGAGAGAAGAATATAAATAATGTTAGTGTCAGAATTGGATAAATAAATATATATACTGTTACCTTTGTTAGTGTATTGAATTGGTAATATGTTTTTTTATTCAGCTGGCTACTTTATTGGGATTTATTAGTTGTACCAGACTTATTACACTTTGTTTGTTTGTTTTTTATCATATGCGATATTTACAGTACATTTTTATTATTCAGGTATGGTGGTCCTGGAAGCCAACTTGTCACTGAGAAGTTTGGTATAAGTTGGGGAACCTATCTAGCTGGTAATAAAGGATTTATTTATGCCATGATTGATGGTAGAGGGAGTGGTAATCGTGGTGATAGTGTACTCCATGAAATATATAAAAGGCTAGGAAGTGTTGAAATAGAAGATCAAATAAGTGTTGCAAGGTAATAATATCAAATATTTCAATTTATGTTTATGTTGTTGATAAACTTGAATGTGTATATGTTATTTTAATATGTTTACAACATTTAGAACATTGTGACCAATTGTTGACTTTTATTCTACCCACATTTTGTTTACTGAGAGGGGATGAACCCCATATTTTAGCAAAAATATGTAAACTTACTGCTGACCTACCATGTGATCTTTCTTTTGATTCTGAAGTGTAGTGTTTTGCATGCATTCCCTGTTGCAAAACTTGTATATTTATGTACCTGTTAAAAAAAAGTATAGAAACAACACCAAAGGAAAGGAAGTGTGACTCAATGGTGCCTTCAAACTTTGTATAATTTATTACTTTCAGGCAACTAGATGAAAAACAAAACTGCATTGTACATGAAAGATAGACAATTAAGCCTGTCTAAGATACAAATTACAGCATAGAAACTGGCATGTATCATAGTTAGAAAGGTCAATTTAATAATAGAGCCCAAAACAGTGGTGTGGGTTCACCGATCTTCTGATTTCATCTCTGTTTGCAAGCCTACATATAAAATCAAACTAGAACTTAAAAATGAGTGTTCAAGCCCATACATCCTACATCTAAAACTATCATTCACCAACTGTAGCTACATGGAGAGTGCAATAAGCATTACTAATCATCACTAGTACTTATAACAGCCTGTTTTACTCGTATGATTTTCTGTTCTCTTTTTTGGTTTTCTATTTCATTAGAAACAACCATCATCCTACAATGGCAAAAAGCAGTTGGTAGTTTTTAATATGTGATGTAAAGACTTAAACATTAATATCTGATTTTAAGTTCTTGTTTTCTAGTACTTCTTTTTGTATTCTCCATGGTACAATGGCATGTGTGTAAACTTACAACACTAGATAGAGTCAGAAGTTAGCCAAATGTGGCTTTGCAATAAGAAAACACACACAAAAAACACTAGAAATCAAGTTTCTAGCACAGATAGACCATTGTACAGCTTTTGTTTAACTACAAACAAACAAATACCCCATTTAACTGGTTAAATAATAGATAAATATGGCAGACAATGACTAACCTATGCACCACTGTTTGAGTCCTACTTCTAAATTTATTAGAATACATTTTACCATTTCCATATTTTAGCTTGTATCCAAATTTTATTCGATTATTTTTTGTGTGCCATAACTCTTGTTTTTGTTTTGTAATGTGAGTGTATAATAAGTGTCCATTATTTGTAACAATGGTTATAAACACTAAATGTTTGTGCTCTTGCATCCCTAGCTTGCCAATTATATAATAAAAAAACTTTTGTTTTCCATATCATATTTAGTCTCTTACATAATATGAACTAAATCAGTAGCTTAATAATAAACTCTTGCCTTCTGTATGTGTGTCACCAACCAATAAACTTTTCTATTTTTCTAAGTTTCATGTTTTGTTTTGATACTCAGTCCACATATGTTCATGGTTTTGTAAACCACTAGGCTACCTGCTATATTTTAAGAGGTAAACATAATTTTCGTATGTGGTTTTTTAATTTTAGGTTTACATTTCTAAGGTCTCTGTATTAGATATATATGACTGTTCATGTTAAGTGTAATACAAAAGTATTATTTAGTTTTTATTATGTGAACATTTAAGTAAGTTACATTTGGAAGTAATAGTTATTTACTTATGCAACTCTTTACAAATAATTTGTAATGTAGTTTAGTTGCCGGGAATTGATGTCGTGTTACTTGAACCTTGTCAATTTTTTTCGTTGTTTTAAATGAGTATTCTCACATCATAATGTCTCATAGTTTATAAATAAAGTTCTAGGCCTCATTTGGGCAATACATGTATGTGCATATTCATGTATATTTAAGTGATCAAGTTGGTGCAAGTAAGTTAAATTAGTAAAAGTAAAACTGAGGTTAGATTTTTTAAATTAGCAATTTATAAAGTTAGTTTCACAGCTTGAATTGTAATAACAGAGATAGAGGATAGTAATTTGTCTTAGTCAAACAGTATTCTTCTTAAGTAATTGAACCAGTCTGTTTGGGCTTTAACAAAAAGGAGATAATTATTTAAAGCTCTGGATACAAGTGTAACAACCAACAGTTATAGTTATGATTTTAAAGTGAGTGCCACAGTCTTGTAGTGTAACAACAAACTAGAGAAAAAATAATTTGTCTTGTCAAAGGATATTCCAAAATAATTAAACCCACCTGTGTGAACTTTGATGAAAAAAAAAATTATTTAACCCAGCATTAGTCTTTTGAAGCCTTTATAAACACTAAATATTTTGTAAACATCAGCACATACATATTTGTTGTTCTCAGTATCTTCATTATCTAGCTAGTTTGCTTTACACTTAGTCCAGGTGGTAAAAAGAAAGCAAGTTGTAATATTTAATGTTCATTTATTTATTAGTAAGACAAAATGTTTTGAGCCTTAGTATTTTTTGTCCAATATAATAGTTTATTATAATTTATATAGTTTAAAATTAATTTTTAAGATTGTGTCCTCTGATATTCCAAAAGAGTGACTGTAGAACATTTTTACAACATACTAATGCAAGGTTAAAACTCTGGATACAATGTGATAGCCAACAGAACAATGAATTTTTGTACATACATTTAACTTATTTTTAATATATTATTTCAAAACAACTTTATGTATGTTGTCTGTTTATTAATGGAATTTATTGCCAACATGTCCCAGACACCTACTGTAGAGAATCTAGCACACCTGACATTCATTGTGGCTTATTGGTAAGTTAAATGGTTTATAATGCTAAAGAATGAGATATGATCCCTGTTATAGATATAGGGAAGATGGGCAAATGTGCAATTGATGCTTAGTCAAATTGTATCAAAAAAATGTCAGTAAAGCCTATGTAAGATAAATTAAAAAGTCTGACCTATTTTCAGATCAGGGTAAATTTTTTTTTGGAATGTGGTAATTAAAATTTTTAATGATTAATGGCACAGTTATTGAGTAGTTAAAAAGCAAATCTATGGATTGGTGGTCAAAGTTCTATTAGAACTTGGCAGTTTTGGTATTTGAATATACCAGCACTTGTTGTTGTCACATTATATTACTTGCTCTGGACTTATTATTTGTTTTGTGTATGTACAAGCTCCATATAACATGTGGACAAGAAAGCCATAAGTAGCTTTTATTCTAAGCTTCCTTTGTTGTTCTTGGAGTGAATAATACTTGTTATGACCCCATGTTGTAAAAATTCAACAGTGATGTCCTTCAGTGGTTGTTGAGGTGATATCTTGTGTTTATGTCCTACCTATATTGTAATATGACCAATGAGAAGGTAATATTAGCCAGCCTGGGTAAAGGCAAGATATGTTGTATGATAAGTTTGTTTGGTTGTTGTTTTTTTGAATTTCACACAAAACTACACAAGAGCTATTTACACTAGCTGTCCCTAATTTATCAGTGTAAGATTAGAGGGAAGGCAGCTTGCTATCACCACCCACTGCCAGCTCTTGAGCTACTTTTTTACTAATAAACAGTGAGATTCACCATCACATTATAATGCCTCTCATGGCCAAAAGGGCAAGCATGCTTGATGTAATAAGGATTTGAACTTGTGACCCTCAAATTATGAGTGGAGTGTTCTAACCATTTGGTCAGTCTGTCTGGAGCTTCATCTTTTATAAATATATTTAAAATATTGTAGAATAAATGACTACAAGTATCCAGACAAACCAATGTTTAATATTCAAATAAATATACACATTACATTAGAGTTTAGTATCTAAGTAAAGATTGTGTGTTTTGTGGAACACTTCATGTTCATTGTCATTATTTCATTTTACATTGATTCGGTCAGTAAGGTGTTTAATATTACTCTGTAATCAATATTTTCAGTAAATTTTCTATTATTTAGAATACTAATCCAATATAGCCCTGAAGTTAATTCAGTTTCACCAAGATCAGTGCTTTTGAACTTTTTTAATCCATATAACTCTTCTAGAGTCAAATTTATATTATGTAAACCTTTATTACAAAAGACATTACTTCAATACTAACAGCTGTTTGTACCTAGTCACACTCACTTACTTAAAACAACGTAGTGGCTTGGTGTTACGTTGTGTCATTATGAAACCAACACTAATAAAGAAACATGATGTAGTCAGGCCGAAATGGTATAACAAGTAAGTATTTATGCATTTGAATATGCAAACTCTTGCATTTTGCGGATCCCTGTGGAAGACCTGGATGTCTGCCAAGGAATATGAGTTCTGTGGAACCATGATTGAGAATCATTGACCTAGATATTACTGGTATGCCTTCATAGTTTTCTAATAAATTTTGAGCATATTATATTTTTCCATAAATTCTAACCAGTTAAGTTGGCTTTGCAGCAGAATTATACAGTGTTTATTTAGTAAAATTGTCCCTAGAAGTTTCTTGTAATTTTCATTTGTAAAGTTCAATGACCAATCTTTTAAATAGAAATTATATTTCATTGTGGGACTGTCAAGTTTTCTTCTCCAAGTTTCTTTTTAGTCTCATATTATACTATACAGTCAACTCATGGTGTTTTCTTCTTGCATTCAAAGTCAGAAAAACACTGAAATCTAGTTACTTCTATTTCAAGATTAGTCATTATGTTATTAGTTATTATTATTCATATTAAATACAAAACAAAACACCAAGTTCCTTAATGGTAGAGTTAAGTATCAAAGTTAAATATTAAAATTGAATACTGTTGTTGAACATAAAGTTATAGAGTTAATAATGTTTATTATTAGTTTTTTAATAAAGTTTAGCTTTAGAATTTTGAGGGTTAATTTTGGAGCTGAGAATTAAAATTTAGTACTGTATGTTTGTATGGAGGTTCAGTATAAGAGTAGTGGTTACATGTTGAGTGGTAGCTTGAAATTTTGAAGCTGGAAAATTTGGAGGAAAGCTGGTGCATGGATATAGACACAGGTATCACATGCATTACATTGTTTTACACTCAGATAAGAAATCTTTTATTTCAGGTATCTTAGGGATGACTTACAATTCGTTGATGCTGAGAAAATTGCCATCTGGGGATGGTCTTATGGAGGTTATGCTACAGCTATGGCACTTGCCATGGATACAGATGTCTTTCAATGTGGAATATCTGTAGCCCCTGTAACTAATTGGCGCTATTATGGTGAGACAATGATAAACTTCTCATAACTTGTGTACTTTCAGAACAAATTGTTCATTCAGTTAAACCTGTTAGTATATTTTATGTAGCATAGATACTGCATTTAAGCAGTCAGGCAAGACAAAAAACTCAACAGATGTTATATTTTTACAACTGTAATTGTAAGGCCAGTTATGTGCCCAAGCAACTATATTGTAGGGTGTGGATGGATTTTCACCAAATTTGGTGTGGAGGTGCATAGGGTCCATGGTGAGACAACTCTTCAGTTTTCCATTTTGCATTTTTGTTGACATCTTTGTATTTTTTATTATTGCATAACTTCCTGTAAATGGATATTTACAAAATTTAGCAGAAAGGTTTGTTGCATCCATACATACAAATATGTGGTTTGCAGGTTTCATGGGTATTTTAGTATTTTTTTACAATTACACATAAGGGAAGCAATTTCTTATGTCCTAAAATAACCTTTCAGTAATGATAAACCTATATAACTTTCAAGTAGGGACAGATACTTCAACTAGTGTTAGGTTGATGCACAAGGATTGTGAGTTGAGTGATTAATTTTGTAGATTTTATCATCACCTTAAATGTTAGTTCTGTATCTATATAAATATAATAGTACTTTCTGTTAGATGCCCACATAACTATTTCAAAAGGTGTGGATGGATTTTCATCAGATTTAGTATGGAGATTCATGGGGAAATACAAACAAAATTTTAATGTTTTCATTTTTATGGGTGTTTCTGTATCACTACCTCATTTCCTATTAATGTGTCTTCACCATATTTGTCATGAAGATTTGTTGGGTCCATTGTGATATATATACAAATTTTTACTTTATCTTTTACATTTAGCAGTGTTTATGGGCATTGTTGTTATTTTTACAATTACATGTAAGGGAAGCAACTTTTCATGTCATAAGATAACCTTTCATTATTCTTGAATTTAGATAATTTCTGCCCTGAGGATGGCATGAACTAGTGTTAAATAGTTTGATGTACAAGGGTTGTGATCTGAATGATTAGTTTTGGAGCTTATATTTCTGCCTGACACATTGGTTATATATCATACTATAATGGAACTCTTGCTTATATGATACTGGAAAACCTTTCTATTATGCTATGTGCAATCTCCAACTTCATGAAAGTTTTATCCTGTGTGCTCACAGATTTTCAATAGGGGTTACGATTTTCCCATTTTGTCTCCACTTTCCCTCATGGAAAACTTTTTTTTCTCTATTCTTAGGATGTAAATATGATGTCATGAATATGTCACATGTTGTACTATAATGGAACAGCTGCTGATATATATTCTCCTGGAAAAACCTTTTTTATTATACAATGCTCTCATTTTGTTTGCATTTCCTGTCACAGAGAAATTTATTTTTCTTCATTCTGAGGATGCAGATATGATGTCATGAATATGCCACTCACAGACCTAAGGTACTGGCACCATGGGTAATCAGATAGTTTGTATAATTATAATAGTACTGTCTGTTGTATATCTATGTAACTATGATACTTTGCAGGATGTGGATGGATCTTCATTACTCATGAATTTACATAACTGCTGTCCAAGAGATGGTTGTTCCAGCTAGTAAGCAATAAAATATATATATGTGTGTGTGTACATAGATGATCAGATAGCAAGCAGGGAGAAAATAAGACAAGAACAGTTAATGAAAGATGGGAAATTTACTATATATCTACCATTACAGTTGAAGCAGTCTACAGACTCAAAACACAAGATAACAAATGTAGTCACTCGATACCTTTTAATACTTCAGGAGTCTGTCTTGTATAAACACAAAGAATGAAGAAAATGTACTGTAGCCCTGTATATATTGTAATTTTTTTTGGTAGATTCTGTATACACTGAACGTTACATGAAACTTCCTCAAGAAAACCACATTGGATATGAGAAATCTAACCTGTTAAAGAAGGCAGAAAATATCAAAGGGAAAAAGTTTCTTTTGGTCCATGGAACAAGTGATGGTAAGAAATTTTTATTTGGTGGAAGAATATTCATATGAATTATAACTTTAGCAATCCTTATGTTTAAAACAAGTTAGATGTATGTATTAAAGCTGCTGTTGTCACAAGTGTTTCTATTTGTGTTTTTTTAACAATATTCAAAATTTTTCAGTTGCATATGTTTCCTAGAGGTACTATTCAGCATACAGTTTTACTGTTGATTTGAATAAAGGTGAATCAGAGGTTTATCTGTTTCTACCAAAGCTAGTTGAAGACATTTCTGCATCAGTATTTGTACTAATGTTCATCAGTGTTTTAACAGATTTACTAGAATTAATTCAAGACAAGTTTTACTCTTTGTATTTGTACTAATGTTCTAAAAATATGTGATTCCACAATTCATTGTATATTAAATTATAAATACCTTACAAATTATAATTCATGGCATCAGAAAAACACGAAGGTTCAAGAAGTCTTTATTCAAAATGATAAAAACCCTATAACCCCAGCACTTTGCTTTCAGAAATGGACCTTTTTTCTTCTGGGGTAAACTGAACAAATTGTAATTAACACAAGAACTTTTAGCTCATCCAGGTCGATAATATTAATTATGCAGTTCCAATATTTTATATAATCACATTTAACTTTAAAATATTTTAACCACCAAATATTCTGTTTTTTTTGTTTTTTGGAATTTCGCACAAAGCTACTCGAGGGCTATCTGTGCTAGCCGTCCCTAATTTAGCAGTGTAAGACTAGAGGGAAGGCAGCTAGTCATCACCACCCACCACCAACTCTTGGGCTACTCTTTTACCAACGAAAAGTGGGATTGACCATCACATTATACACCCCCACGGCTGGGAGGGCGAGCATGTTTAGCATGATGTGGGCGCAAACCTGTGACCCTCGGATTATGAGTCGCATGCCTTACGCGTTTGGCCATGCCAGGCCACACACCAAATATTCAATAATTATTATGTGTAATCTACTTTTTGAGAATTGGAAATTTTATATTTTAATCCTTAGTTTGTAAATATAATTTTTTATTCATAAATAATTATTTGTATATTTTATTAAATATCTCCTTATTTTAGTAAAATATATTACCTTTTATAATAGTTTCTTTTTTGTCATTATATAATATTATAGTTTCATAACATTATTCTATAATAAAACACTTGATTTTAGGGCAATTGGATAAATGTTGTAGTCGATTACTAGTTGTTTTAATAAGGAGTAAAGAAACTTGACACCTGTACGCTTATCAGTTTTTTCAAATTATAAATTTTAATGAACATAATTCTTAATGCTCTTACCAAATCCTTAACACAAGTTTCCAGCATAAATTTTGTCAATTTGCAAACTGTCTGTTGACTTACATTACAACAATAGAAAATATGTTTCAATATCTCTCATGATGGGCAGAATGAAGATAATCTTTTGTGTAGCTTTGTGCTTAACTGCATGCAAACAAATAATTTACAAACTTTACAGTTGTTATCATTATTTATACACCCTTTATTATGAATATATAATCTAAAATCATTTTCATTTATAATAATTTAATTTTTGAATTGATACATTTTGCTTTACTTATTTTATGTTAGTAGGTAATTTGTTGTTTTTTTTAATCTGTTAGCAAATCATTTTGAAATGTTAATTATTTTATATAAGAGGAATTAATTGTTAACATACTGTCATCACCATATACAGTATTTTTACATATGATAATAAAATGTATTCAAATACAGAAATGTACAGGTGTTATTAAAGGGATATTTTTATATTTTTTATGGATTTTACCTATTCTGTATCAATTCTTAAATTTTATTAATGATCCATAGTCTGTAAATGTTTATTTTGTAATGTTCTATGTATTGGCTTGAAGTTTTTGTTTTGTCAATTAGTATTTTTATAAATATTTCATATGCCTTATTAATATGCATACAAATATTCATTTAGCTAAGATTGCTTTTTTTTATTTAAAAATTTGATATATTTTTTCATTTACCATTTCTCTATCCATGTTATTTTGTGGTTTTCCAACAATAAGTTTATAATGTTTCAGGGTAATGATATGTTATTTGTATTCTTATAATAATTATTTATATATAAGCATGGTTATCTAATTTGTCTTACAAATGCATAACTTAAACATGAAATTGATTAGTTTATTTCTAATTAATTTATTTACTAGTAAAGAAAAACTTTACAAAAAAAAGAAGTATATACAGGGATGGCTAATATCAATCCTTCAAAAACAGTGCAAACAAGATAACAGAGATGACATTTGCACAATACCTACATAATAGCACAGGCACGCAGTGTAGTAGAATGTTAACAAACAAAAATAGGATGAATTAAATCCAATTGTCAAATTGTGATTTAATAGTTTTATATATATATTGCTAGAGGTTAATTCTTATCTAACCTATTATGTAGGGATGATGCAAATACCATCCCTCCTATGTTGTTTGCATTGTGTTTGAAGGACTGATATTTGCCATCCCTTCATTTATTTCCTTTTTTTTTAAGTTTTGTCTTTACTTGTTTGGTTGTTTTTCAATGCACTGTTTCATAAGATATAGGAAGTTCTAAATAAGATGAGGCTCCAATTGCTATTATTATTTCTTATCTCTTATTGGTTGGTAATTTCTGTTTCATTCTGTATGTAAGTTGAAGGACAATTTGAACCATCCTTACATTGGCAGTATGATATATTGTTTCGAACAATATACAGTCATTAAATTCATTAACACAAGTTGTTTTATCTAACTCAATGTTTAAACTGACAATATGGATTACATTTCTAATTTTATTATCTGTCAATCCAATTCCTAATTTTTCTAGAGCTAATAAATTATAAAACTGTGTGATATATTGTACAAAAAATTAAATTACCCCTTTAATACCTAATTTGAGGCCACCCTAGAGCCATGAAATTAGATTCAAAGGTTGGCCTTGTTTGTGTAGTGGAACAAATGTAGTAGCTTGAGCCATTAAAAAGAGACTGACTAGCAAGCTCTTGGTGGTTAACTAGTTCAGTTGGTAGAGCATTCAGCTGGTGTGTGAAAGGTCTCAAGTTTAAATCCATTTGAAGTATATGTATATTCATAGTAAAAAAAAGAAATGAAAGGGTGATCGTTTTGTACAATTATATGTTAAAGAAGGGCATGAACAGAAAATTAGAAACTAGGATGAGAATTTTGGACATGTTTGATAATGTTGTCAATAGTTTTTACAACTTCAATGAGAAAATGTTCAAAATATGTTATTTATACAAGGAGCATAAAGTTTTCATGGATTTCTTGAAGTCAAATTTAAAAGACACACATATTCACCTAAAATATTAGCATAGTATGTTCTTATTTTTAATCTCATGGCAGTCTTCTGAAAGAATTAGTGAAATTGAAAAGCCTCAAGGTGATATGTAAACAAGGTATAAACTCCTGTAATTAATTTTAAAACATTCTAATTAATACCTAATAACATGTTTTGTGATTAATTTCCTTACATTCCAAGTTACTGAAGAGTAAAGAATGTTCAGGAGTTAGACAGAAAAATGGAAATATATGTTACTTTCCACATTTCATTTGTTTATCTAGTGTTGGTCTACTATGATCAAAGACTAAAGCATTAACACAGTGTAAAATTTAAAAAAAAAAGTTGTTATGTGTATCAGACAGTAATATTTTTTAGCATTTGTCACTGAAAGCTACTAATTGTTGAGGGCTGAGAGTGGCCCAATGGTTAGCATAGTGGACTGTAGATCAGTAAGTCCAAGAAAACTGATTTATGAAATGAGTCATAAGTATTAATTTTACTTCTTTTATGAGAAGAATAATAATAGTTACTGAGCGACTAAAGTATATCTTGTTTCTGAAGTTGCAATATAGTGTTGAGGTTTGCAAAGAATGTCATTGTGAATCAAGAATTTGACCCCCACAAAAAGATTATCTTCAGATTTATACATTTTGTGATGCCCCATTAATATTAGTTTTGTTTCCTTATCAGACAATGTGCATATCCAGCAGTCAATGATGCTTATGAAGGCTTTTTCTGAAAATAATGTGATTTTCCAAACCCAGGTAAGATCCATATCATTTTATGTGCATTATTTATACTTAACTGTTTTAATATTATGAAAATTCTATAAACATTCTAAACTATACATCACAGCTTCCTTCTTTTGCTTGAATAAACATTGCATTTATTGTATACAAAATAAACTTGAATATTTGTTATTATTTTAGTAGTAATTACTTTATTAAAGAAAGTATTTGAGTTGTATCTATATTATTGTATTTTAATTTTCAGGTTTATCCAGATGAGAATCATTCCCTCCCTCATGTAAAACTTCATCTCTATCAAACCATTGAAATATTTCTTGATCGCTGTTTCAATCTACAGAAGAAATAGATCTTCAGAAAACTAACATATTTCAATGAATTCACTTAAGTTAATAATTTTAAACACTTAAAGAATATTCAATTATTACAGAATTTCATCTAAAATTATATTAACATTTTCTCTGAAATCAATTTCACAGTCAACCTTTTCTTCTTCTCATCTTTTAAAACCATGATTTTCTGAAATGCTGTATAGGTTGAACATTTTTCAGAAAGAATCTTATAATCTTTATGCTAAATTAGTATTTACTATATAATAAAATATCAAAAATGGTTGTGAGTAGAAAGATTACAAACTATTCCAGACTAAAGGGACAGAAATCCAGTAGCATATTTACATAGGGGCTAGAGGGTGCTCAACTCCAGGACCCATGATCTTAATGGAGGCCCATTGATAATTTTATTCTATGTAAAATTACATGAGTCATAAGACTCACAAGAATTATTAGTCCCTGGGCCTACACAACCTTATGTCCACCACTGCAGAAGTCCCTGAATTAAGTAACATGTCATCACTTCTTCCACTACTTTCATCATTGCCTAATATTTTAATATTTCTCACAAGATGTTGTTTATTATTCACCTATAGGATTCTGATAAATCCATTTTTAGTACAATTATTGTTTTTTACACATCATGGCTGTAAGATATTTCACAACTTTTCTATTAATTTGCTAGTGCATGATTTGCAGCACATCTTATAATTTCTAAGCTGGTTGTAGTTCATTCTTATGAAGTTTACTTTAGATCAGTTACCTCTAAAACATAGGAGTTGGTAGTTTGTGATGTTATTTAGTGTAAACATTAAAAAACTTTTCAAACATTTACATTTTTACTCAATATTCTAATACTTGAGGTTTCTAAAAACTAAAATTAAAATGTTTTTGTAATTTGTTTAAACATATTTAAAAATAGTAGTTATTGAGGCTGTATAGTAGTTTGTGCTTATCATACACAACAAAGAAATTCTTAATTAAAAGTTTCTATTTTAGGTTTTAGCCAGCTGCAAAGGCATAAGTAGATAATTCGGTAGGTCGAGTAAAGGAATTAAAATGATTCTACTCTAAATCATTATGTTCATCACTGAAAAGTAAGTTTGACTAGCAACGTTTAAAATCAGTCTGGAATTTGTTTGTGACCTTTATCTCAGTTGTTTTTCTTTTATTTTAAATGTTAACTCTATGGCTAGTTAAACCTAGCTACCACTATTATACCTTACAAAATAATGCTTTTCTTTTTGTTTTACTATTACCAAATTTAACCCAATGTTCTTGTAAAATTCCATATTGAAATTCTTCATTTTAATACTTTTCATTTATGAAACTTTCACTCATAAAATTTAATTTATCATATTTACTTCCCCCCCAGTGGCTCAGTGGTATGTCTGAGGACTTACAACCCTGAAAACTGGGTTTCAACACCTGTGGTGGGCAGATTACAGGTAGCCTATTGAGGAGCTTTGTGCTTAATTCAAAACAACAACAACATATTTACTTAAACTATACAGTAAAGACATAGGGTTACAGATCGCTACTACATTTTTAATCTGCTTGATGCTGTTACAGAGATAACAAAAGATTACACATGTTCACAGCATAGACATAATTTTAAAAAGAGGTCCAGGAACATATTCCCCTTATATCTTTTAAAG
This sequence comes from Carcinoscorpius rotundicauda, assembly GCA_011833715.1. Classification (NCBI taxonomy): domain Eukaryota; kingdom Metazoa; phylum Arthropoda; class Merostomata; order Xiphosura; family Limulidae; genus Carcinoscorpius; species Carcinoscorpius rotundicauda. Next base: position 35,247,096 of record CM022401.1, read on the forward strand.
GCTAAAATACCTTTATGCCTTCCCTAGATACATAATACTTCCATTGTACTTTTGAAGCCAAACGTTTGCTACTGTTTCATAGCAAGTGATAACATAGTTCACATTATTCAGATAAAACACAAGGCTACAGGTTACTGTCTTCATGTTACACACTATAGAAGTATGATAAAGTTACAAGTCATTATTGTAATCATTAATACCATATTATTTGCTAAAAATGTAAAACATCAAACTTTTCTTAAAACATAAGTGAATTATACACATAAGGTTACAGGTGGCCAGCATATTTGTTAACACATACACAGGATAAAAAGGATTACAATGACTTCATTTGAATAAATTGAATTGTACAATTGATTTGAATTTTGAATATTAAATGTCAAAATGTTGTTTCTTACTAGCAATCAAGTATTTTAAAACCAGCACTTATGGGTTTTTTCTATTAGCTAATAAAATAATTAAACATCTGATTACTAGGTTTATCTTTCTATGTTTTTTATTTGAAAACTTGTATCTGTTTATACCCATCATGTTCTTGTCATACTTTTCTTCTTTTCTCTACAACCTGTACCAATAATCAAATATTTTATTGTACCTTGAAGGATTTAATGAAGGGGTCAGTGTTTTTATGGGTCAATACTAGGAGTTATGTCTAAGTCAATGGCAATCAAAAATTAAAACACTATAATCCTTGGTTTCTGTTTTTTGTTAGAAGTGTTTGTTTTTTGTAAATTCAGTTATTTTATTACTTAAATTCTGCATTTTACTGTTAAAACAACTGTATCATCTTATCATGAGGCTTAGAACTTAGACTTTAATATAAGATACTTTTTACTTAAGAATTATTTTACTTTATCTGCACTATATTTAATCTATATGTTGACTAAGCCAGGTAAAGTGGTCAATGATAAATTCAATAATTATTAAAGATTTTCATAATCTAAAAATGCCTAATTACCTGAATCAGTCATTTCCATTAATTTGTTTCATTTGTGGTGAACAATGGGTTTTCATCATAGAGATGAAAAAGATAGTTTAGCTAGAACTTGAATGCAAATTATAATATATTTTAAAATTCCATTGCACATTTCCGTCTTTTACATTTTGATAATTAAATGCAAATTAGGTAATTCTGAGTTCTGAAGGAATTATTCATTAGTTATTCTTGTGATTTACTGTGATAGAGAATATTTAGTGTCTGAGAAAACAAGAATGTTACAAGTTATATTATAATGTTACTTTTTTGTAACACTTTTGATGCCTTCTTTTGAATTTTTTTGGTAAACAAATTTTCTTAGAAACATTTTTTCATTAGACAGAATTATAAGGTGAGATAAAAATGTACCTTGCACTTTTTTGAGTTGATTCTAATGTGTAACGTGAACATTTTAAAACTTCCAGTTCATTTGTTGGTATAACTCTTGAATTTGTACCTGATTACTGCCATTTCACCAAATATGTCTTTCCAAAGCAATACTTTTCTTGTCAGGTTTTTAAGTAATGTTAAAATCTGACATAGAAATTGGATCCAATCCAATTAAGTTAGAAATATAGTGATTGTTTTTGCAATGACCATTACACAATGAAAAAGTGCTCACTAATCTTTATGGTGTCTTATTATACTGTTATATCTTGTTTTAGTGTATTTTTTTGTTTGATCACTACAATTTCCTCTTTTAATATTAGTCATATCAAATGGTTTTCATGTTTCCTCTAATATGATGATAAAGAGGAAATACTTTGTCCATATTTCTTTTCAGTCAGGCTTTTATTCAATATGTAAAAGAATCAGACTCTGTGCCTATGTACATAATGAATTGATTTGTTGTAGATATATTTACCCAAGTTGTTTTTATATGTTGACTTTCCAGTGGAATAGAGTGTATCTAGACTTACAAATGTGTTTGTATAGGTTATTGCATTATAAAGACAAAACATGAACATTAAGATACTCAAGAATAAACTTTTCATGTCTAATCATGTCTGTGTAATTAGTGAGTTGATTGCTGTTGTGGAGAAAATTGTTACATTAAATCATATATATAATTAGTTTTTATTATAATTGTAATCGTTTGATGACATAACTATCTCTAAACAAAGGCCTATATTGCACTATCCTTGGAAAGGGGAGCATATGTTTAAGTAAAGTGTTGTAGTTTATAACTTGATCTTCAGTCAAATATGCAAAATTTCCTTCAGTCCATTGTAAACTTCAATAAAGTAATGACTCTGGCAATATTAGCATGCATAAAGATATAAACTTGTTAGTCATATCAGATCCATTACAAGATATGTGCAGGAAATTGGGTATATCACTGCACATTCAACAGGGTAGTTATGGTGACATATGTCTCACATTTTTAAGACTAATGGACTAAATTATTTAAACTTAACCAAGCTGAAACATTACTTATATAGCTTTAAATCTAAAGCTAGTTTTTAAGACTAGTCTTCTTTAAAATCATAAAATAACTGCTGCATATTATTTGTGACAAATATTTTAGGGTTTAAATATGAATATCAAGTTGTTCTCACACTGCTTCTTGTTGTTTCAAAAGTACTTTTTTTCAGACTCAAATGAAATCATCTTCATTTTTGCTGCAGAAAATATTCTTGGTAAGAAAGGAATAATGAGAAGTATAGATTTTTTTTCTTTTAAACCTGTGTAAAGTTTTTTTGTTTTCAGTTATTTCTCAGAGGGGCTTTTTTTTTTACAAAGGGAAATGCTGATGTTGAGGGAATAAATCAAAAGGCATTTTAAATTTTGATGTAAGAAAATCATAATTTTCAAAGGAATGTTTGTTTATTGTGGGAGGGCAAATCTTTATACTAAGAAAAAGTATAAACTTAAAGAACTTTTGATTGTTAAATTTTTTTCCTGGAGATTTTATCTTAAGTAAATCCACAAGTAAGGAAAGGAGATCTGATTACAATCAAAATAATTCTGATATTCAAAACATTTTTCTATCTTAGTGAAAAGTCTGATATGAAGAAAATAAATTTAAAAGAATGGTAGTTTCCATGGGTTCTTGTTACTTTTGAGAGAGCCCTTTTAGAAACTAGGTCATTCAAAAAAACTTCTGATTACAAACTTAGATAGCTGGAGATTCTCCTTTGTTGAAACAATATTAAAAAGGACAGAGTTCACATGAAAGTTTCAGTTACAAAAGTTAGGTAAGTGATATTAAAGTGATTTTGGAGCTCCACCATGATACTGTACATGTTGCCATGTCCAGCAATGCTCTACCTCATGATTGTACATCTTGACAAGAACCCTGTAGCATTGTTTCTACAGTGAAACAATCTTTCATAAGGTTATCATGGTCAAACCACATCACTTCTTCCTTTCTGCTTTCTGTAATCCATATAGTATATAAGAATGATAATTTTTCCTGTGTCTCTTTAAATAATCTGATCACTCACTAATCCATAGTCTCTGCTTCTAGTAAATTGACCAGTATGTCTTCATACTGACTGTCATTACTACTGTCATTTCATTCTTCAGCTATTTGAAGTATGTTACAGTGTAATCAGAGATATGGTTGAAAGCCATATTTTAGTCGACCCGTTCTCTGTTGACCATGTTTCCAGACAGAAAACCTTCATAATGATGTTGCATACTTTTTTGTGGGACACACTTTGCTACTAGTTGTTCTCTTATGGACTGATACTTATTACAAGATGCCACACTTTGCTTACCATAGCTAGAGTACATATCTTTAACTGTTTATTTCCAGGTGGTTTTTGTTTTCCAGTTGAATCCATATTTCTTTGTTTCATATAGTATATAGACAGGAGATATTTCTGTCTTGGAAATTCATATCATTAAGGACTATTACATATTTGCCTCAAAAGTGACCAATTTTCCGTGATATCACTCTACCTATGAAATGCTAACCAATATCAAAACCTAGTTCTGATCCATGCCATTCTACTGTGCTTTTATATTGATTGTAGTTGTCACATAACTTGCTAATTTGCATATTTAAAATAATTTTAATTTAATATACTTAACTCTCAGTATATCCTAGAAGGGTTTTAGCCACCACGAAATATTTGTCTTTGGTGAAAACCCTTGTATAAAAAGAATGAACGAAAATCTTAATTAAAATCTTCAAGATTTCTACAGGGTGGCCCGTAAGCCCCTACTCATCCATATGTTATGTTATATTCAATTACGCATGTTTTATAAATTTGTTTTTTCTCAGATAAATATGGCCGATGTAAGCCCATTTACACTTGGAGAGCGTATTGTGCATAATATTATCCAGCGAGAATGAGGGACAGCACACAGATACACTGCATACATAAGATATATGGTTAAGTAGGGACTTACGGGCCACCCTGTAGTTTTAGGGGAATTGTTTTGCGAACATGATAAGAAATAAAAGGTGGTTATCTTGATAAAATTTGGGAAAACTTTTAGAAAGGAAAATTCTGACGATAAAAATGGTGAACTCGCTCGTAAATGCATTAAATTAGATCTAGAGATGAAACTGAAGATGATATAGAAATATAAAAATGATAAAAAACACGATGCTTCATTGCGAAGGAAATAGTACATGCTTTCCGTGACATTGAGGCAGGCTTTGCGCGGTTCGAGAAAGTGGATCCCAATACCTCTTGCGATTTAGTCTTTAAGAGGGTTAGAAGATGTCTTGGCTTGCTACAGAGATTTTTATGAGAAGAAGGAAAAGGCTACTAAACAATCATAGCTTGATCCCTTTCTCTTAAGCTTGGACCTTCCATCGCCCCCGACAATGACTCTGATTACCTGTTACGTTTTTTTTATGTTTTTCGTAGACTAAACGCAACAGAAAGACACAGATAACAGCTTGTATAATTTATTACAATAAGCTATTATATATATGACAGATATAACATAAATTATATAATAACAATGACAGATATTAAATTTAAACCTTCAAAATTAATTACAACACAAAATGGTACTGGCCTGTATCTAATATAATGATCTAGAATGAAAGTCCAAAAGTCCAGATCAGAAATCCAAAATTCCAGTCTAGGGTGTGAATTTGGTCCCGCGAAGAAATACCGAAGTTTGAATGGAGAATGATGAAGTTCTTTTCACGGTGCTTCTTGATGAACGTCTCAAACTTGCCGCCTTCCAATTTTCCCAGTCTCCCCTAAATAGTCCGTACGTGACGACTCTCAGCACAACCAGTAATTCGAATGAATCGCAAAGATTGACGAGACAAAATCACAGCTTCTGTAGATCTAGCTTCAGTCACAAATTCAAGTTGAATAAACTCACAGCAAACACTTAAACCTTCTCAAACGAATGACTGACTCTTCTTATTCTTTTCTTCGAATAAAAACTAATGACTCTCCTCTTTCTCGCGCGTCTCCGTCTCTTTATATATTAGTAGGCCTAGACTTCTCGAACCATCGCGTAACTTCCACAGAGCAATCCGCGCATGTCCGTTCTTGCACGAGACTCAACGTCTAGACACTAGGCCGCCATACATTTCTGTTTATAGTCATATATTTGATCTACCTAATTCTAGAAGTTTCTAAATGTTATTTTACATGAATAACAACATATTTTATTGGTTTAAGCTTTAAAACAATAATATAAATAATAGATATGGAAATCCACACAACACGACATGTTGTCGTTTACAAAACATTTACATAACATTACCCTAAAGTTTTCGCTTTATCTGAAGCATCTCCTTTTTCATTACCTTCACCTAAAAACTGAGTTTGTCCTCAGAACAATTAAAACACCGCTTTTTGCTCGCTTGGATGGTATTAGTTTTGAGGCATGTAAAGTAATTTTAGTTATCATGTACAATTGTTAAAATAATTTTCCATTCCTTATACCCAATAAGGCCTGGCATGGCCGAGCGCGTAAGGCGTGCGACTTGTAATCCGAGGGTCGCGGGTTCGCGCCCGCGTCGTGCTAAACATGCTCGCCCTCCCAGCCGTGGGGGTGTATAATGTGACGGTCAATCCCACTATTCGTTGGTAAAAGAGTAGCCCAAGAGTTGGCGGTGGGTGGTGATGACTAGCTGCCTTCCCTCTAGTCTTACACTGCTAAATTAGGGACGGCTAGCACAGATAGCCCTCGAGTAGCTTTGTGCGAAATTCCAAAACAAACAAACAAACTTATACCCAATAAACAAAATGATTAAAAACATTCATTTTTCGCTGTGTTTATAACAAATCGCGCTGTCATCTGATGGTAGTTATTATAGTAAGCTCACACAGGCGTTGGTTCTGTTGTACTTGAACAAATGGCGTTGCCGTCTGTTGGTGGTGTTCGTGGTACTTAGTTAAAAACAAACTTGCCCCACATGAATTATTCTTCAATTTGTTGAAAACTTCTTTTTCTCTTTGCATTTGCTGGACATTTTATTATATCTACATAACCTAATTAAGCACTGCGTGATGTAAATCAAGGTTGGCATATAATATTTTTAAATGAGGATGTTTTGGTTTGTTTTGAATTTCGCGCAAAGCTACACAAGGGCTATTTGCACTAACCGTTCCTGATTTAGCAGTGTAAGACTAGAGCAGTGATGGCGAACCTTTTAGAGATTGCGTGCCTCAATTGTTACCCAAAATTATTTTGTCTATCCGAACATGCCAGGATTTTCATAAAAATGACAGTCACTTTCCAATAAAAAACCGACTTTTTGATGAGTATCTTTATTTAAAAAAAAGTCGAATTACAAAAGTTTCAATGAAACTAATATATAGCCTTGACTTAAAATTTGTATATTTTGTCTTGAATTTTATTAAATCAATGCGATCTCTGCTGTTGTGAACACTCGGATAACTTGTTAATTGATGGTTCATATTTTGTTGATTTGAGAGCAACACATGCAGCACTCAGTTCATCTGTAAGCTTGTTTCTTCTGTCTGATTTGATGAAATTCAAAGTTGAAAACAGCTGCTCACAAGCGTAAGATGATCCAAACAAAGTAAGAAGAGCTATTCCAAGTAATTTCATTGACTTAAAATTAATTGGCAAAAAATTCCACACTTTAAGAATTTCATTTTCACAACTCTTTGCAACGTTTTCTTCCAAGATCCCTCCACACTCTATTTTCTCAAGTGTTTTACGCAGGGCACAGAATTTATTAGTCCAAGTATAGTTTTCCTGAAGTTCTACATACTTCTTAGCAAAGATGCGGGAATCCTATCACGTGCCAGCAATCGTGGCCTTGCATGCCACCTCTGGCACGTGTGCCATAGGTTCGCCATCACTGGACTAGAGGGAAGGCAGCTAGTCATCACCACCTACCACCAACTCTTGGGCTATTCTCTTACCAACGAATAGTGGAATTGACCGTAACTTTATAACGCCCCCACGGCTGAAAGGGTAAGCATGTTTGGTGTGACGGGGATTCAAACCCGCGACCCTCAGATTACAAGTCGAGTGTCTTAACCACCTGGCCATGCCGATCCCAAGGCCCCCAGTGGCTCAGCGGTATGTCTGCGGACTTACATGCTAAAATCCGGGTTTCGATACCCGTAGTGGGCAGAGCACAGATAGCCCATTGTGTAGCTTTGTGCTTAATTCAAAACAACAACAACCACAATAGCCGATCCCAAATCAGGATATAACTCTTCTAAAATCGGAACATTTTAAGTAAAGGTTTCAGAAACGTAAGTCGAGCTCTGTCTCTAAATTAAATTGTCTTATGCACAGCAGTTGTTACTATGATATTCCTTATTGCTGAGTGATTTCTTTTGTAATATGTGATAAGATATAGAATAATTAATGACACTATTAATTCACTTAGGAACAACAAGAACATTTTATTTCTTCTGAATTCTGCCAACGCTCATTTTTGGGCCTAGCTCTACAAATACTCGAAATATGTATAACATATTACAAAAGTTCCACTTACTTTCTGATGTTATACCTGTATTTTCCTGTCAAAAATTAAAATAAATTTTCATACTAATAAATTAAACGACTAACTAAATGAAGTAATAGACAAATTGACTAAGTTGTGCACTAATTACTCTTTAGGTGAATAACAGACTTTGTAATTCACTCTAGCTTAACTCGACTTTTATATATTGGCTCAAACTGGTTTGTTTTCTTTTGAATTTCTAATTGAAGTGACATACAAACTAACTAGCCTTTGCACTGATTACCCCTTTAGGTGAATAATATATTGTCTAATTCACTCTAGCCTAACTCAATTTTTATATGTGGTTAAATTTTTTTTTTAATCTCGAACACAGCTACTTAAATGCTATTCTATCTTTATTTGCGGTCCTTATTTTAGCTTGTTTATTTTGGAATTTCAGTTTTGGAAAAAATTCCAAAATTGCAATTGGGAAAAGGCAAAACAGAAATTCAACGAATACCAATCCTCCTCTCAACACGGATTCGCTATATCTCTGAAAGGTTCACTTGATGTAACTCCAACGACTTTCCAGCTACATGATGGAAAAATAAAGAAGCAGGAAGAATGCAAAAGAAGTCTAGCCAAAATATTCAGAGGTTTACGTTTCTTATTGCATCAAGTTTTTGCATTATGTGGACATACGGATACGGATGGGAACTTTCTGCAGGTAATGAAGCTCCTGGAAGAGGAAAATCCTGAGTTGACGGCCTACTTGTCAAAGAAAATCACATTCACATCATCCCAGGCTCAGAATGAAATAATGGAGATGTTCAGCCATCAAATACCGAGGAACATAGCACACGAAGTGCAGCAAAGTAAAATATTTACATTAATGGTTGATGGCACTCAAGATGTTACAGGTTCCGAACAGGAAGCAATACGTGTACGATACGTAGATGAGAACCTTGACGTCCATGAAACATATCTTGGTTTGTAAAGTGTTTCCAATACAACTGGCGAAACAATATCATCGACTATACTTGATGTACTGACTAGATTCAATTTACCACTGTCAGGATTAAGAGCACAAACTTATGATAGAGCCACTAACATGAATGGTGCGTACAGTGGATGCTTGACAAAAATAAAAAGAGAAGCAACAGTCAGTTTTGTTTTTTTACTGCGGAGCACACAAAACTAACTTAATAATGCAACATGCAATTGAAGCTTGTGTATGTATTCGAGATTCTATCCAGTGGATACATGTTCTTGTTGTCTTGCTTCAGAGGTCAGAGAAATACAAGACAATCTTTGAAAATATTTATCGAGAAACAGCCACAATGATTCAGCTAAATACATCCGCCCACTGTGTCCAACACGATGGTTGTGCCGCGTATCTGCAATTATATGTGCTAATGATCACTACAGTGACATTGTTTATTCTTAGTTTGAATTAGCAAATGAAAAATCAGATGTAGCAGTGAAAGCACGAGGTCTGCTGGAGAGATTTGACAAAGGAAAGACAGTTTTAGGATTGTTGATGGCTCAGCATCCATTTGCTGCATTAGAGGAACTAAACCGTGCATTCCAAGCAAAATCAGCGATAGTATCTGCAATGACAGTTGAGCAATGGCAGGTATTGCGAACAGAGGAAAATTACCACAAGATATTTGATTTAGCTGAGAAAAAGGTAACTTTCCTAAATCTGGTGCCAATTGAACAACCACACATTCACAGACACCCAAGAAGGATCACAAGTGATGGCTCAGCACACCATTTTGCAACAGCGAGAGATTACTACAGAAGCCAATATTTTGAATTTGTGGACACAGTCAAAGAACATCTGACCACTAGATCCAATGGAGACAACAATGACTTGAGGCAATATCTGGCACTTGAGAACATGATCACATCTGGCAATATTGACAACTCGGTTATAAACCTCTCTCCAGAAATCTCTGCACAACGGCTCGAGTTTTAATTGCCCATGTTTAAAGGAACAACAAAAGCAGTATCTCTGAAAGATGCTTACTCTAAAATGCATAAAACAAGCCAGCAGATGTTTAGTGAAGTATTTCTTCTCATGAAAATTTTGTTTGTACGTCCAGTATTCAGCTGCAAATGTGAACAGAGCTGTGCTGCATTAAGACGGTTCAGGACGTGGTTAAGGTCAACTATGTGGCAATTTGCCACACTTACAAAGATGAGGTCAACAAGATATATATAGAAGAGCTTATGAAAGAAGTTAGAAACAGATCATGACAGAGGAGGTCTATGTTTGGGAACATGTAGACTAGATGATTAAATGAATCTTACTTAAATGAAAAGTATGAAAATGTAATTCATGCAATGAAAGTTATAAGTCACCTTGTCAAGTATAGTGGCCATTTTTTATACTGTGGAGTGTGCAGGAATAAATTCATGTGGCAGTTAATTTATGACACATTTGTCTTTGTTCTATTAACATTTTGAAAACTGTTCACAACACCTCACTTGTACATACCTACATGGAAATCTTGAAGTATTGTGGCAACAAGATTACTCTGTGACTGCATGTTTACAGCTTTGAGGTTCACGTAATCAGAGATTACCAATTTGCAAATTGAATTGTCCATATAAGTGGTTGCAAAAATCATCCCTCCTCCATCGAGTGTAAAAAATCTACGCCCCTGATAGGAAAAGTTTAGAGAAGGCTAAAAATGATTCATTGCAAAGTAATTTAACAAAGTTTAAAATTTCATGGTTTTATAAGGGAAAACCTTACAAATTTTTTGACATTCTTTGAAAAAGTTACTGCTTATGTAGATAAGGGTAACGGTGTACATTTAGTGCATCTGGATTTTCAGAAAGCATTTGACAAGATACCACGTAAAAGACTTATAAAATTATCATTACAGAGTTAGAAGACAAGTGAAAACATTGGATAGATGAAGTGCTTGATGCAAGAAAGCATAGTTGTTACAAGCGGAGATCTATCAAACTGATTTAATACTACAAGTTGTTTACCTTACGGCTTGGTCTTAGGACCTTTGCTCTTTTTGATTTACTTCAATAACGTAGATGAAAGAATATTCAATAAATTACTTAAATTTGTAGATGATATTAAGGTTTTAGGTATTAGTACCCGTTAAGAAGATACTGCTGACTTTCAAAAAGATTTAGATAGTTACATAGGTGGAAAATTGGTTTTAATTATAATAAGCACAAAATAATGCATATATATGTAAAAACGACTCGTTTGGGTTGAGAAAATATTTTACGCAGAGGAGTGAACAACGTTTCGACCTTCTTCGGTTACCGTGAACTTGACGTAAAATATTTTCTCAACCCAAACGAGCCGTTTTCACAAATATATTTCTCTACAAAATGGGTTTTCTCGACATCACTGAAAATAATGCGTGGTGATTATCATAATTTAAATTACAAGAATAATTTAGATTAGTATAACCTTAACAGTCTAATGAAAGAAAAGTATCTTGGTGTAATGGCTGACCAGTTTTTTAAGTCATCCAAGCATTATGCTGTTGCTAGTTGTAGACCAAATAGGATTTTAGATTGTATCTATAAAAGTACTGAAAACAAATCTACATAAGTTATAATTTTTGTTCTCTAGGTCACTTAAACCACATTTGGAGTATTGTGTACAGGCTTGGGCTCATTACCTTAAAAAGATATTCAACTGTTGGAAAGGGTTCAAAGGGCTCAAAATGGAATGGTTGCCATAAAATTGAAATCTATCGACAGGACTGTCGATATGGACCAATAGGTTCCTTGTTGTCCAAAATCATTACGCTGTGTTGTAAAATAATGGGCAATCCCATTGTTTGTTTACCGAGCCATACTAAAAAAAAATTAGTCTTTAAAATTTCTCTAAATCAGTGCCTCTAAATAGCTCAGTTGTCCAGTTCACAACAGATAATTTTTTCGCATCCCTTCAAAACTTGTAATCAGGATATTATTATTTCTTATTTCCATGTGAAGCAAAATATTGAATGCAATATATCAATTTACACTCTCTCGATCATTTCTGGATTTGAAATTGACAATTAATCTAAAAAGGCATTTTCTCGGTTCAGCATGGCTAGGTGGGTGAAGGCGTTCGATTCGTAATATAAGATTCGTGGGTTCGAATCACTGTCGTACCAAACATGCTCGCCCTTTCAGCCGTGGGGACGTTATAATGTTCCGTCAGTCCCACTATTCGTTGGCAAAATAGTAGCCCAAGATTTGGCGGAGGGTGGTGATGACTAGCTGCTTTCTTTCTAGTCTTACACAGCAAAATTAGGGACAGCTAGCGTAGATAGCTTTCGTGTAGGTTTGCGCGAAATTCAAAAACAAACAAACATTGTTTTTAGTAGGTCTTTTGGCTAATTAGTGAAGAAAGCCATCCTGAAGAGTTTCCAATGATCTTTCTCCTCACATTTTTGACTCCAACATTTCCAGATATATGTGCCTGAAATTAAAATAACCCATAATTATGATTTTATGAACAGTTGAAATCTTAATCTCGTTATATAATTTTTCACTAATTTCATCAGTAATTGGCCTGGCATGGCTTAGCTTGTTAAGGCGTGCGCTTCGTAATCTGAGGGTCGTGGGTTCGAATCCCCGTCACACCAAACATGCTCGCCCTCCCAGCCGTGGGGTGTATAATGTGACGGTCAATCCCACTTTTCGTTGGTAAAAGAGTAGCCCAAGAGTTGGCGGTGGGTGGTGATGACAAGTTGCCTTCCCTCTAGTTTTACACTGCTAAATTAGGAACGGCTAGCACAGATAGCCCTCGAGTAGCTTTGTGCGAAATTCAAAAACAAACAAACAAATCATCAGTATCATCTGGTGATCTGTAACAAATTCACATTGAAAGCTTTTTCCCTTTATAACTAATAATTGAAACTAACTTGATTAAATCTTGTTGCTGTTCTCTTTCATATCCTTAACTTCAAATAAACTTTACAAATAAAGTCACTCTTCCTTTTTTGTTTAGGTCTCTATTACTGTTGAATAGCCTGTATTTTAAAGAAACTTCTGTCATCAAAATAATCTATATCTAATCATGTTTCAGTTTGTTCTATTATATCAGAATTTTCCATTCCTACCAGTGCTTTAAAATCATTTGTTTTGTTCTTATACTTTTAGAACTTCAACAGTAAAAATAAAGCTTTCTTTTAGAACTACTTCTGTATTCATTTCATAGGTCACCATTGTCTAGTTAAAGTTTGAAGCTTCGTTTATAGTTCAGTTAATAGCCATTTATTTAAAAAAGCTTCCTTCTTCCATTGAGCTGATTCAGTAAGTCCAACCAGTCAATGTGCTCATCATTACATGCTGACTTAAAACTAACATCGAACCCTTGTGACTTACTTATAACTTCATTTCCCAAGTTAATTTTGGCTGGTACCCTTCACAAAATTAAGCTATTCCTTTATTAACCCTATATACCGTTGTCTGTACCATTACCCCTTATCTACATAACAAAATCTGCATTCTTGCTAAAATCTTTAAATATATCTATTTTTTTTTGTCAGTTGTGTTATCCACCTGTGCACTCGGGTAGTATAATCTAGTCATAATACTCCATGGCTGGAATGACGAATATACATAGCAACGGGATTCATTCCTACGACTTGTAGATTGCAATCAAGAGCCTTAGTCACCAGGCCATGCTTGACCTTGTTTAATGATAACTCCTATTAAATATAAGGTTCACTTGAGCATGCACTTTTCATTACCCATAAAAATGATAATATTTTTTCCTTTCCTTACTTTTGATAAATAGTTTCTCAGATTTTTACAATGTATATGATAAAAAGTAACACCGAATAAAATGAAAAGGTGTGTGCTCAAAACAATATCGTTCAGAATACTATCATTGTACCAATTAACCATTGATATAAGTTTAGATAATAATAGAAGTACTTTTAACACACATGTAAGAAAAGTATCTTAGAAGCAAATATAAAGTCTTGGAAAACTTATGAGAGTAGTCTTATTACCTTCAATCTTAAGTAGTGAGTTCATCTCACTGTTACCACTTTATGAAACAAACTTATATTGGTATTGTTACGTGTTATGATTTATCTTGGACAAGCTTCTAATTTATTATGTTACGTATCACGATTTAAAGTAGCCTCAAACTGACTTAAATTTTAATTTTAACATAGAAGTTAATTTATTATTGAATTAAAATTAAAGAGGTTCAGAAATTGATCTTGGTCATTTGAATACTTATTTCCTATATAATCACGGAATATGGCACTTTGTTGTTGAAATTCTGTTCTGTAAAGTCCCCCCCGCCAGTACAACAGTAAGTCTAAAGCTAAAATCATGGGTTCGATTCCCCTCGGTGGGCTCAGCAGATAGCCCGATATGGCTTTGCTATAAGGAAAACACACTGTTCTGTAAAATGAAAACAATAAATAAACAACAAGATCAGCCACATTCTTTGCTTAGTTACAACACGTATTTTATGTATAAATTAGTTTAAATGAAATGTCAGTGTTGCAAATCTGTTCTGTAAAATGAAAACAATAAACCAACACCAACAATTTCAAACAATACACATATAAAAACCATTTACGATTTTCGAATATGTTACTTTAAGTTGTAAGATACAATCCCAACAGAGGTCGTTAAAATCAAAATGGCATCATCTGATAAAGTAGACCGAACGTTTGGAGTAAATTATGTATGCCAACGTTGCTGTCAACCCCTTAAATTGGATTCATCATTTGGATCACTAGATGATCAGACATTTTCAGAACTATCTGGTATCTTTATTTTTTATATAAACGTCATCGATAGAAAATGTTGATGCTGAAAGTTAAACTTCCTAGGTTAAAAAGAACTTGCAGTAATAATTTAACTTAGCTTGAGATTAAAGTTAAGTGAATTTTTTCGTAATATTTAAATCATTAAGTAAATGCAGTTAATTATATATATATATATATATATTGATAACGTAAAAATATTTATAATTCTAGTGTTTTAATGATCAGGCATAAATAATGGAAGTCAAAATTTGAAAGAGCAAAGTTTTCAGTTGTAATAATTTTTAATTCTATGTAGATACAACATTATTGTTATATCTCCCGCTATTCTACTTTCTAGTTGAAATAACATTATTCTGTGAAATAATTGTAATTTATTAAAATATTTGCTTATACTGTTTTACAGCTCCTATGTTAAGCCATTCTAACTCGAGTAGTACTGTACACCTTTTGCAGAATGATCATAAGGTAAGTTTGATGCCAACTAGAGTGTCATAACACAATTATCATAAACAAATGAATTAGGTGTTATGCAAATATATTGTTGATGTACTGCGTATACAATACTTGATAACAAATTGATGTTTTTAGTATATTTTAAAATGTGATGAAATTGCACATGTGGTTTTCTTCCATCTGATAATTAAATTAAGTTTTTCATATGTTTACATACACGTACATTCTAAGGTATGTTTCACATTTTTTTTATATTGAATTTTGAATAATATTTACAACATTGTATAACCTTGCTGAAAAAAAACATACTTTGCTTAGCTACAACATGTATTTTGTATATAAATTGGTTTAAATGAAACAAATTTAATGCTACACTTTGTATAGTCAGATTTTAACATTAAAAATGTATGTTTTGTGTTTGGTTATTGCAAATATGCATTGATAAATAGAAATTGTGGTTAAGGTTTTTTTCTCTTTTTCTAGAGTATTTCTTAATATGACAATTTACCCTTTTTATTTGATATGTGTTTGAAAATTCAGGATTTTTGTTACATTTTTCTTTGATTTTATATTAAGAAGTACTTAGAAATTAATCAACATGTACAAGATAAATTGTGTTTTTATTTTTAGGGCAATGGAACTGAAGAATATGAAATCTCAAGAAAGTATATTGCTCCTGTAAGGTATGTTGTAAAATTTTGTTTATTTAAATAAATTCATTGATTATTGTTTTCTTGTATATTTTCTGAATATGTGTTATGCAATATAACTAACATATGTTTAGAATCATGCCAAGCTATATGTGTTCTCATTGTGCTGGAAACACATTTAATTTTCTTTCTACTTAGTTTTCAGAATGAAAAAGAGAAGGCCATTGGGCCTGTGAAGTTTTCCTATTTATTGAGTGATTTAATGTATTGAAAGTAGCTTGCAAAATGTTTTTCAATTTTTGAACATTAAATGAAACTGGACTATATAAATGTAAATGTTGACAATTAGTATATATCTGTTATGTATGAAGCAAATGAAATTTGTCAACTTATTCTGGTAGATACCATTTCATTGAAAATTCTGTAAATTTTGTATTTTATTTTTCAGAGTTTTATCAAACTGGCAGGTAGTCATTTTAGAAACCAAATATCATCAATAATTTGAGATGATTTAAAACTTCTGGCTCTCTGAAAGAATATTTATCTGTCTAGTATATATTTCAGTTAATTAGTTATAGGATGTTTGGATTGGCACTTAAAAGTTTTTTAGTTCATTTAAAATTAAACCAAACTGCCAATAAACATGTGAAGATGAGTTTTTGGATAATTTTGTGATTTTGATGTCTCTTGCATGACTACTGTTGATTTTTCCCCCTTTGTAAATTAACATAAAAGCTAAATTTCATAAAACCAAATGTGACCTTCTGAGCTAAGAGATTTTCGCAATCCCTCATTTTCTTAATCATATATTATTTTAATTCTTTATTTAGAGAAATGTTTATAAAATTTTTATTCTGATCATTTTACATTTTTTTCATTTAATAATAATTTCATTCCCTTTTACATTAATTCAAGCATAAGCTTCCAGTTGGAACAAAAGTTTTATGACGAATACATTTCTTATCTGTTAAATTGATAAAAGATTGCCTTAATTTATAAGTCACTTTTCAAATTATATCAAATTTTATCATTGTTGTTAATTAAATGTATAGTTCATAGTATTTTATAATTTTAAGGTCATTTACTTATATTTCATTATTTAAAACAAAACGTTTGCAAGTTTACTACAACAACAAACTCTCAAAACTGTGAGAATGTATTTATTAGATTATGTACTTTTATATTTTTTATGTAACAAGGAATTGAATTTCTGTTATTGCCATTAAATTCAAAGTGAATTCAGCTCAGTGTTTAATTTCTATAGGCTTACTGAGAGTGGAAATGGGTTTCTGATGGTTGGAGATAGTAGTGCTGGAACAACTGAGAGTCTTGGCCATCATCTTAGGGTAATAAGATACTTGTTTGAGAATAGTCATCTTGTAAATCAAAATTGGAATCAATATAGTTTGTTCTAATTAGTGTCTCACAACTAGTTCATATCTACAAAAGAAGTTAGTGTATTTGCAGTTTTTGCCCAACTTTATAAGTTTGATAATCTGTATTAGAGTTATTCTGTTCACACAATTAAACAGTATTATACCTGTGTTATTGTAAACAAGAGTGTTCTGAGCAATGAGCATGTATACATATTCTTTGTAAGAGTGAGATTATTTAGCACATAATAATTGTCTAAAAAAATTGAATGCTGTAGACTTGTTATGTAAGACAGAATTATTCATTTACCAGAGGAATATGTGTATTTGTAAAGGGATTTTATTATTCGTTGTACAGGTAACAAGTCGCTTGTTTGATATCATGTCAGATCAGTCTGATGTAGATCATCCTTTATGTGAAGAATGCACAGACTCATTGCTAGATCAGATGGATCAACAACTGAAAATAGCAGAGGATGAATGCAAAGATTATAGGTATTGTTCCAGTTATAGGGAGATCTTGTTTAGAAAGAGATCTCCATTTTCAAGTATCCTTGGAAAGACATTGAGTATTATAATATCCTTTTTTAGGTGCACAAAATCAGTACAATAAATGAACAGCCTGCAGATGGATTAAATGCAAGAATTAGCAATGATCTTGAGTGAACATCTGGCATACATGTGTGTGATAGACACTGTCTGGACATTCAGTAATGTGACAGGTTAGAGTAGGGGGGAAGGGGACCTGTGGTTAGTTGCAATTATAAAGGAACAATAAATTTTACATTCCAATTATTAATAAAAGAGCATCACCTTATCAGGTCATTTTGTTATATAAAAGTAAATGAGAAGTGAATGATAGACAACATTTTCAGCAACAAACGTACATAGTTTTAAAAATATATTACATTTATTAAATTGAAAAAAATATCTGTACATTCAGGAATGCAACAGGTAGAGTAGGGAGAAAAGGTATTTGTTCAGCTGTAATTATGAAGCATTCATGAATTTTACAGTCGATTATTAACTCTTTCCAGATGGGTCATATATTAAAGGCCGTGCCATCATATTTGTTGATTTACATTCACAGTTTTATTTAACTATTATTTTATGAGCTTATGCCAATAAGTTTGGTATGAAATTGTAGAGTGTAATTCAAATTTTTATATTATACATTATTTGATTTCTTAATTTAAAAGCAAATATTAAATAAAAATACTTAAATATTAATATTGTGTGTCACATGTTGTGTTGAATGTAGCACTAGTTCAAATTAAATGTTTGCAATATTAAAATGCAAAGTCAGTTGTATTGTACGAATTAGAAACTCAAATTGCCAATATTTCTTCTGTTTGCTGAGATGTCACTCATTCTAAGTCAAACACAATGGTACCACTCATCTCTATCCATTTTTGAAAACAGTCCCTCATGTACATTTACTTCTGTATATGATATGAATAACCAATTGAAAGCTCAGAATCCCACCCTAGTGACTTTTTTAGCCAATTTCAAATATAACAAGCACTCTTACTTTTGAGACCAGGCTTTGTGCTGATAAGTTGAGTCTTTTGCCTATTTGAAATTTCAT
Organism: Carcinoscorpius rotundicauda; assembly: GCA_011833715.1. NCBI lineage: Eukaryota > Metazoa > Arthropoda > Merostomata > Xiphosura > Limulidae > Carcinoscorpius > Carcinoscorpius rotundicauda. The sequence continues at coordinate 35,265,762 of CM022401.1, forward strand.
GTTGTTTTATATCCAAATACAACTTAATTACAAAACTTAATAAATTATAATGGAATTCTATGGTATTAATATAGTAACTTATGATTCCTTTGGTTTTTCAAACATTTATGTAGTGCATATAAAACCTAAAAATATTTCACATCCTCTACATGCAAAATGTTTAAGGATTAGCAAGCTCTGACAAGCAGAATCTGAGTACAAAGGTCAAAACTAGTAGATATAATTGTTTACTTTACTGCTTTATTTACTGTTCTGTGCTTTTAGAAAAATATGTTTTCAACTTGTTTGTAAATAATATATATAATGCATAATAATTTTAATGTGTCTATTTCACAAAATATTATTGCATTAGAACAGCCAAGAGAGGTCACTGTAAATACTAAAGGGCAACTTTATATTACCGGATATGGTAACACGAGAGCATGTGTGTTGCATAATTTTAACTTCTATATTGTTAGCTGGGTGTTTCTGAATGATCAATATATTAAAAGTAATAAGTATATATAAATGTATGATGTTATGACATTCAAGATATTTAGTCTAAACGTGGTTTTTTTGTAGAATGAAAGAAATATAATTTATATTTATATCCTAATTTTTTATGGTGGTTATGAGATCAGTCAAATTGACTGAACCCACCCACAGATTTATTATTGAAAATAACAGAAAAAATATAAAATTTTTCTTAAACATTTGATAATTATCTGGATATTATAAGGATTTCACATGTGAAATTTGAAAATTTTTCTGATGCATATAAAGATTTTTAGTCTTTGCATATTTGTAGGCATTGTGCAAAAAAAGAAAAACATTGCTTAACAAATCTTAAGACTTAATTAAAAAAAATCTTATGTATGTATGAAAGCATTGTAATGTTTACTAGTAATTGGCCAAATTTTGTGAACATATGCTTACCAGTTTGAAAATAACAGGAAAACTATAAAAAGCACAAAATAATTATAAGGTTGGTCCCAGGATCCAAGCCCATGCTGATAATTAATCGAAAGCATCATCTTATAATCAGGTCAATATGGTATATAAAAGTAAATGAGATGGGAATGATGGACAGCATTTTCAACAAAACTCTGTATTGTTTTATAAAATAGATCACATTATAAATTTCAAAATATTAAAGCCAAAACTAATCAACCAGTAAATAACTGCCTACTTTTAGATGCTGAGTGTTATTAGATTGATAAAATCAACCAACATCTTTTTTAGAAAAAAGTTTTTTCTTAAATAATTTGGTAAAGAATAAAAAGAACCTCTTTTTTTCAGTCTTTGTTATGCATTTCAGCATCCCACTTTGTTTTATCACTTTCATGTTTATTTTTCTGAAAATCGATTAAAATCACTTGGTAATTCCAGGGAGTTTGTGGATCAGCTTAATTTGTGCGAAGAAAATGAAGAAGACTTAAAAATATTAGAAGAAGAATTGAAAGAGGTAATAGAGATTTTTATATCTCTTTAAAATTGTTTTCAGTTTTACTTACAAGTAGTGATTGAATGGGATTTTTGTATTATTGATTCTCTCAATCTGGGCTAGCCTAATTTGCACATTTTGCATTTATTTCAAGTCTTTAGAGATTTAACACTTCTAAATCACTGTAGTATATATATCTTAACAAATTTTGGCAGGCTTTGAACAAGTCTGTGTGCAAAGTAATTTTTCATGTTAAGATTAAAAACACTTTTTCTCATCTCAAGAATCTCAAATTTTCTTTGTGTAATTTCTTAAACTTCCTAAATACTTTTCAAATATTTTTTTTTTCCAGTAAAACTTGATATTTGATCTGTTATTTACTTTACGCTATCTCAAAATGTAACCATCAAAGAAAAAACAACAACAAATTTAAATGACTTTTTTGTTCTTTCTAGAATTACTTCAAATTGTAATATGAAACTACATTAATTTATTCCAAGTAGGTTTAGACTAGTAACAGTATACATCTGTTTATAATTAAATGGTATTATCCTATTGTCTTTTGAACTGTCTCTAATTGCTATCTGTGCCATTGTAAGTTGTAAATAACTCCAGGCACATGCAACTCAAGTTATGCTATTGAATTACATTACCCACATGCTACTACAAGCTGCTCACATGCATTCCTGATGCAACATTTTTATTATATTATTATTTATTTTAACAAATATAATTTTAAAATATCCCTATTTTTACATTTTAGTTACTGTCAGAATAATAGATAAAAATAAACATGAAAAACACAAAATAAGTACCTATCAAAACTTCATTTTTTTTACTGTCAATTATCAGTGACACTTACAGTTAGGACAGAAAATCTTCATACCCCTGCGTTGTGAGTGGCTTTTTGCTCATAACTTAAAATGTATCATGATTAGGATAATAAAAGTATTGTATATTATAAATATTATATTAACACATATCTACATAATTTTTTATGTAAATTGAATAACAAATAAACTGTTTATAAACAAATGACCAAACATAGGAGGGGCAGAAAATGTTCGTGCATCTACTTTAATGGTCAGTTGTGTAGCCTTTCAGAAGAATTGCTTGGTGCAATCTCTCCTTATAGCCCTCCATGATCATTTGACAGTACTGAACTGGTATTTTCTTCCATTCTTCTTTACAAAAGGCCTCCAACTCTTATAAGTTTTTCGGATGACTTTGATAAATTCTGGTCTTCTACTCATGCCAAACATTTTCATTTGGGTTGAGATCGGGTGACTTCGATCGGGTAATATAAAAAGAAGTTTAATAAACTTTTGATTGAAAGACACTAAAACTTTGTGTTATGTGTACTAAAGGATACCCAGAATGAAAGGTTTAAATTATCACAGAGACTGAATTTTTTAATTGTTTATTTTATTTCAGCTTTTATGTATTGATCCACCTTGAGAACATTAAAGTAAAATAAAAAACATTTTTCATCATTACTATTTACATCAGTCTGTATATTTTACAGTTCTTGTTTAGAATCTTGCCATTTCAAGCATTCGGTTATTTGGTGCATGCTATCTTTGAAAGATATAATTAGGTAATCATAGCAACTGCATTGCAAGAAACTAAATTCTTCTATGTATGAAGTAGGTTGTAAAAGAAGCATATATATACCTGTATCATGATATAGATAATATTTTATTCTAGCTAGAAGAAAAAGAAATAGACTTAAGAACAGAACTTCAGCACATTACTGAGGAGCAGGCAAAAGTTCAAGATAGCCTAATTCAGCAGCAGCAAGAAAAGGAGAAGCTTCAAGCTGAGGAGGAAAGATATTGGCATGAGTATAGCGACTTGAAAAGGCAGCTTTTACTCTGTGAAGATGATCAGAGAAGGTGAGAAAAACTTACTTGAAATTAGTAGCTCCTGTAAGCATAAAATACAACATGAAACAGAAACAGATATAATCCTTTTAACTCCAAAACAAAAAGCATTGACTTTTGGAAACCAACTAACTAGAAAATATGATAAAAGACAGTCTGATATAGCTTGCTTTCTAAATAGTATAAAATTCCTTTTTGTACTGAATGTAAATCACTTACAGTTATGACAGAAAGTGTTTGTACCTCAGTGTCGTGTGTAGTTTTTTTTCCTCACTACTTAAAAAGTATCATGATTAGGATAATGAAAGTATAGTATATTATAAATATTATACTAACACACATCTACATAAATTTTTATGTAAATTGAATGACAGATAAACTGTTTATAAACAAATGACCAAACATAGGAGGGGCAGGAAGTGTTTGTGCATCTACTTTAATGGTCAGTTGTGTAGCCTTTCAGGAGAATTGCTTGGTGCAGTCTCTCCTTATAGCCCTCCATGATCGTTTTACAGTACTGAACTGGTATTTTCTTCCATTCTTCTTTACAAAAGACCTCCAACTCTTGTAAGTTTTTAGGATGACGCTTATGAACTCTGGTCTTCAACTCGTGTCAAATGTTTTTAATTGGGTTGAGATTGGGTGACTGGAATGATCACTCCACATAGCTTATATGGTTCTTCTGGAACCAGGTTTGCACATATTTTGATGTGTGCTTAGGGTCATTGTCATGCTTGAAGATCCAATGATGCCCAAGTCGCAAGTTCTGAGCTTCATTCTTGATATAAGTGCCTAATATATCAATGTACTCTTCTTTTTTCATGATTCTGTTGACACAGTGAAGGCTGCCTACACCAAAAGAGCCAAAGGAACTCCATAGCATGATTGAGCAACCTCCGTGTTTGATTGTAGGGACAGTGTTCTTTGGTTCTTTGGAAGACTTCATTCCCCCTTCTTATAGAAAATATAGCGAACATCATTGTGGCCAAAAAGCTTGATTTTAGTTTTGTCTGACCAAAGAATATTCTTCCAATAGGTAAAGGACTTATATATATGCTTTCTTGCATACCTCAACTGTGCTTCTAAATGAACAGGCTTTAAATATGGAGTTCTACAAAGACGGCATGCTTTGAACCCAGAAGAGCGTAGCATATTTGTAACTGTAAAGGTTTTTACTTCAACCCTAGCCTCCTTTATAAGTTTATGTATGTCATTACATGTTAAACGTGGGTTCCTACTAACTTCTCTGAGAACCTTTTTCTTGGTTCTCTCTGGAATTTTGGTGGGGCGTTCAGAACGAGGGAGGTTAGTAGTTTATCCTGTAAGCAATTATGCTTTGAACAGTAGATTTTGGCACATTTAGTTGTGTAGCAATACTGGAAAGAGACACATGAGACTTGTATTTTATAATAATTCAGTTTTTTAAATCACTGGATAGTTGTTTCCTGCTTGCCATGATGACAGATGCGGCACTAAATTGCCAAAATTACATTTTTTGCTGGCTAAATTCCAATAATTATGAACCCAATGTCTTTTTCTGGAATGGTAAAAATGTAGTTGATTTACCAAACTAAACAAAATTTTACGGAAATATCAGTTTTTTCACATGCTCTAAACTGTACGAACACTTTCTGCTCCTCATATTTTTGGTTATTTGTTTATAAACAGTTTATTTATCATTTAATTTACATAAAAATTTATGTAGATGTGTGTTAGTATACTTACAATATATTATACTTCTATTAGCCTTCTTGTGATACTTTTTAAGTTATGAGCAATAAAACCACTTTGGGACACAGGTATGAACACTTTCTGTCGTAACTGTAATTTTTTGAAAAGCAGTTTTTTTGCATGTAAGTTAATAGTTATTATGTCCACCATATTTTGATATAACAACTTGCATAAAGACAGGTGTCTGAAACCATATAGCATATTTTGAATTGTATATGGTGCTACAGAGGTTGAATATTTTACATTTTAAAAAATGTTTGAAGACTTTGCCATGTCCTTAAACTCCATCTCATTATATCTAGTAATGCTCATCTGATGACTATGCATTTTTACAGTAGCTTTGTATTGTTGTTTCCAGTGGAAAAGGCTGTGTATAAAAATTTCCTGTGGAAAATACACAACTCCATCCTACTTATGTTCCATGATCCATTTTGAGTAAACAAAGACAATTGTTTGTCGGTGCTTGTTTCAACAGCCTGAATGCAGATACTTTTATAGACTCGGTATCTTGTGACATATCCATTCAACCATTGTATAAGTCAGTCAGCTGGAGAGTGAAATGGCTATTTTTGTTATTCTGTAAGAAAACATACAGATTAAGTTATTGTATCATTTTTACAGAATGAGATCCTTCTTGATTATGTTGTGTATTGCTGCCTGGAAATGTGTACTTTTCTCATTAAGAGTTGTGTTCATGGCATTTCCTTACAATAATAGGTATAACTTGTTGCAAATCTTCTTGGATGATCCTGGTGCTCCAAGTTGATTCATATTCCTTTGTTCCTTGTTATCCAGTGGATTAAACACAAGAAATATTGCCATCTTGGAGATTCTAAATTCTGTATCATCTGAGTGGAAGGGCTGTTACATATTGATCAATTTTCAATATGGATGCCAAAAAATATCAAAATGCAGGTCTGAAAACATGCTGGTATTTCATGACTTTATCTCACTTGAGATTGTCATATGAATTTCTGTTTAATATGATTTTCAATATGCAATACTCAACCATCTGTAGTATTGTATATGATTGTTAAAGATTGTTTATTACTGATAATTTTATTTGCCCAGTGTGGTATTTGCCCTTTTTGTAGAACAACAAAGATTATAGGTATTGATTGGATTGAGATAAATAAGGTGTTTTAAACTGGTAGTATTGAAGAAGACCATGAATTAGTTGACTCCTTCAAATTACAAGTTATTGAAGTTATTCTAACCTTAAAAGGTGACGAAACTCCTAGACTAGTGGAACCCTTCAAACCACGAAAGTGAAGAATGAATGTTTTTATGCATATCTGTATTGAAATCTGCAATAGATAATTTAAGAGAAGCATTGAAAAAATACAGTTAATGTAATTGTTATCAGAAGTAGTATACCTGTTGAGTTACCAAGTGTTGTAAGCTTTCTACAGTCATATGTAAATAATTCATTCAACATAGTTGAAGACTTGCTGTATTAAGATTTTATATTGCACATATTAAATGGCATTTGAGGTAGATTCTTGTATTTCATCATTCAGAGTCGTAGAGTAGTGTAGATCCTTATGAATCAGAAAAGGCAAGAAAGATCATAAGTTGATAAATTCTTTTTATAAATGGAAAAGGTGAAAAAGGGTTATAAACTAGAAAAGGTAAAAAAATGTAAGTTGATGGACCCTTTAAACTAGAAAAAGTGAGAAAAGGCATACATATGCAGAACCTTTTAAACCACAGAGGTAAATGAGTTTCTAGTATACAAATACAGATATTTTCAATGTGATATATCTCATATTTACAAAGTTTAATTTTTTAAAGTTCTGATTTGAAAAAAGTCTTAAATCTGGTCAAGGTCATGTGCTAAATTCATAAATATTTTTTATTTTTCGTTATTAGTATTTATTTTGCATAGTCTCATATTAACTAACCTAAAATATTGCTACTTTTTACATTTTAATTATTTTTATAATAATAAGTAAAAAATAAACATGAAAAACAAGAAATAAAGTATTTACTGAATATTCTTTTTCTTATCAATGAAACTTAACACTAATTTTCTTATGCTAATTGTAGTAATGTACTAAATAATTTTTATTTAATTAAGTAATGTACCAAAGAACATAGACTAATAAGAAGCAAAATGTGGAAACTTTTTCATAACCCTCAAAATTTTTCTGGCTTTCTAAACATGCTACAAGAGCCATTACAAATTTATCCAAGCTAGTTGTTAAGTTTTCTGGGGGAACAGTGCTTGTACTTTGAGTGAATCATACGGTTATGTGTATACAACACATCAGTATATAGTACATCACATGATAGATGAAAACCTTAACTTTCTATTGGTTATAAGTAATACACAATTAAATATAAGAGAGGTATTAATAAATTCTGAAAAAGAGTGTGGGAGGAGGGGTCTTGTTTTCTGTTCAGTAGCTCTGTAACCAAACTATTGTTTGTTTGTGAAATTACAAATTACACACTATAAAGTTATGTTTAATTTCATACTTTTTGGAGGTGTGGTGGACAATAATAGAGAACAGGATTAGAAAAAAATGTGTCATCTCACATTAGGAGAAATTCAAGATTTTTCAAGATTTTGCCTTGTAGAATTAAGAACTTGTATACTATTAAAGTATGGATCATTAGCTCAGATTTTATGCTATACTTATTAGTACATCATAGAAAAAGTTTGATAACAATTTGAATGTAAGACACTAAAACATTGTGCATGTGCAGCAAAGGATAACTAGCAGTAGGGTTAATAGTAAGATAGGTGAGGCAGAAGAACGTGGATTGATAAACTGTTAATAAGAAAAAACTTAGAAGGTTATAGTTTAATGGTAGAAAATTTTAACCCTTTTAGACCAGACTTAGTATAATATCCACAAGTTTATATGATCATTTGCTCGCATTAAATATTCATACTATAACATTTGATACAGTAGGTATATCTTTACAAAATCTGGTAGACTGTTAGTAAATGTTACAAGTATTTGTACACAAAAATTCATATTTTTTTAATGAAAAAATACTATGCAACTCATTAAAATCTATATTTAGGAGTATTCTGATAATACTTGCTTTAAAATAATGGAATTAAATTCTGTATAAAATATCAAAGTGTGAATTATAATGTACAGCTTGATTCCACACATTTTAATTCATAAAATAATAGCTCAATAAAATCTTCAGTACAAGTTAACAAATACAGTAACATGACTTTTGTCTCCTGACTTGTCTCAAAAGGGTTAAATATGTGATAAAAAGTATAATTCGTAAAAAACATTCAGAATATAAACAGGTGTGTGTGATAATAAGTAAATCCCACCTAAACTAAGAAACAGCAAAATAAAAAAAAATTGTTAGTATCATTCTAACTAGAAAGTTTGAGAAACTGAAAATACAAAACAAATCATTGTAATGATGAGGAAGTAATTGGTCAAAGGTTATTTGACTAAAACTTAACCTTTTTCTTCTTATTTTACAACATTTTTAACATAAAGGAGTAAGTTTCAGATTTAACCAATAAAAATTACAAAACAAGAAATAATTTTCATATGTAAAACAATTAAAAAACAAACTTAATTTTTTTTCCCCTTAGTGATTGTTGCAACAAAAAAGCAAGGCACTTCTACTGACAGCTCTACCTACAAAGAAAACTTCAATAAAATGTACTCTGTGATGATAGGTCATTTTTAAAACAAATTGCAATAAAATCCCTTTTTTTCAAAGATAGTGAATATTAGTGATTGTAAAATATGAGTACCTTATTATATAACTGTTGGACAATACTGCAGGTCCAATATTCTTTCGTAGTAACTAGCAGTTATATCTGCCTGCAGGTGAATGTATCTTCTAGTAATAGTTATTATGATTTATTTTAAAACTATGCTTTTCCATTTTCAACCCCTCTGTGTGGATTCCTGTATGTGGTGAGGGGACGTCCCAGGGAAGGTTCTGTTCTTTCAGTTTACCTCCTCTGGGATCTAAACATTCATCCATGTGTTTGCCATGGTTGAGGGGTCCAACCCTAACACACCACTTTGGTCTTGAATTCCTGTAGACAGGCAGCCTTTGGATGTTCTCCCCCAGGGTGTTATGTAAATATCATGTAAATGTTATGTAAACGACAACCATGTCGAGAGTGTTATGTAAATGTTGTGTAAACAACAACCATGTCATGTCGTGTTTGCATTCCCATATCTATTATATTTCCATATTTATCTTATTTTTTCGAAGTTTAAACCAAAAAAATATGTTATTCATTTAAAATAATATTTAGAATGAATTAAAATTCATTTAGAATTATTCATGTAGAAATTTTTAAAACTAGGTAGATTGATCACTTGTATTGGCCTGGTGTTTATACTGTGGAATTCTGGGAAGTTACGTGATTAGTATATAAACAGACGGCGATGCGAGGGAAGGAAATCATCCATTTTTACTCGGATCAAGAAGTTTGTCTCGTTTGAGAAAGTTTAAACTGAATTTGTGAATAGAGCTAGATCGACTAAAGCGGTGAAATTTTTATTCCGTCAATCTTTACAATTCAGTCGGATTACGGATTATACCGAAAGTCAATACGAATTGGACTGTGAATTTTTGTTTGAAATTACCCATTCAAACTTCGAAAATTTCTCCGTGGGACTAAATCCACCGCCTAGATTGGAACTTTGGATTTCGGATTTGGACACTTATTCTGGATCATATTATTAAGCACAGGCCAGTACCTTTTTGTATTATAAGTGGTTTTGAAGGTTGAAACTGGATATCTGTTATTGCTATTGGATAATTTATTTTGTGTTTATCACATAAGTAGATAATTATAATAAATTAAACAAGTTGCTATCTGTGTCTTTCTGTTGTGTTCAGTCCGCATACAAAAAACGTAACAGAAATTGGGGGCTCGTCCGGGATCTGAACAAACAGTTTAATCCTATTCCAATATTGTATTTATATTCTATACAGATAGACAGCTTGTGTATTTAAAATGGCATTCCCACTTGCAGATTTTATTGACAAATTTAATCAGAATCCCTCTTTGGAATTGATCAGTGAATTAAGAAAATCTGAATTGCTTGATGTTGGAAAACATTTCAATTTGGAAGTAAAGCAAGCAATGAAGAAAACAGATATCAAAAGAATTGTTGTTGAACATTTGGTTAACCAAAAAGTTTTACCTCCAAAAGTTGTACAACAATTGCCTGCCTCTCATTTTGACCCAGATTTTGAATTAAAAAGAATAGAAATGGAAATGAAATTTCGTTTAGAAATTGAAATCAAACGACTTGAGGCAGAACAAAAACGACTAGAGGCAGAACAGGAAAACAGACGCCTTGTTCTTGAGGCAGAACAAGAAAACAAATGCCTTGATGCCAAAATACAAATAGAACGCATTAAAGCTGATAAGAAAATCAGTCTGAGAAAGGCACAGACAGAAGAAAAGGTTGTCCAAATGCAGTTGGATAATTTTGATGCTTCCAAACAAATTCGTTTAGTGCCTCCATTCAATGAAAAGGCTATGGAAAAATATTTTCAACAATTTGAAAAATTGGCTCTTATAATAAATTAAACAAGCTGCTATCTGTGTCCTTCTGTTGCGTTCAGTCCGCATACAAAAAACGTAACACAGGGTCATTCAGCTGGGTCACTTGGGCTAGGGTCAACAAAGTACTAGTATTGGATGTTCTCAACAGGTGTTGTAGACATTGTATCTGTGTTTAGGTATAATGCTCATGAAACCCTGGCATTGCTGAGCAGCAATCTTGAACACTGTACGTAATTTTCGTGTATTACATTTTCTTTCAGACAAACCTTTAGGATAAATGTCTCCCTTTTTATGCAGAAGGGACAAGAGGAACTTGCTGGCTCTCCACAGTCAGTCAGAAAGCTTTGCTGTGATAACATATTGGTGGATACATTCACATCTAAACACAGTGAACTCCTCTTACATTCAAAAGTGATTGGGGATGTATCAATTGAGGTTACATCCCCTGCTACTTTGAATTTGTCACAAGGAGTTATTGTTGAGAGGGATTTGAAGAACATCCCAGAGTCAGAGATTCTCATTGGTTTTTCCATCCAAGGAGTTTCTGCTGTTAGGTATATCTCAACTCACAAAGATAGAATTATGATACTGACCAATGTCCTCATTTTAACATTTACATCACTGTTTCCACCTGCCACCATCAAGGCAGGTTATCTTAATTACAAGGTACAGCCATACATTCTGAACCACTGACACTAGAAATATCTGAGAGGGTTTGGAATGTATGGCCATACCTTGCAATTAAGATAACCTGCTACTGCAACAAGCATACATCAAGGAAACACAATGCCTATGAGTGTGAAATGGACCCTCATTGCATTAATTTCAATGGCTCTCACTCATTCTACTTTCGTTTTTGGCCTAAGTGATTGGATGAAAAAGAGGTGCAGCTTTTGAAGATGATTCAAAACATTACTTAACATGAGGTTTGAAAGTTGTTGCCCTTCATCTTGGATGATTGCTGCTTCACTTCATTTCACTATGGAGTGCAGACAGATCTTTCTTTGCCTCCAAAAGAATCATTCTCAAACCATAGAAAAGGTCTTTTGACCTCCATAATTAAATCAATTATGAATCAAATAAATGAATCAATGTCAACACCCATTTTTGTCCCTAATATTCATTCCAACAAACCCTAAGATCCACTTCCTTTGGTTCTGGGTATGGGCATTTTCTCAGGTACATTTTTTCTCCCACCCCAAGATGAAAAATGATCATTCATTCTTGTTCTTGGTCACTGGAATCCTTTTCCAATGAAAAGGCCTGCCCAGTTGACCCAGTGCAGGATCCATAGAGATCAATAGACCTCCTCAAATAAAGAAAATTAAGGCTACTGTCCTACCTTTCTCTAAGCCTAGAAAGGATCCCAAGATTTCTTGAAACTACCATCCAATTGCTTTAATGAGCTATCTCTGTAAGACTTTAGAAAGGATGGTTAATACTCATCTTGTTTGGTTCCTTGAATCAAACAATCTCCTCTTGTCCACCCAGTGTGGGTTTTGACAACAGTGCTCTACTATGAACCATCTGATTCAACTTGAAATATCAATCAGGGAAGCTTTTTTAAAACGACTACATCTTGTATCAGTATTCTTTGACCTTGAGAAAGTTATGATACTACATGGAGGTATGGCATTTTGCAAGATTTCCATTTACATGGATTATGCAGTTATTTGCCCAGTTTGATTAAAAAATTTTTTAATGGACAGGCAATTCTAAGTTCATGTGAGTTCAACACTTTCCCTTTCCTTTCTACAGGAACTTGGAGTCCCTCAGGGCTGTGTTTTGAGTGTTGCACTTTTTAGTATAAAAATTAATGTCATCACTTAACATCTCCCTCTTAATGTTGCAAACGGGCTCTATGTTGATGACTTTCATATCTCATGCCAGTCATCGAACACAAGGTATATTGAGCTGCAGCTACAGACTGCCATCGTTTGTTTACTGAAGTGGACCACAGCAAATGGTTTTGAGGTTTCTCTCTCTCAAACCGTTTGCATGCCCTTTTGCTGCCAACAGGTTATTCACTCTGATCCTGAACTCCGCATTGGTGAAGTTGTGCTACCTGTGGTCCCTGAGACAAAGTTCTTGGGGCTTATCTTTGATCATAAGCTGACTTTTATATCACACATCAAGCAGCTATGAGTCAAATGTATGAGAGCATTGAACATCCTTTGTGCCCTCTCTCCCATCACTTGAGGAGCAGATCAATGTTCTGTGGTAAAGATATATCATGCTGTTATTTGATCAGAACTTTACCATGGGCTGCTGGTATTTGGTTCTGCCAGGACCTCAATCTTAAAGATGCTGGACTCCATTCATCATCAGGGACTTTGGCTCTGCACTGGGGCTTACCTCACTTCTCCAGTCCAGAGCTTATACACAGTCTCATGAACCTCCTCTACACCTCTGCAATTTGCAACTGTCTTTACTGTATGCTCTGAAACTTTAATCCTTACCACAGCATTCTACCTGGGGTTGTGTTTTTCTTCCTTGGTGGGCCATGCTTTTTAAGAACAGATAATCTGCCATTGTTCCTTTTGGCCTTTGTATCTAGGTGCAGTTGGATGAATTGGGTCTGTTCTGGGATAACATTTCTGTATCCACTGGTCAGCTCATTCCACCATGGCTTATTAAAATTCCCAAATGTAACCTTTCTTTGAGTCATCTGAGAAAAGCTTATATTTCTGATTGAAGTTCCATCTGTTATTTTCTGAACATCTTTAAATAGGAATGGAAAGATGGTTTTGAAATCAGCTGACTATGTGGGTTCTGCCATGGTTTGTTGTGGTTTGATGGTTGCAAACAGAATCCCTTCCTTAGTTTTGTGTTTACTGTTGAACTGTATGCCATTTCTCTTGGCCTGGATCACAGAACCTAAGGAGTACTCAAATTGCACTATTTATGCTGACTCATTTAGTTCTCTACTGGCTGTGGAATCGCTTCATGTTAGTTCTCACCCTGTTCTTGCTGATGTTCAAAACTGACTGGCTCATTTCTCTTTAACATCTACTTCTGCCAAGTTTTTCTGGATACCAGGCCACATTAGTATTTGCAGGAATGGGCTTGCTGACACTCCAGCTAGATCTGTGTACTCTGGCACCATCACTGCTGTGCCTGTTCTGTACACAGACATGGTTCTGTATTCAAGGCTCGGCTCCATGCCAGTTGGCAGTCGACTTGGAGTGAGTAACATGAAAACAAGCTTTTCCAAATAAAACCCTCTATTGGACTTTGGCCATTTTGCTTCCATAAGGATTTAAAAGAGGAAGTTGTCTTAACCAGACAACTCATTGGCCACTATTTTTTAACTTGTCATTTTCTTTAATCTGGGACTGATTGCACCAATGTGTTGTCCATGTGACACTCAGGTCACAATAAGCTACATTTTACTGTCTTGCCATCATTACAACTCTCAACAACAGCACCATTTTAAACATGTTTTGTCCCAATGTTTATCCATAATGTCATTAGACAGTCCTTTTACAACTTGTATTACTGTAGTTTTTCTCTTACTGCTGTAGACTAGATGTAAAAATTGGATTTAATGCTATTTATGTTTTTCATTCATAAATTAAACTTTCTTTTGGTTTGCCTTGATTTCTTTTATGAATTTTAATAATTTTACTTTAACTTTTTATCAGATGTTTGGCACAGATAGTGTAGTTGCTTTGTACTATAAAATGTCAAACCAACCAAGCAACCACGCAATCAATTTTCAATTTTTCTAAAATGGAAGTTGGACCTTTTGTTCTAGTAATCTGATTATATATGTACAAGTTATCTCCTTTTTTTCCTCAAAATGTTGAGAGTTCAGATCATCGGACTTTTATGTAACACCATGTTCTGGAGTATTTGTTTTAATAATGAAACAGAAAACAGGTTTACAGGAAATAATTTACAATTGATTTTTGGGTTTGTTATTTACATAGTGTTGACAACCAGCTGAGGTATGCACAGACACAATTGGATAAGCTGAAGAAAACCAATGTATTCAATGCCACATTTCATATATGGTGAGCATAGTTTTTGTAATTTCTTTACATCTGATATGGTCCAGATGAGTTGGATGTACATTATTAATTGTCACCTTTAATCTTTTTCTTTTTTTTTAATGTTGGTTTTGACCATATATTTGTAGGTTTAAATAATTGTTTATAAATAGTACTTTTTTTACTCTAAGTTAATGATATTTCCATATCTCCAGGCACAGTGGACACTTTGGAACTATTAATAATTTCCGACTAGGTCGACTTCCTAGTGCTCCAGTAAGTATATCATATTTTAATTTCTTTATTCTTTACGTTCTTATTGATAATTGCTTTGATTCTCACAGAACAGAGATATTTCTGGACCGTTATGTCACATTTTCTGATTAGTCACAAGTAAAAAGAATGTGAATTTTGATTGCTTCTTTGACACTTTCATACAAATTTCTCTCTGATTTGAGAGAGTCAAGATTTCCTGGCAAAGTGTTGTACCTGTCGTAATCATTGTTGCTACTGGTTGTACATTTATTTTTCACTATCAACAGTTTTTAACTCTTTCATCATCTATTTCTACATGTTACTCTTCCATTAAAAGGCAATATTTTTATCAATTAAATTCAGTAATTGTCATTTTTTATTTTTAGAGAAGAAATGTTTTTTATTTTCAATCTGACTACAATTCTATTCCACCATAATAAATCACTACACTTGTCTTTCTGCTACAGAAATTAGGTAACTGTATGTTTAGTCTATGTGTGAATTACCAGTTATATCTTTTAAAATCCTAGTAGCAAGTGCTTTTTTGTGTCTATGGAATTTCATCTGATGATACACCCTAAATATTCAAAGGAAAAGTGGAAATGCTAGTTTGTGAATAGTCAATCAGTGTTTGTTTTAATATCAAATATTCCTGTTGTAGTCTGCATAAATCTCCCTGTTATGAATGAAAGTATTTTTTTTAAAAAGAGATTTCACTAAAGTATTCACAACCAGCAAAGGAGGGAATTTGTGTCTGTTCATCAACCACATGTATTCATTTACCTCTGTTATTTTGGTTGAATGAAGTTAATCTTAAAAAGGCTTATTTTTAATTTGTCATATTAGTATTTTGTTAGCTGTGAAGCTAGTTATTTTTATGGCTCAGGTTAATTTTCATCATATTTACATTTTGTGGGGGGCCAATGTAATATTTAATGAACTTACTGTCTTTTGTTATTTTAAAGTATAACAGTTTTAAAGCAACATAAACTTACAGCTAAAATTTAGACTAAAAATCTATTTCCTTGTTTATTCATAGGTGGACTGGACGGAGATCAATGCAGCATGGGGTCAAACAGTTTTGTTATTGCATTCATTAGCTAAGAAAATGAACTTAACATTTCAAAGGTTTGAAAATTTTTAATGTTTAGTCCATTAAAATCCTGTATTGGTATGGTATAATATCATCTTTGATTCTCCATTAATAAAACTATTGATAACACATAAAAGTCACCTGATCTGAAACACTGACACTTTAAACACATGGCATGATAAGAATAGGACATTTTAAAATACTGATTTGATTTTTTTGTCAATCTGTGATTTATAATACAATAAAAATCACTGCATAACATAACTGTTAATTATGTAATCATGTGTGGCACATATAACCACAATATTTTACTTTCACAAAAAGCTTTCTTGACTTGTTTTGCCTTCTATTGGTGTAAATTTTTGCTTGTCAGTAGCTTTGATACTCCCACTTATGTCTGCATACTGACTTGCAAATCATTATGCAGCAATCATCCACCTACAGTAGCATGACACTAGTCCTATTGTAACTAGTGCCATATCTAATCTTGCAACTGTTAACCACATCATGATTGGCAGTCTTGCTGAATAAATTTGTTTTTACTCATGGTTTTATTCAGTTGTTCACTAGTTTTTACTTTGTTAATTTCTCTGCTTTAATTACATTGTTCTTTATCATTTTCATTCTGTTTTGTAGATTGTTATGAATTATTTTATTTCCTCTTTCAGTTTTATGAGTTATGCACTCAGGTCAGTGCTGATGTGGTCCAGACTTTTTAATCCATGGGCTTTGACAGTCATTTTAGCAAGTATATTTCTTTACTTCCATTTATCTCCACTTTTCTGTCTCCTTCCTTCTTTGGGTCCCATCTGATTAATTTCAGGGGTATTTGTTTCCACCACTTTATGCACATATGGTTGCTTCTTTCACCTCACAAGATGACTCAGTCTTTCATCCTCAGTTTCTTCTCCATGACACTGTTAAGGTGGGTTGACTTGTCAAAGCAGAGCAGCTTTTTCCTCACACACACACAATTTTGTGGTTCATCTGAGAGCATTTTTATCTCCCTTTTTATCAAGCTTTACCTATTCCATCTCATTTGCAAGCTATGGAATATTTTTCATGCAACATCTCATCCTGTCTTCCTCCTAATATGTGAGCAGTTTTCTCTCTTTCTTTTGTAGACATGGGTTTGTCTTGAAACCCTCCTTCCTCTTGGTCTTGTCATCATGTATCATTGTCAGTGGGTTTTGATAGGAAAATGGAACCGTGATCGGGATCTCTTAGATGTTCTTCCTCCCTGTCTTTTACAGACCACTTTTGACTGGTGGTTGGATCTGCACAATACTGCCATGAATGTTCCTTTTCATCCAAAGTTTCACATTTTACAGGTCTTCTCTCTCCAGTTGTATCTAAATACTCAGGAGTTTTCAGGGCAATATTTTCTTTCTGAGTCTTCTTACCGTATCAGACTCTTGGAAATTTTTGCTGTTTGTATGACTTTCCTTCATTTCATGTATGCTCTGCTCTTTGGAGAAATTGGTGGTAGTTCACTCTGATATTTATATGATCATCTTGTACATCACTGTACATCTGAATTTGCACTCTGTCATTACATGTGAGTTTGTCTTATCCATCACCTGAAGATTCAGGTTTTTGTGTGAAACATCCTTCATTGTTGGTCCTGTTTATCTACATACGTGGGAAAACTTACTATTTTTGGTCAGTACTACAGAGATATAGTCCTTCTCCTTGTATGGTTTCTCACATACCATAATTTTTGCCTTGACATTTTGAATGGGGCCTTTTGATTTCTTCTGTTGTTGGATTTTAAGGTGCTCATATCTACCACTTTTTGGTTTGCCAACTATTCTTGTATTTTCTAATTACCAGTCTTAACCACATTGTTTTGTTTCTTCCATTTTTCCTTGTCTCCCCATTCTGATTACCTTCTGGATTTGCACCTTTGTTTTCCATGTTTTCTTCATCCTCCATTGCACTTTTTGTCTTCATGTTCTATAAATCACCTTACCTTGAAGTCCCTTGGCATGCATGAATTGCTATTCTGAAGTGTTCCTATTTGATGATTCCCATATTTTTGTTTTCTTATTTTCTATGTTCTTGTCTTGTCTTTCTGGATCACTCCTTTATCCACAAGACTTTAGGTGCTAGAGAGGTTATTTTTCTCTCTACACCTTTTTCAACTTCTATAACTGCACTGATCTCATACACCTCCTTTGCCCTGTCAGGGCTCTTCAATAATATATAATATGTTGTACTGCTTTCTTTCAGGGTCCCAAGTCTAGTTGTTTGTTCTGTGGATTCTTCATCTCTCGTGTTATATTTCTCCCTTGATGGGTTGAATTTGCAAGTTAATTTACCTGGCATTTTTTCATAAGATTCATCATCTTATCATGTCTCTGTCTACACATTTCCACCTTCTTTTGGGGAATATAATCAGTTCTGTAATTGTTTATCTGTAGTGGTAAGTACTCCATTAACTTGTTTTTTTTGCAGGTACATTTCTTGCATATTTGGATCCTTCTCTGTGAAAAATGTCACCTGACAAGATATACTTTGTCTTATATGCACACTGTATGACCTCTGTTCATGTACCAGACTAGATGACTATAACACTCAGTCTCTTCATACTGCAGACCTGCTGTACAATTTCAAATGCTGCTAGTGTTGGTTGGTCAACTCTATCAGTGTGATCTTTCTGCTTTCAACTCTTTTCAGATGGGTCACAGGTCAAAGGCCATGTCACAGTGTTTACTGACTAGCATTCAAAATTTTATTGAATTCATGTTAATAAGTTTAGTATCAAGCTGTAGATTATAATTCAAATTTTAGTATCATACAATTTCTTAATTTAAAAGTAAATATTAAAAGAACAGTTAAACATTGATTTTTGTGTGTCACAAGGTATGGCCCCCTAGTGGCTCAGCGGTATGTCTGTGGACTTACACGCTAAAATCCGGGTTTCGATACCCGTGGCGGGCAGAGCACAGATAGTCCATTGTGTAGCTTTGCGCTTAATTCAAAACAACAACACAAGGTATGTTGAATGCAGCACTAGTTCCTGTTAGACTTTTGAAATGCGAAAATACTAAATATGTTGTTTCATGTGAATTAGGAACTCAAATTGTTGGTTTTGATCAGCTAGAATATAAAATAAGAACCTCATATCACTTATGTACTAAATCAAACACAGTGACCCTGTTCATCTCTCTCTGTTTTTGGAAATGATGTATTATATGCACTTACTTTAATACATAACAACTGAATAACTAATCAGAAGCTGAGAATGTCCTTCAAATGATTTTTGCAGCCATCTTAATGTGTTTGGAGATCGTTTCATTCTTTCAAATCAAATTTTCCAGCAGGTCGGTTGTGCCTATGTTCTGCTCAAAATTTCATATTTTCTTAGATTGAAATACGGCTTTGTTACTAAGTGTAATAAATTTTTTTGGAATTCTTTGGTGTTGATATATTAATTTATGATTTTTTTTTATTCAACTGTATACATAAAACCTAAAAAACATGATTTCATTTCATATCCTTTATCTGCAAAATTTTAAAAGGCATAACAACTAAGTACAAAGATTGTACCTGAAAGAAATAATTGTGTGTTTTATGTTATTTACAGTTCTATATTTTCAAAAAGTTTAACTTATTTATAAATATTAATAATTTATATACATACATAATGTACAATAATTGAAAAGTGACTGTATATTACAAAATACTAGTCTACTAAAGGACAGATCACTTTATGAAAGCTAAAGGTCAGTTTTATATTATTGGATATGGTAACATAAGTGCATGTGTGCTGCATCATTGTAACTTCAGTATTGTTAACCAGGCATTTGCCAAAGGTCAGTGTAATAAAAGTTTTAAATAAATATATAAATGTATAATGTTATGAGATTTAACTATTTAATCTAAGTATTTATATTTTTTATCTTATAATTTATTGTTATTCTAGAATTAAATAAGTGTAATTTTTATTCATTTCTTAATTTTTTATGATGGTTGTGAGATTGGTCACATCTACCAAACCAATGCAGAGATTTATTTGTGAAAATAACAAATAAAATATAAAGTTTTTTTCTTTAAAATACAATTGATAAATATCTGGACAATACAAAGACGTTTCATGTAAAATTTGAAAATATTTTGATGCAAAATGTATGTTTAGTCTTAAAATGAAAAATTACATGTTGGACAGGCAACATGTGAAATGAAAAAAAAGAGCATGAGAAAAACACCACTTAACAAACTTTAATATTTAATTAAAAATTTTGATATTTTGCATATGAAAGAATTATAATGTTTACTGATAATTAGCAAATATTGTTTATATAAACTTATTTATTTAAAAGTTACACCATGAGAATAATAATCCAAAGTGGTTAAGAGATCAGTCCCAGTGACTGAGCCCATGCTGAAAGAATTAAAACAGTGTATTGCAGTCGCCCATTGCACTGTTCCTGGTGCTGTGGTACTCTAGGCTCTCCAACACATTTTTCTCTACTTCTTCTTGTGGGACATAGGAGTTTTTAGCTGTTGGGATGATGGATTATGGAGGCTTGTTCTCTTAAGTGTGCAAAATACCATTCATTTGAGAGTAGGTGTTGGCATCTGCTGGCTTAGATTTCATGATGCCCTTTGTACCTCAGACTTGATGTATAATTCCAGATGCCTGTAGTTGTTGAATATTGCACTCTGCTGTGGTGTATTTATTTTACAGTTTAATCTCCAGATGAAGCTGGAGCACCCTTCTCCTACTATTTATGTCAGTTCCCAGGAATTTGGTGTTAGTTGAAACCAGACCTGTCACATAAATTTCTCACATGTGTTTTTAGGTACCCTTCATTTTACCATGGATTTGATAATTTCTCAATGACATCAGGTTTTGGACTGAGTTCTCCATCTTATTAATATCTGCTTGATGTCAGTTACTGGAGGATCTTGTGTTAGATGCCCACACAAACAGAGATGGTTTTGTTGTGTGGAAGCTCCTCTTCCCTGCCATTACCCATCTTTTAAGTGGAAGGTTTAGGGCCCTTTTCTTACTGCTGACCTGATGTACAATGCCATATTCCTCTAGGTGTTTGTTTAGATTCAATTTCTTTTTGTGGTTTGTTGTGCCCTAGGTACTCAACATAAGGGGTTTCTATTATTTCCAGTTTTTTCTTTGGTTTTCTTTATGTTTCTGCCTTTTTGGAAACACATTGATAAAGAACTAAGATTATACCTGGCTGTGACCTCCTATGGGTGTGTTGTTTTTAATTCCTTCTCACACTTCATGGGTTTCCTTTGGGCACTTCTTAAAAGGTGATTATCTTCCCACTTGCCCTCCACTAGTTTACTGTGGTATTAGAGCTTTTTTGTTAAAAGAGGTAAGATATTGAATTGGAAGTTAACATTATCCTAAACTGAAAGTGGAATTTCAGTTGATGCCATTCTCAAATCTCCCTTCAGTTCTCCCCACTTCTGGTGAGATTTGATGTATAATGATTTATCTTGAAGGTGTTAAAATCTGCAAAGTTAGAGAGGGTGCTAGTTACAATAGGGGTAGTGTCCCATTATTGGTGAAGGTTACTGCATTTGCAAGTCAGTATGCAGAAATAAGTGGGAATATCAAGGCTAGTGGCAAGCTAAAATTCACAGTAATAGAGACCTGTATAAACAAAAGGAGATAAGTATATATCAGAAATACATTTTCTGCTTAGGAAAATGTTAACATATAGTATTTATCTCACTGTTTTAAACATATAACTTATGTTTGTCCACCTTGTACCTGGAAATAGTTAAGTTAAAAAAAAAAGTAAATATATTTCAGAAATATGTTTGAGAATGTATAACGTAAATTTGTCTTATATCAGATTTTATTATATAGGTAATATTTGTTTATTTACCTAAAGAATCATCAACAAGTTGAAATGATGATTATTTATTATACTTTTTGAAATTGTTAGGTATGAATATTGTGTAAAGTAATTTTACTATTGACCAATTTTGTCTTGAATATTTTAGGTATAGACTGGTTCCTTATGGAAATCATTCTTTTCTTGAATCACTAGAGGACAGGTCAAAAGAATTACCCTTGTAAGTTGATAATTTTGTTTTTATAACTTTAAATGCAAATATAAATTATAACTTAATCCCTTACGTGATTTGTCCGAGATAGTTTAGATACCTTTCATGTTTAAAAAAATATTTGCCTGAATTAATTTGGGCATGCAATTTTTTTTCTGTATATTTGATTTATTTGCTATCAGTGTTTCATACACTCTTTTATCATTCCACATATCATCAGCCTGATCTGGATAGATTTCTGTGTCCTGTGTATGCTCTTCACTTTTATATCCATTTGCCTGACTTCTTTCCATGGTGCCCTTTTCTGCCTCTCTATTTCTTCATAACCATCCTCTGTTCGTGATCTTTCTTCAGCTTTTAATTTGATTGGCTTATTCCTTATTGTCAGTTTTCTCTCATTTTTTCTTGTTTCTTTCCATAAAATTTGACACCTTACCTTTTCATTGACATTTCATCTTTTATATGCAAAAACGGCTCGTTTGGGTTCAGAAAATATTTTAAATAGAAGAGCGAACAACGTTTCGACCTTCTTCGGTCATCGTCAGGTTCACAAAAAAAGAGGTAACTGATTGGAAGCTGACCACATGTTTGGAAGGGGTTGTGTAACTGAGTGTCGCAATGTAGAGGGCGGGGTTAGATGTTTGAATATATAATTTTATCTATAATATTAATATAGGTATAATGGCGTTCCTTTATATTGGTTTATTTTGGGTTTAAGTTCTTGTATAAGTAAGGCTTCTTTAATTTTGCATTTGTTTATGTTTGTTTCTTTATTTAGTATTTTAGTGTTTTCTATGGTTATGTTGTGTCCATTTGACTTACAGTGTTCGAGAAACGTGTGAAGGTGACTTTTTATGTTCTTTGAATCTGGTTTCCATTTTTCTACTTGTTTCTCCAATATAGAAGTCGTGGCAGTTATCACATTGTATTTTATAAATAATGTTGGTGTGGTGTTTGTCAGTGTCATTCTTACATAGTATAGACCTTAGTTTTGTGCCTGGTTTTTGAATAAATTTAGTATTAACTGGAATGTTATATTTTGTTACTAGTTTTTGCCAAATGTTGGTTATTTGTTTGCTGATGTCAGGAATATATGGTATACAGCAGTATATGGTTTTGTGATTTTTTGATTCGTGAGATATATTTACTTTTGTTGGTTGATTTTGCTTTCTGTCTAGGTATGTGCGTGTAATGTTTTCTACGGTTTGTGGAGGAAACTTATTGATGTTGATGAAGTATTGTTTTATTTTGTCTAATTCATTGTTAATTTTATCTGGTGAGCATAGTTTTATGGCTGTGTTTATCTGGTTTCTTAGTATGTTGAGTTTTTGTTTTGTTTCATGTGCTGAGTCCCAAGGAATGTATAGTCCAGTATGAGTGATTTTTCGGTGGATTTCTGTTTTGAATTGTGTGTCGGTTCTTATAATTTTGAGGTTAAGAAATGATATTTGATTGCTTTCTTCCTGTTCACATGTGAAGTTAATTTTGGGATGTATAGAGTTAATGTGAGTGAAAAAATTAAGTATGTGTTCTGTAGATTTCAATCCCGCAACCGTGTCATCTACATATCTGTACCAGTATAGTGGTGGATGTAATGCTGTATTAATTGCTTGTGTTTCAATTTGTGTCATAAAAATATTGGCTAAAACTGGTGATACTGGGTTGCCCATGCTTAGGCCATTTGTTTGTATGTAGTTTTGGTTGTTGTTGGATTTGTGTGTATTGGTTTAAATTTGTTCGTGTCTGATAGAATGATATTCATTTTTTGTATGTATTCATTCGTGTTCATTATTACTATAGTGTTACCTTTATCTGCTTTTAGAATTTTTATGTTTCTGTCTTGTTTTAGGTTTTTAATGGAATTAATGTCTCTTTTTGTAAGGTTATTTTTTAGTTTTCACAAAACAGGACTACACATTCCTTGGGACTCAGCACATGAAACAAAACAAAAACTCAACATACTAAGAAACCAGATAAACACAGCCATAAAACTATGCTCACCAGATAAAATTAATGATGAATTAGACAAAATAAAACAATACTTCATCAACATCAATAAGTTTCCTCCACAAACCGTAGAAAACATTATACGCACACACCTAGACAGAAAGCAAAATCAACCAACAAAAGTAAATATATCTCACGAATCAAAAAATCACGAAACCATATACTGCTGTATACCATATATTCCTGACATCAGCAAACAAATAACCAACATTTGGCAAAAACTAGTAACAAAATATAACATTCCAGTTAAAACTAAATTTATTCAAAAACCAGGCACAAAACTGAGATCTATACTATGTAAGAACTACACTGACAAACACCACACCAACATTATTTATAAAATACAATGTGATAACTGGCACGACTTCTTTATTGGAGAAACAAGTAGAAAAATGGAAACCAGATTCAAAGAACATAAAAAGTCACCTTCACACGTTTTCGAACACTGCAAGTCAAATGGACACAACATAACCATAGAAAACACTAAAATACTAAATAAAGAAACAAACATAAACAAACGCAAAATTAAAGAAGCCTTACTTATACAAGAACTTAAACCCAAAATAAACCAATATAAAGGAACGCCATTATACCTATATTAATATTATAGATAAAATTACATATTCAAACATCTAACCCTGCCCTCTACATTGCGACACTCAGTTACACAACCCCTTCCAAACATGTGGTCAGCTTCCGGTCAGTTACCTCTTTCTTTGTGAACCTGACGATGACCGAAGAAGGTCGAAATGTTGTTCGCTCTTCTATTTAAAATATTTTCTGAACCCAAACGAGCCGTTTTTGCGTATAAAATTCTCAACAAGTGGGTTTCTCGACATCACTGACATTTCATCTTTGTTGTTCCTCAATCAGCCATGTCACATCCTTTCACTAGTTGCCTAGGATTGTGGTTTCTTTCTCATTGAGCTGTCATCTTTTCTCTGTAATCCTTCTTTAGACTGCAGTGAGAAGCTGACTGGGTAAGGTTTTTTTTATTATTTCTTTCTTTTCAGGGGCCTTTCTCCCTTTTCATTATTATTCATGGTTTAAGTCCTGTTCTGTGGCAAGTAGTGATGAACATTTATTATTTAGCTGAACAAATTTGCAATGTAAGGTTACGTCAACTTGCATATTATATTTCCATGGCCATGTACTGTACACTGCCTGTTGGTTCATCCTTGTGATGGAATTATTTTAAAAATTTGCCTAACCGAGACTGTACTCACTCGTGAGCTATTGTAGTTTCCTTGTTACCATTATGATCCTCATTCCTACCCCCACATGGAAGTCAGTACGTGATAGCCAGTGTTTGGATTGTAGTTGACTTACTGATGATATGATCCTCATCCAACTACCATGTGGACGTTGATTCCCACAGGTGTGGGTTTGAGATATAGTTGACTTGCTATGTGTAGTCTGTCATGCTTCAGCTACTCTACATCCAAGACACATCCTTTTAATTTTACTTGCTTTTATATTTTCAGGGTTAGAGATTCATAAATACTGTATTGTTTGGATCACTATCTGACCTTAGTTCTATCCCATTTGGATGTGCTTCTCTGTTTTTCCATCAATGTATACAACATCTTTCTATTATGGATGAAGAGCACACCTGGATCAAAAGTGGTGCAATACCCCCATATCATATCTTAGAATCTGACTGTTTCATTTTAGGGAGTGTCCTTTAGACATTTTTGGAGGATATTTTTTTCCGTCCCTCACAGCGGTATCTCCAGCTGTTTAGTGTGGGATTCTAGCTTATTATATAAGAGGAGGTAATGTAATATTTCCAATAGGTGTTTACCTCATCTCACACTTTCTACCCTTGTACCCCATTTAAAACTTGTGCTTCCATCTTCTGCCAAAACTTGAGGTGATAATTCAGCAGAATTGAATGGTGGGAGTCACATGCATCAAGAGAGTATGTGATACTCACGTTGGTGGAGCCTGTTGGCAAATAACTTTCATGAGAGATACATTGAAATCATTTAATTTCAAATGAGGGGAGCTAAAAGGCTTGTGGCATGCATACACATTTTTTGCAAATAGAGGGCAGCACTAAACAAGACTAGCTATTTATGTGGGTGGAGATAAGGATCTATTAGAAAAACAGTGTGGAAAATTTAAACTCTTAAATTAATGTAGTGTGTGTTAAGGAATATGTAATCTAGTAGTTTAAATTATTCTACTGTCACTTTAGTAGTGCAAGTTTTTTTTGTTGTTTAAATTTGAAGATGATAATAATGGCTTCTGAATTAGAGATTTCTTTGTTATATACAAATAATTTAAGTTTTTTAAAATTTAACATATTTGGTTAGGAAAAATTGTTACAGAATTAATGTTTCATTAATTACTATTTATTTAGTCATTATAGTGATATTAAAACCTTATTGTCATGCTTAAATCTTGTCTTTCAGATATGGATCTGGTGGTTTTAAGTTTTTCTGGGATACAAAGTAAGTAAGTTCTGTAAATTAGTTTTAATGTAGTATTTTGTTATGAAAGCTAAAATTAATTTAGATTCAAATATTAATTAATTTTTTCATTTGGTAAAACTTTTTCTGTAATTAAAATTTTTTGATAGGTGACATTATTTTTTGAAAAAATCTTTTGTAGAGAATATTTAGGGCTTAGTATATTATATTAAGACAATTTTAAATATTCCAATTAATTAGTTTTGTGAAGACCACAGTTCATATAAAGTGATACTGGAAAGGAATGTATCAGAACTACATTTATTTTTTAGTAGCTAGTGTGATGCCACCAAAAATTGATTGTTTTTGGAATGCTTATGTAATAGCTCTTTTATATTCAAAATGTTCATACATTCAGATCAAGGATTTAGGATTTCCAAAATACATTATCCTTTATATTTAATGTCATTGGAAAACAAAAGAGTATGGGTCGATATAGGGAACCAGTGCCATAGGGAAAAAGACTTGCAACAATTCTAATCTTGGGTAGTAAAGTGCATTGTCTTGTAACAGATGAAAATCCATAAACACAATGTTAGTTCTTAAGCATAAATAATGGTGGCTGAATGGTTTTACAAGGAAATCAGATTCTCTGTGTAAAGTAAAGTATATTTCCCTCAGCCAGTCATAGATATTATTTAAGATAGAAATAAACTGCTAGTAGTAATATTGTGTAAGATAAAAATTATAGATATTAGGTAAGTTAATTGTAAAATTATATCTGTTAATCATGGATGTCATATGTGTTTGAATAATGAAAATATTTTATGTATGAATAAAATACATGAATTAAATGCCTGAACTTTCTACAGTTTATCATTGAAATAATACGGATAAATAGATTGAATTTTTAAAACTTGTTTTATTGTCAGTGTGTTTGCTGTAGAAACTTTGGTTAGTTTGTTTACATAAAGATCTTTAGTGAAATTAAGAACAAAATATTAAATTGAACAGGTTTCTTATAAAAGCAGGATGTTTGGAATAGAAATACATTGTCATCAGAGCTGGAGCAACCCGTTGTAAAATTCTAGCTCAAGAACTTAGTGTTAGTACAGATTTAAAATGTCAAAAGTTGTATGAAATATAACAAACATATGCTGTATGAATTTGTATAAAATGTGTTTCAATACAGATTTGACCAAGCTATGGTAGCTTTTCTGGACTGCTTACAACAGGTAATTCTGTTATTATAAACCTTTAGAATAACCATAACTGCAAATACTTTGTATCTTTGTAGTTGTAACAAATTTAGTATTTATCTTCTATTGTGAAAAGAAACATACAGGTAGTGCTTATTAGTATAAAACTTCTGGAAAAACAAAGTCGCAGATATTTTGCTTCATTTTAGTCATAACAAATTTTATAAAAGTAAATAAAGTCTAAGTTCTCATTTCTTTGATCTTTCACTCAATATAAAAGAGGGTCATTAGACAGTCTCAGCCGTGTGAAGACAGTATCAGTTGTAAAGCAAAGGTTTTGATTGTTTAATACAAAAACTGTCAGAATTTGAAATCTTTAAAAGGTATTGCAGTGAATTGATTTTACTTTTTAGCACTAAATCTTAGTTCATTGTTATATCTGTGGGAGTAAATATTGGAAATTGTTATTATTACATAACATAAACTGTAACAATAAATAGACATCAGAATATGTTTACCATTTGTAAGGTCCCAGTTTTACTCCCTGTGTAATTTAAGTTTCTATATATGCAAAAATGGCTCATTTGGGTTGAGAACATATTTTACACATAAAATATTTTCTCAACCCAAATGAGCCATTTTACACAAAATATTTTCTCAACCCAAATGAGCCATTTTACACAAAATATTTTCTCAACCCAAACGAGCCGTTTTTGCATGCATATTTCTCTTCAACTGGGTTTTCTCGACATTACTAATTTTCTGTTTCTGTTTATTAGCAGGATAGTCTATTTTATTCTGTGTAAGTAATTTTCTGGACTGTCATCATAAGATACATATACTTGCTGAGCAAGTACAACCTTATGTAATTTCTTTATCTTTTAGTTCAAGGAAGAAGTAGAAAAGGGAGACACAGGCTTTTGTTTACCTTACAGGTAATCAAACTCATTGTGAAATGCTTTCTTTTTTTCAGATGTATGTGTTAATTAGTATTCAATACTATAAGTAATATTTGTATTATAAAAAAAAAATGTATATGTAACAAAATTCTGTTAATATATTTCTAGACAAAAATCTATGTTTTTAAATGTTTCTCACTTTATGTATTAATATCTTAAGTTTGTTGTTATCTTAACATTAGTTACTATCCCTAATGTTTTTTATTCAACAGAATGGAGAAAGGAAAAATAGAAGATACAACCACTGGTATTGCTTATTCTATAAAGTGAGTTGAAGAACATACAGCCATTGTTCTGTCCTATTTTGTAAGTTTATTTGGAGAAGACGCAACCACTGGTACATCTTATTTTACAAATTAATTACTAGAAGACACAACCATTGGTAGAATTTGGCTGTGAAGTAATAATTTAGACACAGTCACTGGTACATCTTATTTTGTAAAGTAATAATGAAGACACAACCATTGGTACATCTTTTCTGTAAAGTAATAATTAGGACACAACCATTGATACATCTTATTCTGTAAAGTAATAATGAGGACACAGCCATTGGTACATCTTATTCTGTAAAGTTGTAACTAGGACTAAACCATTGGTACATCTTATTCTGTAAAGTAAAAATGAGGACACAACCATTGGAACATCTTTTCTGTAAAGTAATAATTAGGACACAACCATTGATACATCTTATTCTGTAAAGTAATAATGAGGACACAGCCATTGGTACATCTTATTCTGTAAAGTTGTAACTAGGACAAAACCATTGGTACATCTTATTCTGTAAAGTAAAAATGAGGACACAATTATTGGTACATCTTATTCTGTATAGTAATAATGAGGACACAACCATTGGTACATCTTATTCTGTAAAGTAATAATGAGGACACAACCATTGGTACATCTTATTCTGTATAAAGTATTAATGAGGTCACAACCATTGGAACATCTTATTCTGTATAGTAATAATGAGGACACAACCATTGGAACATCTTATTCTGTAAAATACTAATGAGGACACAACCATTGGAACATCTTATTCTGTAAAATACTAATGAGGACACAACCATTGGTACATCTTATTCTGTAAAGTAATAATGAGGATACAACCATTGGTACATCTTATTCTGTAAAGTAATAATGAGGACACAATCATTGAAACATCTTATTCTGTAAAGTAATAATGAAGACACAACCATTGGTACATCTTATTCTGTAAAGTAATAATGAGGTCACAACCATTGGCATACCTTATTCTGTAAAGTAATAATGAGGACACAATCATTGGTACATCTTATTCTGTAAAGTTGTAACTAGGACACAACCATTGGAACATCTTTTCTGTAAAGTAATAATGAAGACACAACCATTGGTACATCTTATTCTGTAAAGTAATAATGAGGACACAACCATTGGAACATCTTATTCTGTAAAATACTAATGAGGACACAACCATTGGTACATCTTATTCTGTAAAGTAATAATGAGGATACAACCATTGGTACATCTTATTCTGTAAAGTAATAATGAGGACACAATCATTGAAACATCTTATTCTGTAAAGTAATAATGAAGACACAACCATTGGTACATCTTATTCTGTAAAGTAATAATGAGAACACAACCATTGGTACATTTTATTCTGTATAAAGTATTGATGAGGACACAACCATTGGGCCCCCCAGTGGCACAGTCTGTGGACTTACACACTAAAAACCGGGTTTCGGTACTCGTGGTGGGCAGAGCACAGATAGCCCATTGTGTAGCTTTGTGCTTAATTCTAAAACAAACAAACAAACACAACCATTGGTACATCTTATTCTGTGAAGTAATAATGAGGACACAACCATTGGCACATCTTATTCTGTAAAATAATTATTAGAACACAAGCATCAGTATATCATATTTTGCAAAATAATTAGTTGAACTAATCTACTGGTACATTTTATTCTGCAAAATAATCAATAAAAATGGTCACCAGTACATTTTTTATCTTTCTCTGAAGTATTTAGTGAAGGCACAACTAGTATTTCTGTTTTAATTTCATGTTTTGAACTGATTTTTATATTATTTATTCATGTACTTTTACAATGTGTTGGGTGTTTACCTTTCTTTCTCATTACTCCCTGTATTTTATAGAAACTACTGTTCTTATGAATAGAAGTTGTGGAAAACAGCTATAGTTTACTGTAATACTTCTACTGAATAATTTTGAAGTAACTTTCAAATTTATTACTTGTAAATCTTGTTGGCCACTTCAAATGTAAAAACATTATATTATTGCCTACTGTGCAAAATAATTCAATACCAGAAGACTTAATCATTGTTACACTCTATTCCTGTGATGTAGGTTGTGGAAGATGCAATTACTAACTTGTCTGAAATATATTTATAGAAGTATGTAGTCAGGATTACAACCACTGGTACATCTTATTCTGCAAAATAAACAGACAGTAATAGTTATGTTACTCTGTTTAGTAGTAATATTATCTCTCTTACAACTTACTGTCTAAAGAATTTATAGTAGGTAATAGAATCACATCCTTTTCTGTTGTGGATATGATTTTAAAATCAATATGTCTAAGAAATTTAGTAAAAAGAGTGGTTTTATCTTGTGCAGAATCCAATTTAACTCTGAAGAACAGTGGACAAAAGCTCTGAAGTTCATGCTGACAAACCTGAAGTGGGGATTGGCTTGGGTGTCTTCACAGTTTGATAATAAATGATGTAGTTCCTGATGACAGGGAAAGGAGGACAGGAAATCAAACACTTGTTTTTTTGTAATACCTTACAATAATCAATTACAATTTTTTTTAAACGACCTGCTTTAGTTGTTTCTTAAACTCTTGATATTAGAACTACATACAATCTTTTCACTTAAACTATACTTTTCAAACTCATTATTCATATTTATTCACCTGATGGAAAGTCAACCATTGATTAGCATTGTTTTTATGATTATTTGATGATGTAAAAGTAGAGTAGGTTACGAGACATTAAGCATATTTTTCTTATGTTTAGCTTAAGTGTATAAATTTCCAGGAAGTTACCTGTGAAGTATTTTTTGAATTAGAAATTTATAAACGTAACTCCTGTGTAGCTATACTGTTTAGTAACTACTACTTGAATAATACTGATGATGTAAATTCAGTCAAGAATTTGAAAAGTACATCTGTTGTCAGATGTTTGAACTATAATAATCACATAACTTCAACATCATTCCTGTTATCAGTTACTTCAACTTACTTGATCTGTAGTATTCACATGACTTAGCCTATCAAAATTTTAATCACCATTCCTCTTATGAGTTACATGATATATTAATCATATCATTTAGCCCATCAGTAAAACATTCCTCTTATCAATTGCTTGACCTTTGTTAGTTATGTGAAATTCTTTACACAGCTATCTTGTCAATAACTTAACTATTTGGTCTACATTAGTTATGTAACTTATAAGTCTTGTTTAGTTTTAATATAAATGATATAAGCATTACTATGTCAAATAAATTAACTCTACAAATTACACAAAATTAATGGAATGTAATTTAAAATTATTACAATCATTACTACATTAAATTATTTCATGATACATTTTGTGTGTCTTTTATATGCTCTATGTACCATATGCCTTACTTCACACATCCTTATTTCTTACTTGGATTTTAAAAAAAGTAGTGCAGAAAGGTCAATCCTCAACATTTGTTTACATAATTTAATTTACTTTTGAGTTTCTGTGTGTCAAGCTGCATTGTAATGTTTTACAGTGTATACATTTGTATCAAAATCTTGAGGCACTATATAGTGACTTTGTGGTACACAGTCTACTTGTGTTGTACAGGGTATGTTGGGCTACAGTATGCACATTTTGAATATAAAGTTGAGCTATTGTAACTCTAAATTTCACTTTGTACATTTGTAAGATAACATAGGTTAACATTATGTAAATTTTCAACACGATATTGTCTTAGTGTAATATATAATGGCACTAGGTATGTTTGTAAAGAAATGAAAAGTTACATGTGGTAAACTTTGTAACCTTGTATTACACTATGTACATTCATATAGAAATATTTGGCTACATCTTGTATGTACATTTCTAAGAATAACAAACTGCTGTAATCTTGCATTATGCTGTATATATTTGTGTGAAACTTTTGAATTACCCTATGTTCATTTTCATCACATTTGAACTACATGTGTCATATATACATTTGAATGATAGTATTGACTTACTTGAATAGTAATATCCTGTAATTATGTTTTATTTGATTGGATAAAATCCTTTGGACTTTTATGTAAATATTCTGGGTAGGATCTTTCTTCTATAATCGATCATATCCTTGACTTACTGTGAATATGTTTGAATTATAATTTGCTCAGAGATCTTCTAAATGATCTATGGGAATCACTGCATTTTTACTCGATACAAATACAGTGAAAACAGGAAAATAAAATCTGCTGTGATATATACAGAAAAGAACATAAGAATTTCCACTTTGACAACCAAACCTGCTCACTGTTACATGTGAACATTTCAAAATGTATATTATGAAAATCAGTTTAAGAAAAATGAATTGTTTCATTTTTGTGTATTGTAATTAAATAAATGTGTCAATATCTCCACAAGAAAACGTTAATCTATGATAACCAAGTCTCAGTATTACCTATCTGAATAGAACTTCAATTAATAAAGTAAATTGGAGACATGAAAATTGTGTAGCAATTAATATTTTATTTAACAAGAAAAGTAGTTTTTGGGTTAAGCTTATGAAGTTTCTGAATAAAAGTTGTGCTTTGAGCTTCTGGATGAATTTATGTGTTGTCTTAAGAGATTTATGTATGCCAGTGTGGTTTTAAAAGATTTATTATATATGTCAATGTGGTCTTTAGAGGTTTGTTATGTATGTCAGAGCTGTCACAAGAGGTCTGTTATGCTTGTCAGAGTTTTTTTATGTGCACCAGTGTTGTCTTGAGAGGTTTGTCAGGTACACCAGTATGATTTTGAGAGGTTTATTAGGTACACCAGTATGATTTTGAGAGGTTTATTAGGTACACCAGTATGATTTCGAGAGGTTTATTAGGTACACCAGTGTGGTCTTGAGAGCTTTATTAAGTACACCAGTGTGGTCTTGAGAGTTTTATTAGGTACACCAGAGTGGTCTTGAGAGGTTTCTTATGTATTTCAATTTGATCTTAAGAGGTTTTTATGTATTTCAATGTTGTCTTGAGAGGTTTTTACGTATTTCAATGTGGTCTTGAGAGGTTTTTACGTATTTCAATGTGGTCTTGAGAGGTTTTTACGTATTTCAATGTGGTCTTGAGAGGTTTTTACGTATTTCAATGTTGTCTTGAGAGGTTTTTACGTATTTCAATGTGGTCTTGAGAGGTTTTTACATATTTCAATGTGGTCTTGAGAGGTTTGTATTTTTCATAGACAGTTAGGTTTTGTAAGTTTTTGATATGTATAAATGTGTGGTTTTATAGGGGTTTACTTTATATTCTACTATACCTACATATTTACTATTTGTGATTTCAAGAGTTTTCACTGTATGCATATAAACTTTAAAGAAGTTTTTAATTATATATAAATGGTCTCTTAAAGTTTCATGTCAGTGTGTGAATCTCAGAAATTT
The DNA here is from genome assembly GCA_011833715.1 of Carcinoscorpius rotundicauda. NCBI lineage: Eukaryota > Metazoa > Arthropoda > Merostomata > Xiphosura > Limulidae > Carcinoscorpius > Carcinoscorpius rotundicauda. The sequence goes on from CM022401.1 coordinate 35,299,919, forward strand.
GCTGTATGTGTATATGTGTAGATTTGTGCTTTTTAGAAGTGACTGAAATGTGTATATGTGAGAAGCACAGGAGTTTTTAGTGTGTATATTTGTGGTTTTAAGACGTGTCCAATATGTTAAGAAGTAGGGTCATTAAAAGTTTGTGTAACACCAATAGATGAGAGATTTAGATGTTACCAATATACATAATTGTGGGATCTGTAGAGAATTGTAGTATGTGGATATGTATACTTTATTGAAGTTTCAAATATGTGTAAATGTGAAGTTTTAAGAGGTTTAATATCTGTGAATATAAAGTTTTATGATATGTATAGATATCATGTTAATAATACTTTATGATAAGTACAGATATTTCTAAAGTTTTCTAGAGGAGTGAATGTAAGATATTTCTAGTCTGGTATTAATTTATTGAAGTTTGCAATATTAATGTTCTAGATGTTGTTTTTAGAGATTTCTTTGTGATATCTAGATGTGTGATCTTTAGAGGTTTCTAAAATGCATATACAGAGTTTATTATGACTTATGATCACAATTTGCATTTCCAAACACCTTGCTCATGGCCATTTCTGTGGTATATGTATAAGCAGATTGAATGCTCTCAATTTCTTGTTTAACACACTTTTAAGTACTGATGGCACCTAAAATTGACTCAATTTGTTAGAATTATAGAATGTTTTAATTCAAAATTCTTCTGTTTCATGATGATAGAAACATCAAGGTATGAAATGTTAATGAGTTAAAAAAATGAATGTGTGTAGTTTTTAATGGTATTGATAAAGCAACCTGATGATGCTTTGATAACAAATTGATTAAATGAACATGAGTGTGATTTTAACATTTGATGTAAGAACTCGAGCTGCCATAGAGAAGCCAATACCAGCATTGATACTGATTCTGAAGTCAATCTTAAAGAATGACATAATAGAGAGTAGGCTGACCATGGTACAGCTTGGATGAAGTAGTGAGGAGAAACACATTATACCTCCTTTATTTGAGAGGTTAGCTGAATATGCTGATGGGGTGCAACAGGCACATTGTCGAGCATGTCTTTGTCTGACAGCAGATCACTGTGAAAACATTCTTGTTGATACAATCGTGGAGGAACTTTCCAGTGGCTATGCAACACCAAGTGAGAATTAGAGATACATTTCTAACTGAAGCTGTATCTGTGGCACTAAGTGAAAGAAGCCTGCAGCAGTAACTTCAGTAATTCTGTTGCAAATGCAGCATCAAAATGCACTGATCCTGCATTATGGAAAGCTCAAATGATGTACCAAATCTATAGATATTTTATAATAGCTCAGCTCTCCCCAACTGATTGCCAAACAAGTGGAAACATCATCATAAACTTGCTGTATAGACAGACCAGTGATGTGGGTGGAGGGTCATATTGTCATATAGAGATATACACCATGCACATTTTTCACAAATAAATAAAGTAATTAGTTAAGAGGACAAGACAGGCCATGATGCAGCCATGTTTGGCCTGTTATTTGGGAGAAAACAACTGTGTATGTTTTTTTTCAAGTTTAGTGATTAAATAGATATTTATAGATATTTACAGATATTTAAATATGTATGTGAAAGTAGAGCATACAAATTAAGTGTTCTTAAGTGATGGAGGCACTTCTAAGTGCTCTTGATTTTGTGCTATAATTAACCTTCAGAACAGATCAGTGAACCTGACAAATCCAAGATTGAGAAAGTACATACACACTATAAATATGAATTTAATATGTATGTCTTCACAGAACTCTGCAAGTTTTTTTTTTTTTTAAACATTATAACCAGTTTGTTTGAACCTTATAATGTGTTCACTTTTATGGTTTTACTATAGTACCTTGTACTGACTGGCCACAAAGTATTGAATCATAGCAGAAAAAATTGGCTGTTTCTGGCAAACTATGACACAAATATCATGTGAAACATTAGATGGGTATAATTGATTGACTTTTGTCTGAAACTTCTGTAACTTTTACTTATGTTTTGTTAGGCTAAGTTGATAAATTTTTAATGTTTACATTTTAATTATTGTTAAATAACATCTAACAACAATAAATAAAAAAATATAAAAAATATGTATTTGTAGCACTCCTATATTTTTGCACTTAAAACTGTTTTTTTCCTTAAGCCTCATTTAGTCTCAGAAATGTGGATGTCCAAAAAATAATTAACTTAGTTTTTAGGTATCCATTTTAGAACATGAAAAATATATCAGTCACTGGAATAGAATATTGTTAAAAGTACTATAATTAATCTGGTTTTATAAGTGATCTATAAATAGGTTTAAAAATATGTTTTGGAGCAATAGCACAATGATCCTATAACAAGACATTTCTGTCAAATGAATAACTTTTTCAATGAAACCAAAAGAAAGGTAGTCAGCTTTGTGTAGAAGAAAAGTTGATTCACTAACAATCTGACAAGTCAGACAAGAGGAATTTCACATGTGACCGACAAATTTTTTGATAACAAATGAAGTAGTTAGAAAATATAGATTGTTGCTTGTAGTTTTGTATAGTTTGTGTTTCTAATTGGTTGTAAACTGCAGCAGCTTACACAAATCAAGCAACATAGTAAGTGAAGATTGATAATTTGTGTTTTTGAAATTGTGTCAAGCTTATTAAGACATGTTGATAATGAAGTTGTTAGATTAAAGTTTCAATATAACACCATAAGTGGTAATTACAAGGGCAATAAACCATCACTTTGATTAGTAAACATAGACTAATTTACTCATGAATAGAAGTTGGCATGAGGTAGAAACTTGGCTTCATATCTCTGTTAATGGTAAAATTAAAAGTTAAAGATTGGTAAGAGTTCTAGCAGATCTTGGCTCAAATATCAGTACTTTTAATCTTGGATATGCTACAGAAGTTATTTGCTAGTGTAGCTTATGCAAGTGCAATACTGTGTTAAAACCACAATATTTTGATTAATATATGTATAAAGGCAATGGATGTGTTGTCATCTGTGATGGATACAATCTCAGGCTGCACCACCAGCTAATATTGTGGTTGAAACAATGATTGAAATGTACAGTGTTCCCTCGTGTATCGCGGTAGATGCGTTCCAAAACCCCCTGCGAAAGGAGATTTTCCGCGAAGTGGGATTGCCAATTTTTACGTATATATTTATGTGCATTTAGACTTTTTAAACCCTCTCTGTACAACTATTTAACCCTCCCATTACAATACTGTTCATTACTGCTGAAATAATAAGAACAATTATTAAGATATTAAGCCTTAAAATTAAAAATTACATATCTTCAGCAGGTGATGTCTTTTCGGGGGACACCACTTCCTCTTCTGTGGAAGGTGAATCGGCAATTTCTTCGTCGGTCGTTACAACTTCAGGAACAGTACTTGCCACCGGTACCCTTTCTTTCTTGCTCGGCTGGAAAAACATTGTTATTGGCAGTTGTTTTCTCTGCCTCTTTAGCCTATCGAAAATCATTTGATAAGGAGTCATCAGTTCTTCTATTTTATATGCAAAAAACGGCTCTTTTGGGCTCAGAAAACACTTCAAATAGAAGAGCGAACAACGTTTCGACCTTCTTCGGTCATCGTCAGGTTCACAAAGAAAGAGGTAACTGGCCGGAAGCTGACCAGATGTTTGGAAGGGGTTGTATAACTGAGTGTCGCAATGTAGAGGGCAGGGTTAGATGTTTGAATATGTAATTTTATCTATAATATTAATATAGGTATAATGGCGTTCCTTTATATTGGTTTATTTTGGGTTTAAGTTCTTGTATAAGTAAGGCTTCTTTAATTTTGCGTTTGTTTATGTTTGTTTCTTTATTTAGTATTTTAGTGTTTTCTATGGTTATGTTGTGTCCATTTGACTTGCAGTGTTCGAAAACGTGTGAAGGTGACTTTTTATGTTCTTTGAATCTGGTTTCCATTTTTCTACTTGTTTCTCCAATAAAGAAGTCGTGCCAGTTATCACATTGTATTTTATAAATAATGTTGGTGTGGTGTTTGTCAGTGTAGTTCTTACATAGTATAGACCTTAGTTTTGTGCCTGGTTTTTGAATAAATTTAGTGTTAACTGGAATGTTATATTTTGTTACTAGTTTTTGCCAAATGTTGGTTATTTGTTTGCTGATGTCAGGAATATATGGTATACAGCAGTATATGGTTTCGTGATTTTTTGATTTGTGAGATATATTTACTTTTGTTGATTGATTTTGCTTTCTGTCTGGGTGTGTGCGTATAATGTTTTCTACGGTACAAAGAAAGAGGTAACTGGCCGGAAGCTGACCACATGTTTGGAAGGGGTTGTATAACTGAGTGTCGCAATGTAGAGGGCGCGGTTTGATGTTTGAATATATAATTTTATCTATATTAATATAGGTATAATGGTGTTCCTTTATATTGGTTTATTTTGGGAACCTGACGATGACCGAAGAAGGTCGAAACGTTGTTCGCTCTTCTATTTGAAGTGTTTTCTGAGCCCAAAAGAGCCGTTTTTTGCATATAAAATTCTCAACAAGTGGGTTTCTCGACATCACTGATAGTTCTTCTATTTTATTGCAAAATTGTACTGATCAAACCATATCGTTGTCCCATTCCTGTGAGCACTCCTTCACTTCGTTAATTAGTTTCATTAGTTTACCTAACCGCTCTAACGACCATCCACTTTGTTTGATTGTTTCCTCGGCTTCTTTCGGTGTTTCCTCTTCGTCGTCTTCCTTGGCAGCAGACTTCGTCAGTGCTTCTAAGTCTTGGTCGGCGAGTGGTTCGGATTCTAAGTCAATCAGCTCATCTACGTCTTCCTTCATCATATCGGCAAACCCTTCACCTTTGATTAACGAAGCTAATTGCACAGCTTTTTGAACAGCCGAGTGTTGGATTTCTTCAGGCGTGAATCCCTTGTCGTCGTGCACAACCTCGGGCCACAACTTCTTCCAGCTTGCATTAATGGTGCAGGGCTTTATCTCTTGCAATGCCTTATGAACATTTTGAAGACATGTAGCAATGGTGAAAGACAATCAAAATGGGTAGCTGTCATTGGCCGTCTTTCATTTCTGCACCAAACATAGCCCGTCTTGCACATCGCTACGCCATGAAGCTTATCTTGCGTAGCCTTCGCAGACGTACAATGCGTACATATATAGCCTTTCCAGTTTGTCCTGTTTCCATTTTTACGCTGTTATAAACTCAAATATATGTTTATATCTCAAAATATACCTGTTTTTTTACACTATTAATTATATTCATTTTTTAATATTTTAATGGTATTTAATGCTATATTTTAGATTTAATGTTTATTATTTTATATATATATGTGGGGGTCGGCTGAGCCCTCGAAGTGGTGAAGCCACGAAAGAGGATCCGTGAAGTGGCGAGTGAACACTACTGCATTCTTGCTGAAAACCAAGCAGTGGTTTCTGAAACAATTTTATCTATGAGACTAAGATACATTCTGATTGTTGTTTTTTGTTTTAGCAAACAAGATGTAGAGGTACTAGCTGCAACAATCACTGGGAGAGCACATGAGGGAGAAGTAGCTGAAACAAGTAGCATAGCTAGTGTTGTGACATACTGAAACAAGTATGCAGTGGTCAGTAAAACTTTTTAAAGATAGTGCAGGTTGATAAAGGAAACTCGAGCAGTTATTCATGGATTTGCTTATGTGTTTGTTGGAACAGGTAGCTTGAGAAAATAAACATTACCAAACATCTTACAGATGTGAGAGATGCATGCTCCTTAAAGCAACCATTGAGACTATGGCCAGTATTTTGTTTTGCATGTTAAAGAATGGAATTATTCAACTTTTATTAGAGTGCATATATAGATGGCATGGTAATAATTTAAAAGGAAAGAAGTATATTGTATTTCTGTGTTGGCTAAGTTGGTAGAAACGATGACATGTACCATTGTGTTTCTATTGCCATGTGCATCTCAGCACATTGAAAAGGACCCACTAGATTAGTTCAGTAGATCTCACTTGCTACTGGTAAGTTATAGCATGTGATGAAAATAGTCAAATTGACTAGGGGAATCACCTGCTATACATAAAGATAATATACTGCATAATGGAGCAGCAATCTACCAGGTGTTCTCTGAAGATGTTAATGACAAGGTATGAAACTATGCCCCTAGAAGGGTACATCTATATGACCAATTACCAGCTGCTAAGTTGATTGAATGTCCATAAGAATAGGTAGTGTGGTTTGCAATCCATGTTAATTTACAAGTATGAATTCACACAGAAACAGGTAAGAAAGGGTCTAAGGGTCATAAGGAAAAATTATTTGCAACAAAATGGTGAAACAGCATGAGTATAAATTAGAATATTGTGTATCTCTGTTGTACCGCAGTAGCATGAAAGCCACATAGATTTAGTTGAACTGGACTATATTTGGTTATACAGTAGTTCAGTATGTCAGACTATAAGACTCAATATGCACACTATACATCAATAATCTGAAATCATTTCTTACCAAAGAGTTTCTGCAGAAAGGACTTGATCAAATGTGGAGAACATGTACCAATGACCATGTCTGGTGAACAGATGAAGAAAACAAAATTAAATAATCCCATGCTGTTCTTGAGGAGCAAGAAGAAGAAAAGATATCTGGAAAAGTAATACTTTGGCAGCAAGGTTGCAAGAGTAACATTGTCTCCTCTTCCATTCATTATGGCTGGTAGTGAGAAAGAAATATCAACAATTAAGGTGTCTAGTTATGGAGGAACTCATGGTAAGAAAACCATTGCAACTTTCCAAATTATCTAGTGAAAGGATTGAAAATTTGAAGGTATGCTTGCTTGGTCATTGAAGGTATTCCAAGGTCTTAGACACCATCCGTATTCACACCAGAGCAAAAAACTTAAGAAACAATTTGTCATCCACTGGATATGATGATAACCTCAAAATCTCAATAAGTCAGTCCAAACATTTCCACTTTGCAAGGATGGTCAAATCAGTGATTAATGTCACCTTATTTATGCCTTTAACATTACTGTTGAGAGAGAGAAATTTTTTGTGAAGCTTCCAAATGATATCATAGATGACTAACTCACACACAGTGATGCACTGGATAAACTACTGTGAAGACTAGGCACAGTATTGAAACACCAGCTTACACTGTCTTAAAAGAAATAAGATATTAAGAACAGAATCCATGGCTGCTGATGAGAACACAAATCACAGATTGGCCAAAATACCAAAAATTGTTCACCACCTATTATTAAAAAGGTGTCATCCAGAAGTGACTCTGGATGACCTGCTAATCAACTCAAAAGTAGACTCACCAGTGATTGTGTATGCAAATATATATTTATTTTAGTTTAATAATAGTTGATGTTTGTTGTGTAATTAATTGATTTTGCTTAAGTTACTTTTTATTTTTAGCTAAGTCATCTTTGTAAATATGTATATGAATTAATTCTACCATGACATGTAAAGATTTTTTTCTGTCATTATTCTGTTAATAGTAATATGATTCTTTTATTAATTTTTTCAGTAATTCACATAACCAGTAGTTAAGTATTTCTTTTCTTACATGTTACTCTGTTTCACCTGTTGTATATGTGTATGTTCTATTTTGCATTGTTTCATTGTAAAAAAGGATTCATTTCCATGTATGTGTGGAAATATTTCATTTAAAGGACTAATTTTTGTATATTGTAAGGAATGTATTATTGTAAATATTGATATTAAAGGGTTTGTACATTTTTTAATTATGCATTATATGTAAAAAAGTTATGATAATACAATATTTTTTCATGCTTGAAGGTCACATGTGAAGGTGAATTATTCAGTGTGTTACCAAATTGTGCATTCCAGTCTAACTGAGTGTTATGATTTTTATGTGATATCATGATACTGTATCATATTGGAACTTTTAAACTGAAGACAATTGTAGCATACAAGTATTAGTTATCTTATAGTCCTATATTGTGTAATTTCATTGCTATAACACTGATAAAAAATTAAGTGTTTAGAATACATTAACTCTGGTCGAGGTTGTGATAAATTCTATAGCAATTCTGGTCATTGGAACAATTGTATTTTGCTTTACTTTGCACACAGAGACCTCTTTCCAGCTAGTTGTTTGGACAAGAGATACTTTCAGTTTTCTGATTAGTTACATATAGGTACAGATTGTGACTTTTCCTTGGGTCTTTAGATTTCCATGTTTTCACCAGGTATAAATCTAAACACCTAAAGAAGGCCCTAAGAGACATGAAGTCTTTGATTAAAATAGTATTGTTGGTGTCTGTATCTTAAAAATATCCAATTAAAGTATTAAATATCAAGTTGCACTGATTGTAAAAACTGCATATTGTACAGGGAATGCACTAAAATTAAATAACAAAAAGCATATAAGCTTCATTGAAATGCATATTACCATAGAATTTGTGTAGTTCATTGTGAAGCAGTCAGTTACAGTTCTTTTAAAGCAATAAATTTTTGAAAAGAGTAACTAAACTGGCTGTTGTTGAATGCTCATAATCAGTACATAAAGACATGAAAAATCAGTTTCAGTGATAATGATTAGGAAAAACCATAAAAGTTAAAAAATATGAAGTGTGCACAATTCTCTTCAAACATATCCAAAAAAGTATTTTCAGATGCCCAAAAGCAATTAAAGCCAATTTTAGTTAGATGGGCAAAGCATGGACGCTTGTTAAGATAATGAATGTGGGTTTAGCTGTGAGCCTACGCATCTCTTTTACCTCAGCCAAATTCTTGCAATAAGCTACTTAAAAGTCCCATAAGTACAGAGAGAATGCACTTTGTAAATACAGTTTTAGAAGTATCTGACAAATTAATTACAATTTTTGAGTGTGGATTGAATGTATGGACAGCAAGAGCTTTCTGTATTCAATCATGCCACCACTACCTATGAAAAAAATAAAACTTAAACATACACTTTATTTTTCAAAAATCACTGATTTTCTTTTAAGAGTATTGTAAAGTGCTGGTCTCTTCTTCTGCTAACAGAAACCTATTCCAAAAGTCAATCATGCTGTTAGAAAAATAAAAAAAATGTTTTAATTGGAGCTCCCACTTTGGACAAAACACAGATGGACTATTATGTATCTCTGTGCTCAACAAGATACAAACAAATTGAAATGAAGCCTAGATTTTCAAAATTATTAAACTTCTCTTTCTCATCTCACTGTCTTCAAAATAGAACACAAAAATAACGACTTTATTTTGCTTGCTGTGCTTAATCTTTAAAACTTTTTGTTTTTTCAAATAGCATGTAAAAGTCAAATAATTATGTCTTACCTGAGAGATATACTGTTTTTCTGTTGTTTTGTCTTCTTTACAGTTTTCAATTGATGATCATTCCATCATTTCTCAACAGATTGACTTGAACTTGGTAGAGTTATACATTGGCTCAGTATCCTCATATACCATTTTAATTTTTTTTTATTTAGACCTTTTAAAATGTGTTATGGTGCTAAAAGTCAAATAACCAAAAAATACGCATTTTTGTGTTCCTGCGCAGTCATATTTACAGTAATCAAGATGAAAATTGGCACAAGTATAAACTTTTATGCATCCAACACATTGAAACTGACAAAAGTTGAATTTGTTTAGTTTTAGAATTTTGGGGGGTCGTGGGTCATAAAAAGCATAATTCTGAAGTGCTGGGGTCAATTTGTCAGCTGTAATTTACATGGGATTTGGTACAAAAATACTTTTCTATGAATCTCACACATTGACAAACAAAAGTAACAGAACTGCTTATTTTTAACAATTATAGGAGGTCAAGATGACACAAAAAATAACTTTAGGATTTTTTTCACAATTATTCTGTAGTAATACAGCCACATTATGTGTGATTTGTTATAAAGATACATTTTTACAGGTCCCTTACACATTCACAAAAAATTGCAAATATGCTTATTTTTTGTTTTGTTGATGTCAAAAACGTTTAATAATTCAATAATTTTAGAGGTATTGGTCAATTACTAAACTATATTTCATCCAATTTATGAAGAATTAAGTTCAAAGATATGCTTTGCAGGCCCCATAAAAATATACAGACAGTTTTTGGTATTTTTTTATATTAATTTTCAGCAAAAAAAAGAACAATTCATGTACATGTTAACCAAGTTACAGTTTTTCATTTTTCTGCTTTTCATTATTAGTTATGGTGTCATATTATGGTTGTGTGTGTTGTATTCATCCAGGAGTTTTTCCTTATTTAATAACATGTTGAATGTTTATTTTGTAAAACTGAAGTGTTATGTTCTACAGAAAATTAAAATTATCTCATCAAGGAACATAATCACTGTGTTGGATATATTCACAGAATACATTTTTATAATTTGGTATACATTATTATTTTATTTTATTTCATGTCATAATGTTCTTACACATATGTTGAAGTGGTTTCAAGTGACTTTCCAGCTTCCTGGAGGCATACCTCAGTTTCCTTATTACCACTTCTATGGTAATGTGAAAACAACTTAACAGAAGCAGATCAAAAACTCTTTTTTAAGTTGAAAGGGACTTTGAGAAACAGCTCAGAGTAACTACTGGATGTTTATCAAGATTTATCTTAAATATATAGGTAAGTAACCAGAAAATATATGCTCATACCGAGTAACATTAAAATGAAAACACATCCACCAAACTATCACGTAATCCCTTAAGTAATGTCCAATTTTAGTTTCAGAAAAAGAGAAAGCATTTCAAATGCTTTTAATGTTATTTGTGTGTTCCATTATTATTAATTACTTCCTGTCAATGATTCATAAGCGTTTTGAATGCCACTTCTATAAAATTCTTGGGGTTTGTAGGAAAAAAAATGTCTATAAGGTAGTTTTGATATTTTCACGTGTTCTAAGCTCTTTTCCATCAAGATAGTTCTGCAAACTTAGAAAAATATGATAATCAGATGGGGCAAAGTCTGGAGAATAAGGAGGGTGAGGAAGTTTTTCCCAATTTAGCTCTTCAATAAATGCAGATGTGATCCTTGTTGTATGGAGCCATGCATTATCCTCACATAGGACAACATTCCTACAACTGATCAAAGCAGCTCTATTTTTCTTTCAGTGCAACATTCAAGTGCTCTAACTGTTAACATTAGAAGTCTGATGCAATCGTTACATTGAGTGGGAGCAACTCAAAGTGGATCACACCAACAACATCCCACCAAACACTTAACAAGGTTTTTCCTAGGGTGGAGATCGATTTTGGGTTGTGCTTTAGCTAATTTACCTGCACTGAGCCATATTCTTGGAACTTAACTTTTTTATAACATATCCATTTTCCACCTAGAGTCAATAACCTATCCAAAAAAAGTGAGTTACGTCCAGAAGAGTGCAGAGAGGTGCAAATGTCCACTCTTGCTCTTTGGTTGACTTAAGGGGGACTCGTTTTCCAAGTTTTGACACCTTTCCAAGCTGTTGCAGATGATGGTGAACTGTTGAATGGATTGAATTAAGCTTCTGTGCTAGTTCTTCAACTGTTACAGCACAATCAAGTGCAGCCAGCAGCAAGTCATCATTAAATTCAACAGGACGATCAGAACATGGCGCATCACTTAAGCTATAGTCATCTGATCTGAACTTTTGAAACCACCTTTGACGTTTTCTTTCATTGAGAGACTTTGCACTATAAACATCTTGAATATTTCATGTAGTTTTTGGTGCACTATTGCCATTTTTAAGTTCTTAAAGCATTAAATGCCTAATGTGCTCTTCAGACACGCCCATCTTCATAAGTGTTTATTTGATTAATGATCTGAAAAAGTGGAGTTTGGTTAGTTTCTTTTATTTGTCTGAACATTTTCATATATGTCCTTCTACGTATTTTAGTCAATAAAACTTTCTACAAAGACAAAAATGATGATGCACTTTCTGTATTAAATTTTTGGGCATTACTTATGGGATGATCTCATGTATACATATAGGTATGTGCTCTGCCAACCATTTTCTTTGTTGATAAAATGTGACAACCTGTAATTTTTATGCATTTCAACCTTTATTTTGAAGAACTTTAGTTAGGGAGTCTGAAAAAAGAAAAACAAAGACCCAATCTCTGATCCATGTGGTACATGATTAGAAACCAGGGTCCAGTTCAACTGGACTCTATTGAAAACAACCTACCACTGATTATTAACCCATCGTATGATCCAATTTACCAGTCTTTTTCCACTTCTAACAATTTTCTAAATTAATTCTTTATATGGCAGCCATGACACTTTATCAGAAATATTTTTTTATGTCTAAGTATACCAAGTATACCTTTTTTCTCATCTAGAAACCTTGTGGCAACCTTTAAAAAATTAACAAATTAGAAAAATATGTTTTCTTTTGATGAATGAATCCATGTTGCCTTTCTTTTATTCAAAATAACCTCAGAATCTATTCTTAATATTTCCTTGCTGTCAATTCATTCAAGTTTCACCTTCACAACTGGAATTACCCTGGAACGTAAGCACTTTGTTTTCTCAGAAACTGTCCACTCAGTCATTTGAGGAAGTTGAATAGATCATTGGTTGGCATCATTTGTGGCTTGATTCTAAGAAAGTCAAATGTTCTGGCAAAATTTTGCTTTTGTTTTCTTTTGATTCTTATTCTATTTCTGTTGTGTATTATTGTTCAGTAAAATTTGTATTTATTTTGTTTATTTATGCACAGTTTTTATTCCATATCAAAAGAGAGTTGTTCCATTTGATGATAAGCTATTTTTCACTTTACTTCAACCAGTAATAAATATTTTATTTTAAATCCATATTTCAACATTGTTTTATTTTATCCAATCAATACGAATTACTATACCTGGTTATCTGTATACTAGGTCCACAAATCTTTGATTATTGCAGAGATAATTGTGTGTGTGGTTTAACCACGAAATAACCTTATCTGAGTTATTTAAAAGTTTATAGAGTGCACTGATGCGATCTCTAGAGTGCAGGTGGATAGTTTTTAAAGGCTTAAAATATGTATAAATGTGAATTGACATCTAATATAAATTATATCGATATAATCTAGACTCTTCAGACATTTGTTTATATCTTAAGACAATAAAACTTGGTAACACATTTTAATATGTAGCCTTTAGAAATTTGTATTGTAGATATGAAGTAATTAGAGATTTTTTTTAAATTTCTAGATGTGTGATTTTAAGAAGTTTCTCTCATGATGCTAGCTCCCTGAAGTTTGTACACTGTGTGTAGATACAATCTTTAGAAGTTTTTTGTAATATGTGTATTTTTGTAATTTTAAAGGTTTACAAAATGCGTAGAGTAGATTGTATATGATCTGTGGTAGCAAATAGCATTTCCTATTACATTACCTGTGGTTTTTTCTGTGGTGACTTTTAAGTGTGAAAGGTGTCTAAAACTGGTCCCTTTTGGAAGTGTTATTGTGCAGAAGTTCTGGAGGAAGTTCTCAACTACTTTTTGATTATAAACGTATGTAAGGTACGAAATTTTAACGTGTTTAAAATCATCAGTACAAAGATGTTGTTCAACAAGGAAAAGCAAGTTATTTGGTGGTTTACTACTAATCTGATATTGAAGGTCATATACGTTTGTTGAGTAACTCAATAAAACATCGTAACAGAAGTAGAAATAATTCACATCTATAAAAGTTATTCAAGAGACATACAACAAGCTTTTTTCCAAAGAGCATAATTGAATGGAATATCAGCTGTGGAAAACATCTATAGCGGGAAGGGAACAAATGAGATATCAACCATTGTTCTGCTGGTGATACGAAAGAAGTGTTCTGCTATAATGGTAAATTAAAGATCTAAAACAGTCGAGAAAAAATCCGAGGTGAATTCAGATAACTATGGGATTAATGTACTAAGAATTACATGTAAGTAAGGTTTGGTAGGTCCATCAAAACAAAAATCTTCCCTTTGTGTAGTTTTGTGCTTAACTGCAAACAAATTTATTTCCATGGGCTGATGCCTTCGCCCACATAGGTTGACAGAAAGCATCTGAAAAGAAGGAAAGGCAATATTAACACAAGTGCAATGTGCAAAAATCCTGTATAGGAAAAGTGTATTATAATGTAACATCATTTCAAGCAATCAACTTTGATGTTTTTTGTACATTCCGTTGCTAAGCAATCAGACAAATAGTATTAATCATTTGAGTGAGTGTTAGCTACTGAAAAGGAGTTTCAGGTAGAAACTTTAGTCGTGACTTAGATTGTTTGTACTAATCAATTTTATTTTTAAAAACAAAAAGAGAAAAATTGTAGACTGGTCGCAATGTAGTTTTTTTACTATCATATTATATGTATGTATACCTACATACTGTAATGTCCTAGCATTACAGTAAATTCCTGTAATTTTGTATATACACACACATACATATGTTGCGAACCATGATGTCTGTCTCCCGTTTATGGCGGCCGCCTCTCGCCTGCATTTGAAAAAAACACATTTACCTTTGAAATTGCAGAAGAATAGACATGAATAATGTTAATAACAAATTTTATTTGGTTCTGAGTGAAACCAAGAGTACAACACAATTAACCTTTCTGAAGTTCAGGAAATTATTTAAATTGATAAATTAACTTAAACTTTTCCCGTCACTGGGGACGGGAACTTTTGCTTGTTGCTAATATGATGCCAAGTTTAGTAAATTACGTATGTTTTCTGTTACCTTATTATAAAGTAACCAGAAAATATTTACATATTTCTTACATGTTTATTATTTATATAGTACAAAACTAAATTAGTAGTAGTGAAAATTTGTAAGTTAAAAGATAAAATATTACTTACATCTTTAGATATTTTTATACAATTTAAATTCTTGAGCCAGGTAGTTTCGCATTTGATTCAAATTGTTTTTGCAAAAGTTTAAGATTTTGACGATCCTTGTTTTCTTAGATGAAATATTTTTTTATAATTATCCACAAGTGTAAATGGTATAATAAACTCAAAATTAAATACAAATACAGCTCTGTAACAAATGCTTATAGAAATAGTATTATGCTTTAATAAACATAATGTCACTATGGATTAAACTTGTGTTTGGAATTATCATAGTTTGTAAACAACAGATAAAAACAATGGTCGAATAATTAGTGATACGTGAACCATCTTGAGAATTACTAACTCAAACTTCATAAAATAGAAATTTAACTTCTCTTCGAAGAAAAAACAAATTGTTTGCTTTCCTAGTGTTTTGAAGAGAGTAGTCATAAACATTTATTACTGCTATTAAAATTTGGCTGATAATATTCAGAGAGCATTGTTAAGGTTTATTGTCTTCTGTTGGACCAAGAATGATGATGGATTCTTGGTGCATTTCAATATCCATATATCAAATCACACATATTGTGATAGAAATTTAAGAACAACAACAAGTTTTAAGGAATCTAAAATATGAAAAAAAATGACATGTATCAGTACAAGAAAATTTAAAAATTCTGGGAGTTAAGTAATCTTAGTACAATTTGTATAAGAGATGAAGAGATAAAATGACACTAAACTTCAGATAGGAAGGAAAAGATGGGTAAATTTAATACAGAATTATATTGTGCTTGATGAAGTGGTTCACAGATTATATATACAAACTATAATAACTATTATTTTGATGATAACCAAACAACAACAATTGTACGGAAAGGAATGAAATCAAAATTGGTGGCCAAATTGGTAGGTACACTTTCAACATTGATGAGAATTTTACAGTAAATATCCATTCGTTGTTTAGACCAGACTAAATTTTTTGTTCAACATTGAGCATGGTAATAGGTAAAACAAAATATGGAACCTAGCTAGAATGATAAATTTAGTTTATAATGTATAAAATTTGTAAGTTTTAGCTTTCTCTGAAAATGTGTTTTACAGTTTACATTACCAGTTTGAGTACGTAGTAACTATTATTTCCTGTAATTTTGTCAAACAATTATTTCACATTACGTATGAGTTCGTCGCACTTGTTAAAGTCGATAATTTTGTGCGTGTCGCTTTTGAATCTTGACAGAAGTATGCTTTGGCAGAAAAGACTAATAAATGTTGTGCGTGTTCATATCTAACGTACTTAATTATTGTTCTAACTCATAGTATCTTATCTAGGATAGAACTGGACTATTTCATATCTAGTAAAGATTCCAGTAGTTTTATAAATTGATGATGATATACAGAATTCTCGATATCTTAAGTCCAGGGTAGAGTATTAAAACAAATCAAAAAGCTCTTTTATGGGTTAATATAAAGAACGTTTTTTTTATAAGAAGGATAAGAGTGATGGGGGAGTAATTTTTAAATTGTGTGGAAGTTTTCAAATAAATCTAAAGACAATTTCAAAAATAATAGCAAAATATTAAACCATATTTTAACAACTGGCTTATTGAACTTATCTCTGATGACTGAAAAAAGAATTAAAGCTTGTTTGTTTTGGAATTTCGCACAAAGCTATTCGAGGGCTATCTGTGCTCGCCGTCCCTAATTTTGCAGTGTAAGACTAGAGGGAAGGCAGCTAGTCATCACCACCCACCGCCAACTCTGGGGCTACTCTTTTACCAACGAATAGTGGGATTGACCGTCACATTATACACCCCCACGGCTGGGAGGGCGAGCATGTTTAGCGCGACGTGGGCGCGAACCCGTGACCCTCGGATTACGAGTGCACGCCTTAACGCGCTCGGCCATGCCAGGCCTAGAATTAAAGCACTTCTATATTTGTTAGTGTTTTTCTAAGCACAACACTGTGCACTGGGCCGTCTGTACTGTATCCCCTACGAGAATAATTCTGAATATCCTTAGAAAAAGTTTAGAGTTACGAAGTTACATAACATTAGTAAAATCAATATAATATTTTCCAATTTACCTTGACTTTTACATCGAATTAAACTACTTTTAACAATTACGGTTATGTATACAGTGTCTCATAAATACATTCCCCATTACACAAGGGCTGTCTGTCCCTAGATTTTGAAGTGATAGCTTGTGTTTGTGTGTGTTTTCTTATAGCAAAGCCACATCGGGTTATCTGCTGAGCCCACCGAAGGGAATTAAACCCTTGATTTTAGCGTTGTAAATCCGTAGACTTACCGCTGTACTAGCGGGGACCGAAGTGATAGTTAAAATCACTTACCTTCAACTCTTGAGCTCTCATAAGCAAATTGTGGGATCTTACCATTATATATAAAAGTATTCACGACCCATTAAATACAGAGCGAGAGCTTTATGACAAGGGGACACGAACCGTTCCCCCTCAGATTTGGGACTCAGCACATTAACCTATAGGCCACGTCCGATCCTAGGGAGGCGTCTTCAGTGTTTCTGTTAGTAAGTTTACCGGACATTTATTCCATTAATAACGTTAATAAAACATTAGGATCACCATTTTGTTCACAATAGTCCAGAGCTGATGGTGGGAAGTTTGTTCATTTCAAATGCTAGTTGTTGAACTTCTCAAACATTAATTCAGTTTGAAATGACTACTTGGTCGAAAAAGTATAAAAGACAAAGTGACACCAGGTATCTATTTATATATTAGATTCAATTAATAACAAAGCCAAATCTTCTCAGTCAGAAAAAGTAGAGGGTTGTCCGTCACTGACAAAGAGAGCATCATGAACGGTTTGGATTTAACCGATATACTCGTAAAACTATTGTACCATTTAATCAGCTGTTGTTTTGTAACGTAGAAATTTAATGCTCCCTATATTAATAACGGTCGATCCTCTGTTGGTAACGTCCAAATGAGCTCAGCAGTTTGTCTTAAGCGTAATTTTGGAATTAAAATACCAGTGAAGTGGGAATTTATATATATATAAATATATACCAGCAACACCGGGTGCGTTTGCTGGTATATAATAAAACTTCTTAGCCTAAATCACTAGACAAACTTCATTGAAAATACATATGTTGACGAAGAATATGGAAGATCTGGTAAATTATATAATATAGCAGCATCGTTTTTTTCTTCGGTATCTTCATGTAAAACATTGGTGTAGCTTGGAATCAAAGTTAATCTCGCATAGTACTGTAGTATGAAAACATAATATATCGACTCGATATAAATATCTAATAAAAAGTCATGTAAATAGCTGATTGTCTAAAGTATCTTTAAACATGTATCTCTTTCAAAGGACTAATTCAGAAGCCACTAAAAATACGTAATTTTCGTGTATAAATGTGGCTGACATGAAAGTGACATTGCAAATACAATTATTTATCTAAGAACTGATATGAACTCTTAGCATCCGACATCGACGTCATTATAAAGAGAAATGCCGAATATTTTTAGCTTTGAAACAGCAGATACGTATTTCCTTTTCAGAAAAGTGTTTGAAATGACAGAAATGAAGGGGGGTTGTTTTTTTCTTTTATTGATATAATGGAACACGTTAACAATGATGTTTCCATGACAATAGTAACATGATTATCATTGACGACGTCTTTCAAACAATAGTGAATGTTTGACAGTGTGGTGCTTTCTGTTTTTGTAGAGTACAAAATAACACACAATTTCTTATTTGCTTGATCGTTAAATGATTTCAAATAGCTAAGAAATCAAATTAACGCCCAGGTAGACAGAGATTGGGTACATGATAAGAAAGTAACAATATTTGGTTTACAAAGAAAACATGTTTTCATATATACTAATCATCATGCCTCCGCTAGTACAGCGGTATGTCTACGGATTTACAACGCTCAAATCAGGAGTTCGATTCACCTCAGTGGTGTCAAGAGATAGCTCGCTGTGGCTTTGTTATACGAAAAACAAAACACAAATTAATCGTTATTAACAATGAAAGCCAGTGTTTAATTGAGCAGTCATAGATAAAGTGCTGCAGCATTAACCCTGAACTACTAGCGCCACTGTGTGAATTAATTATGATGATAGAATTATGTATTAAAAAATGATTGTTCTGAGGTTTATAAAAGTAGTGCCTTACAAAATGATAAAAATAATCTACAGAAACGTATCATACCAATCGAATCTTAGAATCCATTGTTAGGGTAGGGGCAAGTAATATTTGACTATGTGTTGATTAGTAGCATAACGAAATGTTCACTGATTTTTAAGTTAGACTTTATGTAAAAGTATATTAGGAACTAAACTCTACTATAAAGCCTGTTAACAACAACAAAGAGCCCGGCATAACCAGGTCATCAAGGCACTCGACTTGTAATCCGAGGGTTGCGGGTTCGAATCCATGTCACACCAAATATGCTTGCCCTTTCAACCGTGGGAGCATCATAATGTGACTGTCTATCCCATTATTCGTTAGTAAAAGAGTAGCTCAAGAGTTGGCGGTGGGTAATGATGACTAAGTGTTTTCCCTCTAGTCTTACACTACTAAATTAGGGACAGCAAATGTAGATATCCCTCTTGTAGGCTTTCGCGAATTCTAAAACAAAAGTAAAAGAACACTGTCTCCAATAAATAAGTGGACAAGGAACACCTTCGTAAGTTATTAGGTGTGACTTGACTGCTACTGTTTTTCGCGATGTTCATGGGAAGGAAATAATGAAAAATATATGTAGTTTGTTCATATTATCGTTTTTCCTTCTTGTAATGTTATAATTAATGGTTGTTTTGTTTGTTGTTTTTGAGCACAAAATTACAAAATGAGATCCAGGTATCGAAACCAGATTTTTGGCGTTGTAAGCCTGAAACTCGTCGCTGAGCTATTGGAACAGTTATAGGCATTGGTATTCGCAAGTCATTCCCACAAAGTAACGTTTTTCTTTTATTTTTTTAATGACCTAACTGATGACTAATAAATCCTGAAATAAACACGTTACTAATAATTCTCTGTTTATAAACAACTTCATTTTAATACATTTTTCTTCCATCCGGTTCTGTATGTTAACTTGTTTTATCTCTAATGTGAATGACATTTTTATCACGGCACCAATAAAAGGGCTCTGCATGGCCTGGTGGGTTAAGGCGTTCGACTCGTTATTCTGAGCGTCGCGGGTTCCAATCCACGTCACACCAAATATTCTCGTTCTTTCAGCCGTGGGGGCATTATAATGTGCCGGTCATTCCCACTATTCGTTAGTAAAAGAGTAGTCCAAGAGTTGGTGGTGGGTGGTGATGACTAGCTGCCTTCCCTCTAGCCTTTTACTGCTTATTAGAGACGACTAGCACAGATAGCCCTCGTATAGCTTTGCACGATATTCAAAACAAACCAATCCAGAATCTACAATTATTGATTTATCTTGTTGTATTGTTTTGTTTGTTTTTTGGAATTTCGCACAAAGCTACTCGAGGGCTATCTGTGCTAGCCGTCCCTAATTTTGCAGTGTAAGACTAGAGGGAAGGCAGCTAGTCATCACCACCCACCGCCAACTATCGGGCTGCTCTTTTACCAACGAATAGTGGGATTGACCGTCATATTATACACCCCCACGGCTGGGAGGGTGAGCATGTTTAGCGCGACGCGGGCGCGAACCCGCGACCCTCGGATTACGAGTGCACGCCTTAACGCGCTCGGCCATGCCAGGCCATCTTGTTGTAATAAAAGGGACAGTGAAATCTGTAATAAGAATTAATCATGATTGTTATAAAATAATAGTAGTAAGTTTATTGTATTTTTATTCTGTCTTTTATGATTTTTCTAAGAAGAGTGTAGAATAATATAACAATCACTCTGTATCTATCCTGTCTAGCCAATGACGTGTTGCATTCAATACAGAATTCTTCACGCTAGCTGCCGTTTTTTATTTATAAGTAAGAACTTTTCCTATCACATTGATTAGATATCAACAGAAAGCTGTGTATTTAAGTGAGAAAACCAGCAAAACTTTTCCTATGAAATTCTTATCAACATCACAATATTTGGTGTTTTAAATATCTTTTTATGAAAAAAAAAATTGTTTTATTTTTATTGCTAATTTCCTGTGTCACGCTAATTAATCTGCATTTTTGAAATTTGGGAAGTTGACTGTTGATGAGAAAAAGTTTTTTTTTACTTTCTAGACAAAGTTTGAGAGAGTTAAAGCATGATATATTAAAAAAAAAAGAAAAATTTTAAGGTATTCTGTAAGTAGTTTAAAACCACGAAATAGAAGAATATAACGTTCGAGACAAGCAGTATGCAATTTTTTGGTTTGAATATATTTCTATATTTAGATATAATATAATTACAGCACCTTCTTCTCAAATTACAAAATGTAATAAATTCACTTTCACAAGTTACTGAAAATAGGCTAATTGACTGTACTCGAGAACTGAAGTGGAGGTACTGCAGATAAATACAAAATTATACATATTCAAAAATCCACTAATCTCATAGTTTTCGTAGACATTTATTATGTGTTATACTTAGCTTAATTACACGCGTCACAGCTTGTTAATTAGCTGTTTACCTCGAAGGACACCAAATTAAAAGCCTAATAGTAGCGCGCGAAGTCACTGAATTAAACTTGGTAATTGAATGAAGTTGTTTGCATATTAATTCTGACAATCACAAATTGTTGTAGGGCAAGTTTATGATTTTTGTTAAAAGATTCATTTTTTTCTACAAGGGGTTAAGTTCCTGTCATTTACTAAATTGTTTGCAAGAGAACGTATACGTATTCATTATAAGATAAAAGATATATAAACTACTTCTACTTTTAAGGCACAGACACAGATTTTCTTTGACAATTATAATTACTTCAGCCATAATTATACAGATGATCCGATTTGATCAATAATTGCAGAGCCCAACATTCGCATCATGTCTCCACCACGTAATCCTAACACGAGCAATATCGACACCACAACAAAACAAACAAATCGTCTGTATCAGTGCTTGGGACACGCAAGAAGGTACTCTTGTACCAAATCCTTGGTAAGTCGATTGACGTGCACATGAATAGTTCACGAAAACCCCAAACTGTACTTTTCTCATTGGAAAAATGACCAAAAGACATATATATTCTTGAAATTTGAAGGTTATTTAACTTTTGTTCCTCTACATTAACCAGAAATGAGTATAACCCACAACTTATGTGTATATATAATGAATCTAAATCACAAATAGCTTTGTACCAAATCTCGAATAAATTGGCCTTATTAATTGTAAAAAACACGTTAAAATTATACCTTTTGTAGCATCGTCACTTCCTATAAGAACTAAAAATGTCCACCACTTTTGTTTGTGAATGTGTATTGCCAATAGAAAAATACCTTTTTTACCAAACTACATGTGAATGAATCAAAATATGGCCGTGTTATTGAGCAAAAACCTAAAATTAAGCTTTTTTTTTATAAACTCTGGTCCTCATACAAAGAGTTCAAGATGGACAAACTCAAGATTTTTATATTAGTATGTTCAGAGCGTGAGCATTTGTATGGAAACTGGAGTATAAAATATTCATTTTTGTATTGTTTGTCTTTTGACGTCATAAGACCCTTAAAAATACCCAAATTAAAAGAAAAATCTATCTAGGCGTATTGGACCAACATATAATTACTAAGTTTCAAGTTAATCTGTTGAGAAACGAGGAAATGGTGATCGACTGAAAAGTTTTTGTGTAGACATAATAAGTGACAATAAAGTATTCTCGACAAATCCAATAACAGCAAGGGCGTTGTTAGGCCCAACATTATTTACGAATACTCAGTAGATTATCGCCCTGACAAAATAAAGAAACAAAACTTTCAGTGAGTACGTGATGGAGTTCGATAACTAACAACGCCGTTTACATTTTAATGTCTATACAGAACGACTTTCTCGTGAGAGTGGCTATAGCACTAGGAAGTATTCTATAGGTACTAAAGACTTGCATAATCAGTGACATGGAGGAAGGTGGGGTTAGAGACCTTTCTCTTATGTGTTATTTTTCTCTGTCATAAAACATTTTAATAATTTCTGACGGATACACATGATCTCACGCTTTACTTGCTGCAAGTTATTAGATACAGAACATTAAATTTAAAATAAAGTGAACGCAGGGAGTTGTTGGTCTTTGTAGCAAAGAGTAATAAAAACTTTTATATGTTGTTGGTCTTTAAAATAAAAAGTAATAAAAACTTTTATATGTTGTTGGTCTTTATTGTCAAAAGTAATAAAATATTTATATGTTGTTCATCTCTATATTGAAAAGTAATAATAACTTTTATATGTTGTTCGTCTTTATAGTAAAAAAGGAAAATAACTTTTTATGTTATTAAGTATCGGTATACATTAATTCATTGTTTAGATCTAAATCTTAAAAATCCACAAAAATACAACAGGATGTTTCCTTCTTATTCTTTTTCTATGTTTACCAGGTGCCGCCCATAAATCTCACTGTTTCCCCCGACATTCCATTTCTCGCTCCATCCTCAAGTAGGACAGCAGACTTTCAGTGCTAAAATCTAGGACTGATTCCCCGTAGTGGACAAATAGTAGGTAGCCCAATTGAAGCTTTGCTTTAAAAATTATACTCTTCCCCAAAGAAGGTTTGTCTTAGATATTGAAAAGTTTCATTTTTTGTTGTTAATGCCCTTTTAATGTCCCTTGCACGTTGTTGTGTACAGAATAACTTGTTCAGTTTGAGTTGTCTTTTCTTGATGATAATGTCATGGGAGTTGATACAACAAACCATGATATTATGAAATGTACTGTAGTTTATGCCCCTTCTTCAACATGGGTGAATTTATTACAAAATATAAATTCAAGGAATGAGCAGTTTTATGTTACCTGTTTCATTGTTTTAGCTGGTTCAAATATTCAACTCACTATGTAAGAATACCTGATTGATTTTAATTTTAAAACGAAGAATCAGTCACCTCGTTTTTGTGTTTTACAGGATAATACTGACGTTGATTCTACGAATTAGCTGAAATTTGTTTATTTGTTGTTAACTTTAACCAAACTTCGGAAAATTCAATTTCTTAGGCCACCTGGCCAATCCTTTTCAGATTTCTCTGAACCAAGTCCTTTTTCTGCAGAAACATTTCATAAATAATATAGCATGTCCCAGTGTTGACAAACATCTACTTTATTGACTTATGCTGCTTGTTGTGGTGAGTGACTGCAGTCTTATAAACTAGCTCCAAAGCATTCTAGAAATCTTGAATATATTACTTAGTAACTGTTATTGTACAAGTACGTATAGCTATTTCATTAACAACCATCTCTCAAGCAAATACGGATAATACCAAATAGTGCTTCAGAGAACGTTTCTTTATTTCGAGAAACCAGTTTTTGTTGATTTAGACAAACACATTTTCGTATTATCGGAACCCCTCAGAAAATTCACATTCACATATTTCAGAAAAGCTTATCTTTAAAATAATCGTAGAACAAGATAAATTAAAGAAGCCAACAGAATAAAACATTAACACTGATTTCAGTATTTCAAATTAAACTAAAACCGTGAATAATATTAAAACGACGTTCCAAGCGTGTTCATGTTTGTGAGAAACTGGTAAAACGTTGTATCTAGCCTTTAATTAATCGAGATTTTGACCAAATGAGGGTTTATAATTCAAGAGAATAAGCCTTTCTTAAGGAAGAGCAAAGTCATACACAAAGTTGTACTCATGCAGGCCTAAAATCATGCTTAACATTAAAAAAAAACACACACATAAATTCCATATAAGATTTCCTATACATCAGAATACACTGACAAACTTAGACATATGCAAGAAAACACAGTTATATATTATAGAGACTATATTCAAACAGTCCAGAGAGGATAACTGTTTCCAATGAAAGTACTTTCGTACATGCAGATGACAGAATAAACTATAACAGATAATCAGTTCTATAAAGAAACAGAATACAATACGCCAAATAATATATATATATATATATATAGTTCACTTAATACACTAAGCATTGTATATACTCATTCCTGTCAGACTGTACATGTACGATTTGGAGAGCACATGCAAACAAAAGGTAATTTAAACATAAGCGAAACAAGTTAGTTATTGCTTCCATGCGAATGTTGGGATTGTTCTATAACTATAGTTACGTGGCAGGCAACACATGAAAATAAGCCACTCTTAAAAGGCTTGTAAAATTCTTCCAAAAACTGGTTTATGGCTGGAAAGATATGTGATCACTTTACTACCTTTGACAACGTCTTTCTAGGAATGTTTTATTGCTGTGAAGTTGAACACAAATCTAGGATCGTTAAGAAAATAGCAATGAAGAAACTGAAGTTGACGACTTCCTCAAGCTTCCAGCTGTACCTCGAAATTAACAACTGCTAAGTTTAATGAGAAAGATGGATGATGAAAGTGGAGTCACAGCGATCCCAATCCATCGCTAGAGCAGCTATTATGGCTCCAGTTGTCGTTTCTGCTCTCAATATGCATAAATGTAGCCTTAGGCCTAAAACTTTAATTGAGATGTGCAGGAGGGCTATTGTTAGACAGCAAGATAGGCAGACAGAATATGGTTGTCAAGGGAAATGCAGTATTCAGTTCCAGGTCAAATATATAAATGCCATTAAAAAAACCCTGTGTAAATGACATTCAATATACTCTTAAGAATACAGTAACACATAGTAAGACTAGTTCTATAATACACCTAATAAAGTTTGGTAATGCCGAGCGTGTAGGTCTAATATACAGTAAAGCCAGTTCTAGAATAAATATAATAAAGTCCTTCTAACGTCGTACTTACTTATTATCACAAGCTATGGTGACTCTGTAGAAATACATGTTACTTAGAACCATATATCTTCTCTAGCCACATCAACTGTTTAGATATTTAGTGATATCTGAATACTGTTTCTTCTGTTGTCCTATATATGAAATGATCAAGTAATGTGCCTAATGCATATACTCTAGGAGAGATGACGCTACTGTGCTTTCTTATATATCAGATCTCTGATTCCGTTTCTCACTTTCCGCGTGTCTATTTGATTTACTTTACTGTAAATAAATAAAGATGATTGTTCATGTTGACTTTGCAGTGTTCCTAATATCTTTAGTTAGCTTTGTCAAAATGAGAAGTTTAAACCTACATAACACTTTGTGCCGTTTCTTTTGTTTCTGCGGTCATTATGCACTGGAAAGTCTCACATAGTTACAGAGAATATACAAAACCTGTCTAACTGTTAAACATCGCAGGAATGTAGTACAGTTATAGGGCGAAATGTGACTGTATGGCCGTGAAACGCCATACATTAACTATCATTACACAAAACAAAAAGGTGTATAACTGTGACACAATATAGGAAGGTAGTTTAGTTATAGAGAAAAATCTGCATTATTATGATACACCCTGGAAATTTATTATAACTAAATAATGTTCTGTGAAACGTTAATAAAGCTACATTAATTACAGATCACAGATGTCCTTAACAGGTCAATTGTCTTCTTCTCATTTCTGCGATTTTTGTGTTTATAGACCAGGGACGTTTAGGGTCACTGGGACCTCCTCCTCCTCCTGAAAGAACCGTGGTTTTGCTGACTGGTGAATGTTTATGATGATACAACATGAGGGTTGGGGTAAGTCTTACTTTTTCCGATCACTTACAGGGCAAATGTCCGTATAAGTATCCTCATTAACATTCTCGTGTTGTGTATAACATCTTTACTGTTCGGTACTGTAAGGTTTTACACTAAACGAACAGTCCAGGATACACAGAGAACACATTTTATTATTAATAATTCTCAACTATCACAGAGCATTTTACATATAAAACCAGTTTTTTAAAGTGTTATCATATTAGTCCAAAACTTATGTGGGTTTTACATTCCAGTTATAAGTGGCCTTACTATACACCTATTTCTAAAATATATTTATTAACAGGAAAGAGGTACTTAGGCCTATTTTCATCATATATGTAGAAGTGAAGATGCTTACATAGTTGGTCGTACTGTTGCCAATTTATCTCAAAGTAATTTAGAGAATGATGCAAGAGTCTATCGTTAATAGTTTTTGTATTCTTGCAAAGTGGTATACACATTTCAAGAATCTACGTTGTTGTTTTGAATTAAGCACAAAGCTACACAATGAGCTATGTGTGCTCTGCCCACCACGGGTATCGAGACCCGGATTTTAGTGTGTAATTCCGCAGACATACCGCTAAGCCACTGGGGGGGCTCAAGAATCTACTAAGAGCGATTTTGTATGCTGCATTAATTATTGAGTTTTGTATTGATTGTAATTTATTTATATATATGAATGCTATGTTAATTCATGCTTGGCTTACATATTCGATGATGGATCGTAAATATGTTTTGTACATTTGTACATACATTGTCTGGTGAGGTTCTTTGATTTTTGCGTGTTAAATTTCTTGGATAATTTGTGCATTTCTGAATTTTTGTTAATACATTACTTATATGTTAGTTTCGTGTCGAAGGTTAAACCCAACAATTTTGCAAATATTGTTGTCTTGGAAAGTGTTTCGCTCATGTATAACTTTGGTTGGACTTTTAATTTTTTGTTCATCTTGTGAATGTTAATAACTGATTTTTGGAACGTTTATTTTTATGCGACATTTCTGGTAGTATTTTTTAATGTTATTCGATGATTATTGTAGAATTCTTGGGGCTATTATGATACACCCTGGAAATTTAGTACAACAAAGGAAAATTACATTTATAACGTGACACAACATATAAAGGTAGCGTACGTAATTATGTTTCAACTTCAAATAACTTGTACAGTGTGCAGTATTGAAAAAAATGTGGCGTAATTCTCCAACTTGTTGTTGTTGATTCAGAATTTCGCACAAAGCTACTCGAGGGCTATTTGTCCTAGCCGTCCCTAATTTAGCAGTGTAAGACTAGAGGGGAGGCAGCTAGTCATCACCACCCACCGCCAACTCTTGGGTTACTCTTTTACCAACGAATAGTGGGATTGACCGTCATATTATAACGCCCCCACGGCTGGGAGGGCGAGCATGTTTGGCACGATTCGGGCGCGAACACGCGACCCTCAGATTACGAAGCGCACGTCTTTAACGCGCTAGGCCATGCCAGACCCAATTCTCCAACTAAATAATGTTCTGTGGGATCACTTTTCCAGACCGCAACATTGCCTGCGAATTGTGATGCATACCCAAAGTTTGTGTCTTTTAAGGGCATATTGCTCACAAACATGATGAATAGAATAGGGTTAACTAAACCACCTTAGGGGATGCCAGCCTCAGGAGTAAATGACTATGAGAAGGTTCCCCTGACATTTATTTTACAACTTTTGTTTTCCAGTAAGTTTGATAACCAGCAAATAATCTCCAGGGATAGTTCAATTTCTGACATGCGAATTCTGAAACCACTGTGGCGCTGTGAGTCGAAATCCGCCCGACAGTGCATTGTTTTTCATTGAAACTATCTAAAACTGTATTTACTAATCTCATAAGGTGATCTGTAATGTGTCTAAGTTTTCTAAATCCAGTTTGAATTTCTGGTAATTTTGAAGCTATTTCTGAGTAATCTGAAAATCTGTGGCTAATTTTTCTTTCAAGATATTTTCTATACAGCTGGTCAGGCTGATCGGGCGGTATTTATTTGGTTTATTTGTTAGCTTTCCTTCTTTCTGGAACATGAGGACTATTGTTTGCTTTCAATAAACACAGGGATTTTACAGAACTGAGTGATGAATTAAAGCCATCAACAACGGTGAAATACTCAGGAGAATTCAAAGATAATTTCAGTAATTTTCTGAGTAAGGCTGGTAAACATTCTCTGCGTTACTGGTTGACATCATATTACAGCTTTTTCATAAAAGCGTTGAGAGTTGGATGTAACATAAATTTCGTACAAAAAATGAAGTTGCTCAAAATAGTTAACAAAAATATTAAATATAACTGCATGAAAATGATGCATCTTTCTGTAAAATGTTTATTTATGTAAAATAATGTGGTGAAATAACAGTGACACAGTGGTACTGATAAAAACATAAGAATAAAAATTAAGGGCATTAATCGTATTTGAGGAATTAGTAAAAAAAAAAATCACAACCTGATCAATAGATAGGTATGTCCTTACTGTTCTATAACTAAAAAAATTCACAACCTGATCTATAGATAGATATGTACTTACTGTTTTATAACTGTAAAAAAAATTCACAACCTGATCTAGAGACAGATATGTACTTACTGTTTTATAACTGTAAAAAAAATTCACAACCTGATCTATAGATAGATATGAACTTACTGTTTTATAACTGTAAGAATAATTCACAACCTGATCAATAGATATATCCTTACTGGTATATAATTGTAAGGAAAAGTAACAACCTGATCTATAGAAAGATATGTACTTACCGTTTTATACCTGTACGAATAAGTCACAACTTGATCTCACAGATAGATATGTAACTACTCTTTTATACCTGTAAGAAAACGTAACAACCTGATCTATAGAAAGATATATACTTACTGTTTTGAAAATGTTAGAATACTTAACAACCTGATCTATAGATAGATATGTAACTACTTTTTTATAACTGTAAGAATAACTCACAACCTGATCAATAGATAGATATTTACTTACTGTTTTATAAATGTAAGAATAAGTCCAATCTGATCCATAGATAAATATGTATTTACTGTTTTAAGACTGTAACAACAATTCACAACCTTATCTATAGATAGATATATACTTACTGTTTTATAACTGTAAGAATAACTCACAACCTGATCAATAGATAGATATTTACTTACTGTTTTATAAGTGTTAAAATAAATTACAACCTGATCTATAGATAGATATGTGCCTACTGTTTTATAAATGTAAGAATAAGTCACAACCTGATCCATAGAAAGTTATGTGATTACTGTTTTGTAAATGTAAGAATAATTCACAACCTTATGTACATATAGATATGTACTTACTATGTTATACCTGTAAGAATAAGTCACAACCTGATCCAGAGATAGATATATAACTATTGCTTTATAACTGTAAGAATAATTCACAACCTGAGCTATAGGTAGATATGTATTTACTGTTTTTTAAATGTATGAATAAGTTACAACCTGATTTGTAGATAGACACATACTTACTGCTTTATAAATGTAAAAATAAGTGGTTTTTATAGTATTTTATGTTTTTAATGTTTTAGAAACTAATCTTAATTTAATTGAAGAATGAATTGGATACGTCCTTGTTTATAACGTTCCCTCTCTGGTAATATTAAATTATTCAGTGTTTCTTTATTTTTAAGAAAATATAATGAGACTTATGAATTTAGAGAATTTATATTAGTTTAAGTTCTTATGTATAAACGCCCTAACTGATAAGGAACAGTTTTGGAGTCAGTCTATCTACTTTATGCAAAAAAATCCCTTTTCCCAATTTTTTACTGTATACTTTCTCATTATTTTTATTCTGGACTTTTTTAAAATAAATTAATCTAATATACTTCATTTTCCTATTCTAGTAAAGAATTCGTACACCTTTGATGTTAGTCTATGGATACATATACAATTGGTGAAAAAATTACGAATGATTTGACTAAACTACTGATTTTTGCAAATTTATGTTTGTGTTTGAAACAGTTGGAATAGTTTTCTTTTATGTGAAACGAAAAGCAACTAATATTTGGTTTCAATTGCAGATTCGGGCATTGTAGTGGTTAATCCTTAAGAGAATTATCTAGAATAAAGAATCATATATGTTAATACATATATTAACAGTCTCTATTCATTCGACAAACACCTAAAACAGAAAATAATTCTTCTAGCAGTTGAAACGTACTGTACTTGTTACGACAATACAAAATAAAAATTTCATTTTATATTAGAAACATTGATTTTCCGGTAACCATAGTTTGTTCTATCAATAGAAATGTGTGAGAGGGTGCTGGCAAAGAGAAAAGGCATGTTCCAGAGCTCACAGTGCTGATTGGTTAAGAACAATTGAGTATGACTACTTTTAACCAGATGAGATGAATTAAGAACTACATACTTTTCAAGTATCATCTTTCTATTTGAACACTTCATAACATCGAACTATGGGAAATAATAGTGTGTGAAAAAGAACTACCAAATGCAATTTATTAATTTTATATTATTTTAATTTTGAAGTTAAGTATCACTATACAACTCCATGTATTATGAAAAGTATTCCAGAGAAAGATGTTTAGAACTACCAAATGCAATTTATTAAATTTATATTATTTCCATTTAGGAGTTAAGTATCACTATACAACTCCATGTATTATGAAAAGTATCCCAGAGAGAGATGTTTAGAACTACCAAATGCAACTTATTAATTTTTTATTATTTCAATTTTGAAGTTAAGTATCACTATACAGCTCCATGTATTATGAAAAGTATCCCAGAGAAAGATGTTTATCAAAAAATAGAAAAAGCTGGAGATGTAATAAACGTAGGAATATCAGAAAAGACAACGAACTAGAACCATCTGGTTGTATTACGTAAAGTAACTAAACTTCACCAAAGAAATAAAAATAAGAAATTTGGCGAAGGAAGCACCCATGAATGCAGCGAACAAGCTGTGTCTTAGAGTGATATCAAGTTGATAGTATCAGAAAAACTAAAGTGAATTGTTGCAGTTATTGTTCAATAAATGTGATATGTATCTTAAAGCGGTTAGTTATGAGGTAAAAACAACACTTTTAAAAAGAAAATAAACTAACTTCGCAAGACGGAGAACGAGACAAAGTTATTGTTGACACTTTTTCTGTTAACACTATTATTGTATCCTGACAAACAGAATAATTGAGCTATTCCTTTTTATCCTTAAAGGCAATTATTGCACTTCGATGAATATTGTGGTATAGTCTGTCTTAATGATCGTTAACGATAACTACTGCTCTTTGTCTCCAATAAACATAACCAGTTGCTAACGTGATGGATTATGGATCTGATGGTCCAGTGTTCGCAATTCCCTTCCGCTAAAAAAAGAAGAAAGAAACATATTACGTAGTGTATACTAGTGGTTAGCTTATTTAAAGCACTAAACTTATTTTACTAACTCTAGTGTTTTTGTATGTTTTCCCGAATCTCGAAAATTCAGAATGTCATATAAACACTCACCTGGAAATCTTTATGTGTCTAACATGATCACTACATTATGCCAAAACTCTCTCCAGCAAACAGTGCAAAATATTTAAATTAAAATATTAAAAACATAGCCTAAAACACTGCTTCTTCCTGGATTACGAAATCCTTTGAATAATTCTAATACACAAGTAAAACAATAATGTCTTAAATTTAATAATTAGTAATAAAGTCACGATTTACAACTAAAATAACTGCTATTCTTAAAGAGACACCACAATCACTAAATCATTAATTAAATGATAAGCAAAACAATTTTTTTCCATATGTTATTTACTGTTCTTAAACTGTCCCCCAATATTTTTTACTTCTGTGGCTTAATGTACAAAATCCTCTTTCATTAGTGGTTTGTTGCTTGCTTATCACTGGAGAGAGAAACTTCTACGGGTAGATGGCTGAGAAAGTTCTCCGATAGTTCTACCCTTGGTGATACTCTGGGTATGGTATCAACAGGACCGGTGGGCCCTTCTTGACAAATGCTTTCTGAAATTGTCTTGAAAAGAACATAAAGTTTTTAGACAGGTTAAATTATCGCTGAAACAAACTATGTAGACATTTTATTGCCAAAACAATTCCAAAAATATCAGGGTATATTTCCTACATAAGGTTTTTCGACAGGTTAAATTATCACTGAAACAAACTATTTAGACATTTTATTGCCTAAACAATTCCAAAAATATCAGGGTATATTTCCTACATAAGGTTTTTCGACAGATTAAATTATCACTGAAACAAACTGTGTAGACATTTTATTGCCAAAACAATTCGAAAAATATCAGGGTATATTTCCTACATAAGGTTTTTCGACAGGTTAAATTATCACTGAAACAAACTATGTAGACATTTTATTGCCAAATATATCAAGGTATATTTCCTATGGCTTTAACCACCTGAAATAATTTTTAGAAGCACATAAATCATATAAATTTTTCATCTTGAGTTGAGTTGAGCTTTTTCATGGTAAAGTTATGTGGCATTC
This sequence comes from Carcinoscorpius rotundicauda, assembly GCA_011833715.1. Taxonomy (NCBI): domain Eukaryota; kingdom Metazoa; phylum Arthropoda; class Merostomata; order Xiphosura; family Limulidae; genus Carcinoscorpius; species Carcinoscorpius rotundicauda. Next base: position 35,332,770 of record CM022401.1, read on the forward strand.
TTGAAGTTTATAGAGCTATCTTATCATCTGTCTTTCTATATTACCAAAAATAACCAAAGATTTTAATACAATCTGTCTGTAGTGTAAATTGTGTTACTGTAAATAATGACGATAATGAATCAGGACTCGTATAACGCCTAGTAACTTTTTTAACTTGTACAATATGTTCTGTGAAATTCATTGCTTTGCTGTAATAGGCGATTATGTGATTTTTCCCTTATATGTGAAATAGCACAAAACCACAAACCTAGTTCATGAGTTAGTATACTAATACAGGAGCAGTGGCTAATTATGTCTTCGATTTGTTTAATGTTTGTTCACATTTAAAAATCGAACAAAAATTGTTTGTTTTTAAGTAATTTGTGTGGAGAATAAACTCTATCAGAGAATTGATTTATAAAGCAACAGTTGTTAGAACACAGTCCATGAAATATTCTTAACTCATGCAACTTATTTGATATTGGTCAATTCAGAATAAATTCAATCTTAATTTAGATTGTAAATGCTCCTTCTTCACTTACTACTTGCTCAGAAACTCTCCTGTTGAAGAAATAAGTCAGACATTTAGGGATTCAGTGTAACATTACCTTTCCCAAACCTATCCAGTACTTTCCTTATCTCATTATAAACATCACAAGTCTTTCCATACTTGACTTTGTCATTCAGAAAGATGAGTATGACACATCAGGGTTGTTCAGAGAGAACATTTTGTATTAGTCATTGACATATAGCAGTTGTATTAAATAGGTCAAATGGCAACACACAACAAACTCCATGCGGAATTGTCCTAACAATACTCATTTTTAATTATTTTTTTGTCTGAAAGTCTCAGCAAGTTTGGCAACTGGAAGCCATCTGGCTAATTGACATATTGGAAATGCACCTCCAATGTCAATCTTACGATATATTTATTTGTCTGGAAAAAGTCAAGAGGTTTTCTGGAGAAAGTATGCTGATTTACCAAGATTTGCCCCCCAGTGGCTCAGCGGTATGTCTGCGGACTTACACGCTAAAATCCGGGTTTCGATACCCGTGGTGGGCAGAGCACAGATAGCCCATTGTGTAGCTTTGTGCTTAATTCAAAACAATAACAATTTACCAAGATTCATGTAATCGGTGGTATTAATCACTGCAAGACTTCCACAACACTGGTCATACAGCGCTTGTTAGTGAAGGGTTAGATGTCTTTGGGGAAGATCTGACATCAACGTTTTTACATCGTGTCTTGAAGGTGACTAAAGTTCAATGATACTGACTGTGCAGCTTCTCATCTTGCAAGATTCTCTTCAGAGTTGACTCATACGTCACGTTTTTTGTGTTAATGGCTCTAAGTGTGAGATTATTTTTTTCAGTACCTGATTTTTGTAAGTAGATGTCCATTACGTTGCAGTGGAAATACCTACTATCTTTCAACATCAATCCATTTGATTTCATTACCTATGGAGGCAATGCCTCATCTCTCACTATCAGACCGAGCTGAACAACTGTATCTTTAGAAATCAACATATTTTAAAATGAATCCATTACCTCAAGGGCTGGTTTACTTAAACAATTAATTCCTTATTTCAGTTGTAACAGATGAGTATTCTCTGGTGAACTTTGTCCATAAAGTCCAGATAATAGCTACCGTTTCCAAATGTTTGTTGTTCCTTTGATCTGGTTGGGCCCAGTGAATCATCTTAAGGGCATTATCTTTTTGTTCTATTGATTCCTCACAGTTTCCCACATTTATAATTCCTTTTTTTTTGAACATCATTCTGTGGGAGTTTTTATTTCATACATGCTTTTTTCATCAGGTTCTGGAAATATGTCCTCCTAAGTTAAAGTTGAAACACCTCTTTTATTTTGTTTTACTTCTTAAATTCTATGTAACTAATTGTCTAAATTATATTTTTAAAACTCCCTTTAAATATATGCATCTACTTTTAATTAGTCTAATTTGCATATAATCATCCACTATAATGTCTACAAATTGGCCATGTGCCAATAAATCCATGATTCTATGAGGATAATATAAGTAGCATAGTTTGTCAAGCCTTTATGTATCTTCTACAAGTTTCGCCTGTCCTCCTTACTCAGCACCCAAACGTTGAAAACTTCCTTTTTGTGGGTTATTTCACACCTGTTTAATAAAGTAACCACCAACGATTGACTGTTGTTAAAGCTATTTGACTGGAGGATTTCTTAATGTTACTAAATATAAGAGCTTATGAATGAGAATGGAGAAGAATGCGATAATATATCAACCACACTAAATCTTCTATATCGAGTATGGACGAAGCCTTTCGTCAATACCTGGGCCCATCAGGTCAAGGGTAACACCAGACACAGCAGTTTCTTAGACGCTATTTGTATCATCGATTGCTTGAGCAATAACTGTTTCAGAGTAAACTACATTAAGTTGGTGAATTGTAATTTTTATTGATTTTGTTTATTACTTCTCAGGATTTTATTTATCGGTTTTATTAACAAATATTATTTCATTATTTTAACAACTAAATTGTTTAGCATTATATATTTACTTATTTTACTTGAATTAACTTTAATAATAATTCAGAATAACTGAGAATGAGAAAAGACTGTATTAGAAACTTAAGAATTTACAAATGAAAGTAAAGAGGAATGTAATCATATGTAAAGAATTGTCCATTCAAATATACAGCAATACTGATAGTTTGTTTTTCACTATTCCATACTCCCACTTTGGAGATGATTTCAAGCTGAGCCGGATGTGTTTCCCATGGTACCTTTCTGTCATAGTCACTTAGCTTCTCGATTGAGCTATGTTGTTGAGCTGGCCTACTAAGCTGTGTAACTTGTTGAGACAGTAGTATGTCTGTAGTCCAAAAAATTCCACAGCTGTTAAGTGTCACAGTATCAGTGGAGGACCTTTCTTTTTTCGATTTCCTTTAATTTTTGTAAATTTATTATTTTGATTTTCTTTCTCCTTCTTCATTATCTTTTTTAATGCTGTCTCTCCTTCTGTTTATTCTTCATTCCCCTATTTAGTTGTCTCCAACAAATTACCAATCTCACTCCAATTACGCGCTACCACCTTGAAATATCTCACTCCGATCACGTGCTACCATTTTGAAATATGTCACTCCGATCACTTGCTACCATCTTGAAATATCTCACTCCGCTCACGTGCTACCATCTTGAAAAATCTCACTCCGATCACGTGCTACCATCTTGAAATATCTCACTCCGATCACATGCTACAATCTTGAAAAATCTCACTCCGATCACGTGCTACCATCTTGAAATATCTCACTCCGATCACGTGCTACCATCTTGAAATATTTCACTCCAATCACGTGCTACCATCTTGAAATTTGGTTTACATTTTATTTTATTTTCAGCACAAGATTTCCTTACTGGGTAATATTTTAACAGTTTCTGTTGTTGGCGGTTATTTTTGATTATTCGATAAAAATAATTTAAAGTCCAGTCCACTTAACGATAACGAAAGCGATTTATTTCTTCAAACGAAAGTACAAGTTATACAATCCACGTTTACGGAAAAGCCTAATTCACAAACAGAATTCAGCTACTTTCTAGTTAAAAGTATTCTCGTATCTACGGAACAAACTTAAAAAATATAAATCACTGAACTCTATTTAACTAACTCATTAACTAACAAAGATTAACTCACTCACTTTCTAACTGGCTACTTCACTAATTGACTTTAGTGTTTTTATACAATACATAGTTTCCCAAATCTCTGAATAATTAGAAACGTCATGTCTAATGAAGACACTTAGGTAATTTTCTAGGCGTGACAACTTTCTCTAGCAAGCAATATAAAACATATGAAAAATATGGCTCGCAACAATACCATCCACTGCATCTTTAAAAAGTTTCTAGCGGCTACATTTCAAACATCGTAATCGTACAAGGTAAAAAATAAATTTAAATATTCTTAGAGTTAGGTGAATTCAGCAATTTAGTGCATATTACGAGTCGCTACATAAAACATGCTGAACTAATGTGTACTCATTCGTGTGGCTTAAGATCAGGATAACATTTACTCTTACAAAAAGTAGAATAAAAGCGAGCCATGTGAGGATGGCTGATTTAGAAGTTTCTTGAAGTATGAATTACTCAGCATTGGTAACAACTGTGAATTCTGTTTCTACACAGCCTTTGTCCTATTCATTAAAGCAGTGTTGTTTAAAGTTACAGCATAATGTATGGCATGTAGATGCCAATAAAACCAAGTTTACACATTTAAAACTAATAAAGTGAATCTTTAATTCTTTTCGTTATAATTGAAATGAAATAAAATGTTTAGTCGAGTTAATATCAATATACTCTTAGCGATGAAACAGACCAAGTTTTTGAGACACATCACGCACGTTTTATACCTAGCCATTTTACATACAAGATAACAAATATAATGCCAACAAGTTTGATTCTAATCCAACCAACAAAGAAACTATATATATAAACGTACGTGAAACAAAAACAGCCTAACAAAGTGTACCAATTTTGTTCATGAGTTTTCAAAATGGTTATCAAGGAAACCAGTACCAATTCTGTTGTTTCTTACATGCTACAGTTGTAACGAACGTATGTACATGATATATACAGAGTGACACGATTATTTTAAATGTTATATCGTGACTTATACACAACTGTATCACATATCCTGTTCGTTGAGCTACTACACGTCAAAATATCCAACGATCCAGGATGCTGTGCTTCTTCTACACCAAAATAAATATTTAGCTATATAACATTTTTGAAAACATATTTTTGAACACAATTTACCTTACTTTATATTCGTTACAGAAGGCTATTTAATAACATACTTAATACCTGTGAGTGATGTACAGAATATTTTGTATATATATATTTTCTAATGAATATCTGTAACTTATTACTCAGTGATATCCACAAATAACTGTTGTTCGTAATATCTGATGGGGTAATTTACCAATACTCATACAAGAGATATTTAAGTTTATTTAGCGATATATATGTCAGGCTTAACTCTAGATATCCAGAATGTCTTTTTGAGTTTACTTACCGTATTCTACAAAGAATACGCACGCTGTGTTTTATGGATTATTTATTAATCATCACGAAACTAACTAATATTTGTCACAAATACCTGTTGGAGGCTTCTTATTGATATCCACTTTGTTCCAGTTTGGAAGTATTGAATGATATTCATAATATTTGTTAACAGTTATTGACTAATACTCATAACACTTCCTAGGGGTTATAAAATTAGATACTCATAATAGTTATTTGTTTAGAGTCATTAATTTATACAAGGAATACTTACAGGACGTTATCTACTGAGTACCTAGAATATATTTTTATACATTTTACTAGGTATGTACACTACTTAATGGAGATAATGTACTGTATTGGAGGTTTCATATTGAATATTCAAAATACTTACCAAATGTTATGTAAAGAATATCAGTTGAATGTTATTCACTAAATTCCAAATAAATACCTGATTAAATATCATAATACACGTTGGGAGAAGGTTATTATTCAATATATACCTGTTGGATATTTAACACTAGATATCCACAGTTCATTTTAATATTATTTATATATTCCACAATATCTGTCTGAGATTATTTAACATATTCCAGAATACCCGTTGGAGGTTGTTTGCCGAATACGTAGAAAATCCGTTGAAATTGTATTTCACAGTATGTATTAGGGATTATTCGATACAATCCACAATGTCTGTTGAATGTTACTTATTACATATCCAATGTTATTTCCCACATATATAGTCACATATGGAAAAACGCTTGTAAGCCAGAAACGTGGAGTGTACATATTTCTTCTTGTAGTTTAGTGTACTAGACACCATTCACTGGATGACGAGCATGTCCATGAACCTTGTGGTAATCTGTACTGTTTATTACCTCTTGGCCATGTTGCAAGTCATAATCCACTACACTCGTGATTTGGTCTGACTCCGAACCGTGTGCTTCGAGAGAGCCATAGTCATTAAGATAGGGATCACGCTCATCCGGCCAGTCCATATATTGGTCATAAATTCTATTTCTGGCACCGCAGTGAGGATGGTTAGATGAGGAAGACGTCACTGTTTGATGTTCTAGAGTCTCGTCAGACTTGGGTAACATGACATGTTGATCAAACTCCGATGAAAGCTGTAAATATAACTTAGTTTTAAGACTATTGTTGAAAACAAGCGTTTTTAAGTTTACTTTTAAGCATATACGTGTATTTATTTAAATATATAATTGAACAAAAATAGCACTGGTTCTATCAGAACTATATATAATCAATAATTTATTTAATTCGTTTCATATGTCAGGGTTAATACAAATTTACACTTCTAAAAGTTTTCGGCTTACAGTTCACCAAGTGCGCATGTTCCACTATGTTTGATAACCTAAAACGCCACCTGATGGAAGCAAGCATTTTTGATACGAGATTGTATGTTTTTATTTTAGTAAAAACATCAACATAGTTTGGTTGTTGAGTGTTGCTGTGAACCAGGATATAGCTCTTCTCGAAATGAATTGACAACTGAACATATGGATTTTCTTGGATCAAGCTAAGTTTTACTGAGCAGTAAGTAAACAATAATTATTTCTCTTCTGTTGGTTTATTTTTGAATTAACTGTGGTCTGTAGTTTATACTCGTGTTAAAATTGTGAGCAATCTGATGGCTACTCAGGAAGTGTTGTCAGATTTCAACGACAGCCCTTTTATTCATGTACTTAACATTCGTTCTTCAGCCGTGAGGAATCGAACCTCGAATTTTAGCTTTACTGGTCCGCAAATTTACCACTGATCCACCAGGTAACACTGCATGCACATTCCAAATTTTTCACTAACACATCAATAAAATCCATCAATGAACACTTACTGCTACTATCACAGAAATTTATTGTAAAAGCTTTTAAACTGGCAAGTTTACGAGTGTATGATAAAATCACAGTTATTATTTGTATAAAACAATAACCGAGCTTTAAAATAAATTTTGTTTACGAGAAACCCACTTGAAAAAAATGTATCTCAGAACGACTGGTATGGGTATTAACACTTTTATTGGTAAGGAGAGAACAACGTTTCGACCTTCCTAGGCCATCTTTAGTAAAAGTGTTAATACCCATAACAGTCGTTCTGAGATAAAATGACCTTTGTTGAAGCAAACGTGTATTTTGTAACTCTTTATGAAACAAAATAGATATTAACTAAATTTAAGTAAAAATACAAGTAAGGAACGTTTAGGATAGTTTACAACACCAAAACTCCTGCTTTAATTCAACTAAAATATCCAAAATAGATAGTCTAGGTTTCGATTCTTGCTCAATCGTAAATCTAATGTTTTCTATTTAAACACTAAGTCGTAGAAGAAACTGGATGCGCGATAAGAATCTGAAACTATTTTTCAAAACAGTTTTGGTAATGAAAGCATTAGATTCCATTCTAACCTGAATTAGACTTTAGTAGTTAGTATGAAAAAGTATTTGAGAGACTGTTAATACAAATAGATCAAAGATTTACTTTTTCCAGTGTAAGACTATTTAACCACAGGTCGTCAACCTTTGTTTATTTTATTTAAAAAAAATTATGGCAAAAACAGCGGTAAGCTTTCACACTTTTCATGAAATGGCTAATCCATTTTCTGCTATGTTTCAGATTAAGTCAACATATATGTATTTGAAAACATTAGGCAAGCTCATCGTTGAGGTTTCGTTTGTTAAGTTTAGCCCCCAACTACACGTGGATTATCTGATTTACCCGTCTCTAAGTTAGCAGTGTAAGACTAGAGGGAAGGTAGCTTTTATCACCACCTACCGGCAACTCTTGAGCTACTTTTTTTATCAACGTAATAACGCCCCCACGGCTGACAATGCGAATATGTTTAGTGTAACTGGACTCGAACACACGACCCTTAGACTGAGAGTCGAGCGCCTTAACCCTTTGCCTGTACCAGGCCCTAGCGTTAACGACAAAAATATTTTTACTAAGTTAAATATTTGTATTGTACTCTTAAATTTTTAAAATCCTTGATCTGGTAGGCAGCGAAATGAAATATGGAGACAGAGCGTGGTTTGTTATTCATTGTTAAAGAACGTGTAAGAAGTTAATCAGAATGTTTGGTAGATAGCAATTTAGTTATTAAAGTGTATGCGTAAAAGTAAGTATATGAGGCGACGAGACATGATCAGAACAAGAACATCTCTTTTAGTAGTGGTATTGGACAGCAGGATTGCTGTAGTTAAACAACGTGGTCGAAAAGTTATATTTTAACGTTCAACTGTTGTGTTTAATAGAATAATCATAAATATAATTTCTAATGTGAGGTATTTTGTCCCCCAGTGGCACAGCATCCTGGAATGTCAACGCTCGAGACTAGGTTTCGATACCCCCTGGTGGGCAAAGTACAGACAACCTATTGTGTAGATTTAGGTGATTAATTTCCAACAAAGAAACAAAGTGATAAATATTTATTATAATATCTTTTTACATGAATTTTGTTTATGGTTTCTTCCTTCATGTAAAATTTTAGCAATGTAACCGTAATTTTTATTTGTAAATGTTGTAGCTTCAAATTAAAATTAAGCAGTATACGATGTCATAGTTTCAATGCAAAATATTTTAAAACTGGTAAGTACACTCTACAAAAACAAGCGTTTCAACATCTAGTAGTGTTACAACTCTATTTTGTTGACGAATCGAAGTTTCAGTGGAGCTAGTGGTAAACTAACAGTACTGAGTTGTACAATCTGTATATGCGTGAGCTACATAAACACAACATAGAACAAGTGTTATTGGTGTGGTATTGTTGACTTAAACTACAGAAGTTGGCCAGAAAAATCTCCAGTTTATAAAGTTTGGTGTGTTTGCAATGGTGGAAGATAAATGGAACTTAGTGTGTTAGGAAACGATTTTACATTTACGAACCATGGCCAGGTGGTTCAGGCTCTAGACTCGTACCCCGAAGGTCGCTAGTTCGAATCCCCCTCACAGGAAACATGCTCGCCCTTTCAGCTGTGGGGGCGTTATAATGTGACCAAACAAACAATTATGAATAGTTATATAAGAATGGTAATATCTTTAAACGTATATTTAAAACACAAAACTAAACAATGGACTATTTCTGGTCATACTAAATAACTTTTACAGTACTGTTATAACTATTTACAAAGGAATAGAGCTTATATTAACTAACTTAAAATTTTAAGGTGAGATGTAATTAAAAGTTCATTAAAGTATTATTATTTGCCATTAAGCTAACCCTATTTAACAATACAACAATAAACGGTTTCAAACTCCGTTTCAGTAGGGGCACGACCTTAATTTCTGCCGATGGAACCTAGTGCCGCCCCTACTGACAAACTTAAAAGTTGCAATCTATTATTCGTCTTCGAGTGATTTGAATGATTTACCCAAGGTTTTATTTAAATTTTTATTTTTGTCACTACTTTTTACTAAAGCCGAGTATATCACAGTGGCTAGCGTGATGGGTCTTGGGTCTTCAGTTCCACAGTTCTCACCCAGTTATCGCTAATATTTAAAACAAAATAATGCTCTGCATTTGGAGCTGCGAGTACATTTTGGAAGCACAGGTTAAATCTCACTATTTGATTAGAGTAGTTCAAAAGTTGGCAGTAGGTGGTGTTGACTAGCTACCTGCCTATTATCACTGTTAAATCAAAATAATTCACAAATATATATATATATATATAGCCCACGAGTAGATTTGTGTGGCGTTTAAAATACGCCAAACCAAATCTTTTACATCAACGCTAAATTTGTGTGCTGACAAAGGTAAACTATATACGAACCTGATCTTCTAACCTCATGGTGTGTTTATAATTTTAGTGTTTTTTAATGCTCACTATTATACAGCAGAATTGTGATTTCTTGGTTCATTATACACATTAACATAAATTATCGCCTTGAAACGAAAGCAACACACAGGATTATTCAAGACTTGTGAGATAAACATTTGCATTTTTTTTCTGTCAAGAAACAACGATAGTTTAAGACTATTATGACAGATAGATCTTTAAAACATAAGCTTCCATAGTATAGTAACTTTCAATAAATATCAGGTTAATAAATAAATGGGGAACAATTATTAGGGACATGCCTTTTCCGACCTCCTTGCGCGTGTTCTGTCACTTGTAAATCGAACTGGAGGAGTGGAATTATGTCTTGACAGACCAACACTTCCTGCTGTATGATCCAGTCGAGGAGAGAGGATGGGACGGGGGACAGTGGGAGGAGATGCCTTTACAGGAGGGTGTAAGGCTTCCCAGTATTTTTCTAGGATCTCCCCCAGGTGTTCACAAGCGTCTTCTAGTTGATTCTCGTCCAGTATCGCGTCGAACATTTCCTATCAAAATGAGTATATCTGTAGAAACCAGCTATTCTACAAACTTTACCGCCTATTATTAAGCTTTAAAATTAACATTTAAATAATCATACTCATCAGGCTTTCCTTTAAAGATTAAAACGAATTTAAAAAAGGATATCGAGCTACGTGTTACAAAAAACACAAAAGGAGAATTTGTTCAGGAACAAGGACGTCCAGTCAGAGGAAGCACAGGGTAAACTTTTCTTTAAGGAAAAGAGATACAAAGTTATAGGCGAAACTGGGCTAACTTTCTCTAAAAACAGAGACGAACACTTACTAGAAACATAGAACTAACTTTCTTTAAAGAACAGAGACGAAAACTTACTGGAGACACGGAACTAATTTTTATTTAAGGAATATTTAGTAAAGACACTGTGTTACATTTTTTAACGTAAGTAATTTATCGAAGTATAACTGGTTAACGTTACTATAAAAAAATACTTACAGGTGGACACTGAGCTAACTTTTCTGCTGCGACCATCTGAACATTCAGATTTCTACTTTGAGACTTTCCTCTGGATTTAATCAACCGCTGAAGAACCTATATCAATAGAATAAAGCCGCTATAAAATCTAAACCATTCACAATAAACATGTTGCATGATCTAAAGCAGACGAACACAATCGTAATTGGACCTGAAACTAATGCAATACAGTCGTGACATAAAGTTATATGTTGAAACATTAATAATACAATAGTTGAAGGACCTAGCAAACAGAAGAACTATAAGACTCGGTATTTATAACTGTGGTAAAGTCTAAAACAGTCAAACTAATCGTCAGATTCAGTCTACGTTTTCTCATCTGTTTGACTAATTAATGCCTTCAAAGTTCACAGCTTTCTTTCCTCGACATGAAGAGCTATACAGTGAAGGATATTTTCCTTTCTCTCACGTATTACACTGCGACACTAGAAAAGAAATCGTTTTGAGATCACGATGTTTTGAACTACAATCCTTGCGGTGAATCCTAAATATCCTAGGTTATACTGCGGGTATCGAAACTCGTAAACTAGCATTGGCTACCTTAATATATACCAGTTTTATCTTTAAAGTTAAGAAGATTTTTAGCTTTATTTCAGAATACATATTGATAAAACTGTTTAATACCTTTTTCCAATCATATTTCTTAACCTGAACGAAACAAGCTAAATACTTTAATATTACAAGGATTGAAACTCCTAGAAACAAACTAACTTAAACCTAAATATAGTAATACCACAGTAACAAGTCTCTTAGAAACCAAGAAACTCAAATACGTATATCAAATTAGCTGGTATGAGTATTAATACTTTTAGTAATAAATCAGAGAACAATTTTTCAACCTTCCCAGATCATCTTCAGGTTGATCTTCTTTGATTTTGTGTTTGTTTACATTTGTTTCCCTACATAGTATCTGGGTATTTCCTAAGTTTACGTTGTGTTTATTTGATTTGAGTGTTCAAAAACGTGTGAAGTTGTTGTTGTTTTTTGTCCTTTGAATCTAGTTTCGATTTTTCTGCTTGTTTCTCCAACAAAGAAGTCGTGGCAGTTGTTACATTGTATTTTATAAATAATGTTGATGTTGTGTTTGTCAGTGTAGTTTTAACATAGTATGAATTTTAGTTTTTGTACCTGGTTTTTCAAAGAATTTGGTGTTTTCTGGAATGTTGTGTTTTGTTATAAGTTTTTTATTCCCAAATGTTGGTTATTTTTTCGCTGATGTCTGGAACATGTGGTATGCAGCAGTTTAACGTTTTGTAGTTTCTTGTATTTTGGGATTTACCATTGTTTGTTTCTTGTTGATCTAGGCGTGTGCGTATAATTTTTTTCAGCGGTCTTTGAAGGAAATTTGTTGATGTTGATGAAGTGTTATTTTTGCTGTTGATTTAATCGTTAATTGTATCGAGTGAACATAGTTTTATGGCTGTGTTTATTTGGTTTCTTACTATGGTGTGTTTTTGTTTTGTTTCATGTGTTAAGCCCCAGCAAAGTATAATCAAGTATGGGTGATTTTTCTGTGGTATTCTGTTTTGAATTATATATCGGTTATTGTGATTTTGAGGTTAAGAAATACTACTTGTTTAGTTATTTCCTATTCACATGTGAACTAAATGTTGGTGTGTACAGAGGTAATGTGGTTGAGAAAATGAAGTGTGTTATGTAGATGTGAATCCACAAAACCATCAACATAATTTCACATAAAAATCTGAAAACATAGCCTCACAATGATATTAATTTTATAAACAACCTAAAACAAGACAACAACATTATAATTCTGAAAGCATATAAAGGTAACGCTAAAGTTATAATGAACACAAATGAATAATTCAAAAAATGAGCAACATCTTGTCAGATACAAACATATTTAAACTAATAAACACAAATCCTACAAAAACACACGAAAACCAGTTAAACAAATACTACTACATATGAAAAAACCAACACAATCTCAGACAACCTTTATTTTTACATACGAAAGACCGATTCACACACACCACATTATACGGCATCCACAAACCTCACAAACCCAAACCACTACGACCCATAATGTCGACCTATGAATAAGTTAACTATAACCTCGGTAAATATATATAGTGTGGGCATTTTCTAAATATGTAACATCAGCAGACTCCTTTTTCGAAGACTCTTTCAACTTTAAATATATCTTAATTAAATAAATCATAGTCTTAATGGCCAGTTTTGATGTAATCTCCTTCTTCACAGAAGTCCTAACAACTGGATCCTGCAAGATAGCTTTAGAACTTTATATCCAAGACCCTAACATATTGATACACATCCCAAGCAACCAATTGGCAACCCTTATGCAATTCACTACCACCAAAACTAACTTTATGTTCAATAACCCAAACTATCTACAAATAAATGGTACAAGTATGGGGAATCCCGTGTCGCCAGTTCTAGTTAACATTTTCATGACACAGATTGAATCACAAGTGATCAATTCAGCCTTACACCCTCCACTATACTAGTATAGGTATGTTGACGATACAATTGCTGAATCCACATCTACAGAACACACATTTAGTTTTTTTTTCAATCATGTTAACTTGATACACCCCAACATTAAGTTCATCTGTAAACGGGAAACACTAACCAAACAGCATTTCTTAATCTCAAAATCGCTAGAACTGATACACAATTCAAAACAGAAATCTACAGAAAAATCACCCACACTGGATTATACATTCCCTGGGACTCGGCACGTGAAAAAAACAACAACTCAACATATTAAGAAACCAAATAAACACAAACACAAAACTATTCTCACTTTTTAAAATTAATAATGCAATCAACAATATAAAACAACACTTCATCAACGTCAACAAATTTCCTCAAATAACCGTAGAAAAAATTATACGTACACACCTAGACCAACAACAAACAAACAACAATAAATCCCAAAATACAAGAAACTACAAAACGTTAAACTGCTGCATACCACATGTTCCAGACATCAGCGAAAAAATGACCAACATTTGGAAAAAAAAACTTATAACAAAACACAGCATTCCAGAAAACACCAAATTCTTTGAAAAACCAGGTACAAAAACTAAATTTCATACTATGTTAAAACTACACTGACAAACACAACATCAACATTATTTATAAAATACAATGTAACAACTGCCACGACTTCTATGTTGGAGAAACAAGCAGAAAAATGGAATCTTGATTCAAAGATTTGTGTTCAAAATACCTTCACATGTTTTCGAACAGTGCAAATCAAATAAACACAACAAAACCATAGAAAATATCCAGATATTAAGTAGGGAAACAAATATAAACAAACGCAAAATGAAAGAAGCCTTACTTATAAAACAACTAAATCTAAAATTAAACCAATACAGAGGAACACCTTTCTACCTGTACTAATTAATAACCTAACATCCAACAATATAATCTCGTCCCTATGACAAGCGCCCGGCAACAGTCAGTTGCCAACTCTCTTTTTGTTAACCTGAAGATGACCTAGGAAAGTCGAAAGGTTGTTCACTGCTTTATTATTAAAAGTGTTAATACCCATATCAGTCGTTATGATCTACATTTTTATTCCAAGTGGGCTTCTCGTAATCAAGTAAAACTCAAATACGGTAATACCACAGTAACAAGTCTCTCAGATACTGTAAATGTGTTCGGTTGTGTAGTAAGCCTTTGCTACTCATCACTTAACGTAAGTCTTTCTACGAGATTTTGAGGATAATAATTCTATAATTTCATAAGATGCAGTTTACGATACACGTTCATTAAACTGGAAACTGGATTTCTAAAAATGTTCAAAGATGTTAAATCTGCTGTCAGTCTGGTGTTCTAATACAAATAATATAATGTAGGTCAGTCTGGTGTTCTAATACATATAATATAATGTCGGTCAGTCTGGTGTTCTAATATACATAACATAATGCAGGTCAGTCTGGTGTTCTAATACATATAATATAATGTAGGTCAGTCTGGTGTTCTAATACATATAATATAATGTAGGTCAGTCTGGTGTTCTAATACATATAATATAATGTAGGTCAGTCTGATGTTCTAATACATATAATGTAATGAATCTATTCAATTTGACTGCTATCTGTGAAAACCCAAAACCGTTACTATTGTTCCTTTTAAAATTACAAAATGTATAAAGAAATTAATACAACTCTCACAACTGTTTTCTGTAAATAGACAAAACAACTGATCAGATTAAAATTTTCAATTATTATATTAGCTAAGATTGAAGTCAACTTCCTGGTTACTTCAACTTGCTGATATATTATGTATATGTGTCAAAAAATGATATTCCTTCGTTGTAAAACATAATAAAGTTAGCTTTTAAAGATAATTCCTGCAGGAAACCAATCGTAAGTTTTTGATGAAAACTCTCGTTTTAATAAACAAAGACGAGCGTGTCTTTTTACCGTCCGAATAGTTCATAAAACATAGATACAAACACAGGTTACGAGAGTCAAGACTTCTGTTTTTATTTGTTTAAATGTCTTGTTTTCTTTAGTCGAAGGCTACACTGTAAAAATTGCTATCAAAAGTGTCAAACAATTTTATTCGACACATACAAAGATTATTTCACACCTTTACATAGCTCGGTTCATGGATTTAGGGCTAATCTAGGTTAGACATATATTAAGAGATATTACCGAGATTACGGACAAAATATTGTTAATAATGCTGGTATCCAACGGTTGATTCAATAGGTTTTAGTTTTATTAAGTGCCCTTCATTTATTATATTTTATTGTTCCTCTTGGTTTGTTCGTTTCAACAGTGGAGTTATTTATATTTATATTGTTACAGTTCATATCGCGACGACCAGTCAAGCTCTGTCTGACAACCGTGCATATGGACAATAACCTAGCAGCGTGGTTTTCATTGTAAAAGAATTCTTGGTAAGGTTGTTATGTCTATAGCACACCACCTTTTCCACATTTCATCTAGCTTAGGAAGACAAAGGTTTCCCAGCATCTATTTAAACATTTCAATCCTATAGAAAAACACAGGCACTGCATCCGGCAACTCGGCTGGTATGCCTTAATATGGAATAGGATGAATATTCATTTCATTTTACAGCTGACTGAGGTAGGGAACATTTAAACTGGAGGTGTGGCTGGAAGTTTTACTTGGTTAACCTACGTCCTGTTAATCTCGTCTACAAGTGGATAGTCTTCTGGTTACGCTGCCTACTGTTAAATGGGATCCGTGAACGACTTTTGTCACTAAGCTTAGTGCTCGTCCATTCTCACCTATTACAAGTTGCCACACTTTGTTTCCAACGGCTGAGAAACGATTTGTTTTATGTATTTTTCTATATGGTTCTGGTTCTCCAAGTTGATCCACATTTGTTTAACAGTGTCAAAAGCCAGCATAAAACCATCTACGTAATGTCAAACAATGCCAAAATGTAGGTCACAAACAGGTTGTTCGTTCAACTGGGACTTTATAACGAGTGTGATTTTCAAGTGACTTGGTCATTTGCACATTGAAATTTGTTTTGATACAACCCACTGCACTACGTATATTGTTAACGTACACTGATCATAAATTATTAATAATCTTCGTAGGACGAAGACAAAAGTGTAAGTGCTTGTTTCAAAGCATGTCTTAAACACTTTTACAATAAAAACTTACAAATAACCACGTAGATGACCCAACAATGAATTACCCATGTTAGCTGTCCTTCAAAGTACTAGTTGAAGTTATTGCCTGAACTTGCATTGGGTTAGAAGTAACATTAATAATACATTCAATATTGAAATTGATTAATCTAATAACCATTCTACCAGATTACCAAGGTTTTCATCATTTAACGAACTTTGAGATCCAATCTATATTAACTTGAACCAGACTAGTAATGCTACATCATGTTACGTCTTCTACTAGAAAAATATTTAAACTTAAGAAATTTTGTAAAAATCAAATAAATGTCGTAATAACAAACACAGCCAGAAACACGAGCACGGACGTCAAATGTAATTGTCGCACGACCTAAAACACACACATTACAATCAGTTTCAGTTCCATTTTTTTTAAAACTAAGGGGCAAATGAGTCATATGAGAGGGTCAACTCTAAAATACATTATTCGATTCATTGTTCCCCAATGATTAGGAGGCTGTTCTGCTCGACGTTAGTCAGATATCGATACTGTTAGTATGCAGGGCACAGATGTCCCATTGCGTGTTTTGGCTTTGCACTTAACAACAACGAGTTAAATTAATTTACAGCATTAGCTTGAGTGGAGAACAAAGTTTCAGGGGGATGTCCCTCCTGTAGCGCTTTCTCTGGTCACAGCAGTTTTATGACTTTCAACAGACCCTAATGAGGTCATTGTACGATATTAAATAAATCTGCTATACGTATTAGAGGTCCTAATTCAGATATGTTGCAATTATTGTAAATCCTTAACCATTCACAATAAACCGTTAATTAATATATAATATTTCATCATGATAATAAGAGACTATTGGTACTTTTATAAAATTCGGTAACAGCCTTCAAAAAATTGAAAGTTGACAAAAACTACTAACACTATCAGGCACAATTGAAGTTCTTTTTCACGATAGTAAAACTTTGTACGGAGCTGAAAAGCAACATCAGGATGAAACAATCCACTTGGCTTTCTCATGTATCAGTACATATTAAGGGTGTGTCACAGAAAGTAGACTGCATGCTTTTATAGACACTGTGGTATAGTGAAAAATCCATAATTCATAAAATATATAACAATTAATTATATAAAGACCGGCCTAATTGCGATCGTAGCTTTATTACCTAAATGATGAAGATGTACACGAGAATGAGGAATAGGTCGTCACGGTTACGTGTAGGAACAAATGAATTTTTATTGTAACAAAAAAAACAACAAATCTATTATATTAGAAAAATCACAGTCGTCATGGAAACGATCGTACAGAAGTACTTGTTCATTAGCTGCAAAATCATTTTACAGATCTTAAAACTGAAGTTTTATGAAACTAAAAAACTGACGACGCATTTCATGAAAGTTTACAAAATATGTAGTCGAATATAAACTATCTTAAATTGAAAATAACTTCCTTTGCTATAATAGAAATAGATTGTATCGATAAAGAAATTTTGGGCTTACCAAAAACTAGCATTTAACGTTTACGGTAATTTTTTTTACCCCATTACAAAGAACGCTTTGTTACGTCATACAAATTCACAATACTGTAAATGGAAATGAATATTTGATTCACCTTTGGGGAAGATATTTTAAGATATACAATAATAGGCGATAGGGAAGTCTTGGTAAGTTGGGAAGGGTGGTTTATTGTATCACAGTCTAATACCACCAGCTGTAACGTCCGAGCTATTTCAAATATTCTTTCTATTTCCTCCTGGACCTTAGCTGAAAAGAAAGAAAATTTAAATTCACTAATTGTATTCATCAAAACTGCAAAGATTTCACTCTTACTTTAGGCTTAATAGCAGTTCAAGTTAGTTTAATTATACGAGCAATATCTTGTGAATTTTTCCACCAAAATAGTCGTTACACTACACAGTTATAGGTTCACGAACAACGTTAAACATGATTCAGAATAGTCGAATACATTGACAAGGTATTCAGGTCAACAACAGTTACAAAAACGAGTACAGTGTGTTTGGAATATTATCATTAGACAGTCTTCTAATTTTCCAAATTCCTAAATCTCCAAATAAAGTATTAAAATATAATAGGCCTAATGTATGAGAAGTATATTTAGTTCTAATAATGCTTCGCCAGTTTGGAAGAAGCGTTCGCACCATAACAGTCACTGTTGAAAAGATTGTCAACACCTTCAGGTAAAATTATTAGGTGGGTAACAATGTTAATATGCTTATTACATTATATTACCAAATTCCACGGCACTTAATCTTATCCAGGTGGTAAGGGCGCTCGCCTTGCAATCCTGAGTCGCAGATATGAATATTTTGCTCTTTCAACTGTGGGGGTGTTATTATAGGACGCTCAATCTCATATTCGTCGGTACTTGCGTAACCAAAGAGTTGGAAGTAGGTGGTGATGACTTGTTCTAGTCTTTCACCGTTAAATTAGGGACGGCTAGTGCAGATAGTCCTCATGTAGCTTTGAGCAACATTACAAAAAACCAAATTGTACATCTATTCATACACATGACATAACACAAGTTTACAGTTCTACAACGATAAAGTTCAGGATTCAAACCCTTGCTGTTGGCAGAACGCAGATAGCCCATAGTATAGCTTTACAGTAAAATAGACAGAGATTTATGTTAAAAATTGCGAGTTGAAGTGTGCGTAAAACAGTGGAAGAGTTTCTCTTCTTTTATATATATAAATATTTCTTGTTCATAACTGAACAAATAGAATTTGTGCATATTTCTTTCTCTTGTAAATTTGACCCTAATGTTTCACTTTTCAGTCAAAAGAAGGAAAAGTCGAGCGCTGTGTTAACTAAGTTTATTGGATCTGTCACCACCATGAAGACAAAATTGTCTATACTTACAACTCTAGTAAGTCTACTTTATACCACTCTGAGAAAGAAAACAAACTAAATCATTGGCTTAGTTTGTTTGTTTGAGTATTCGCGTAAACACTTGAGAGAAGGCAGCTTGTCATCACCATCCATCGCCAACTCTCAAGCTACTCTTTTACTAACGATAACTTTTATAAATTCAACTTGTTTCTTCAAACGTTTTTCTCTGCTTACTCTTTTTCACGATGCTTCCATGGACCCTAACACCCTCACAACTGAAATGGCAAGCATGTTTGGTGTGACTGAAATTCGAATCTGTGACCCTCAAATTACGAATGAAGCACCCTAGTCATGTGGCCATACCGACCCGGTTGGTTTAGCTTCTACGATGTAGGGAACAGTTGTGCTAGACTGTAAATATATGGGCCCATGGCTCTCTTCCGTGGTTGAAAAATATTGCTTTTCACATTGGGGTTGTGGGTGACGCTCACGTCCCACTGTTTCACTAGAGTAGCTCAATAGTTGACGGTGAGTGCTAAAGACCAGTTGCCTTCCTTCTACTCTATCAGTTCATTATTGGCTGATAGGTTTGCGCGAATATCGGAGATAAAAAATATGCAACGTAAAGGGTCTCTTACATAAGCACGACGCGCGACTACTGGATTTCTCCACAATAGCTCGTTTACTTGGGTTGTTCAGCAAAGATCGCTTGGCCAAGGAGATGTCGGACGTCACCCGTGTGATGATAATCCTAAAACAAAAAAAATCTAATAAGTTACAACAAAACATTTGTAACAGAGGCATGATAAACACATAAATACTCATTAAAAAAGCGGTAAACCTGTTATCATTCTTATGTTTAATGCAGATTTTAAGAAAAAATGTTTCCAAAATTTTGAGCCTGAAACGTGCAGAAAGTAAGAATAAATCAAAGGTATTTTGCAAACTTCACAATGTTCCATTTTAAATATCCGACTTTAAAATTGTGTTTGTTAATGTTGTCTAACATCATAAGAAGAACAATGGCAAAATAATTTAAGATAGTTTTGACAAATTTCAGAAATATACTCAAAATATTTCCTGAAACAGACTATGTTTACGAAACAGCTTAACTTGACTAATGCCAACGATAACAAGTGAAGTAGTTTACATCATCTCACATGTAATTAAGAATACAGACGATTAACTTTGCTTTCATCTAATCACTGTTTAGATCGCTTTGCTTTAATTCGAAGGCCATATATCTCACTCACACTTAGATCACAGAAACAACATATATTAACGCTAAATAACTTTTATAAATTCAACTTGTTCTTTAAAAGACTTTTTTCTCTGCTTACCATTTTCACGATGCTTCCATGGACCCTGGCCGGGCGAGTTAAGGCGTTCCACTCCTAATCTGAAGGTCGCGTGTTCGAATCCCCGTCGCACCGAACATGCTCGCCCCTTCAGTCGTGGGAACGTTATAATTGACGGTCAATACCATTATTCGTTTGTAAAAGTGTAGCCCGAGAGTTGGCGGTGGGTAATGATGACTAGCTGCCTTCCCTCTAGTTTTACACTACTAAATAAGAGACGGCTAGCACAGATAGCCCTCAAGTAGCTTTGCGCAAAATTCAAAACAAACCGATCCATGAACCCTACAACGTCGTCAACACGCCCATAGATTAGGCGCAAAAACGCTGAAAAATGTTGTACAAAACAAAACACAAAAAGGCATGATGAGGTCTGGGTAATGATTCTTGATGCATCTCAGAACGGCTGGTATGAGTGTTAACAAATGGGATGGCCAATAAGTTTGAGAACAGATCGTGTATAACCACCAAAAAACACATGTAGAAGGAGCGTTTAGAATTAGAAACAACGCAAAACATGCAAGTGTTCAGAATGTAATAAGAAACATTGTCATATCCAACCATGTAGCATGTGAGATATCGGCCATGACCCCTTCCCCCGAAAAAAAAAAGAACAAGAAGCAACCAGCGTAAGTTTTAAACTCCATCATACTCACAAAAGAGGTATCGAAAGGAAGTGGTTAAAAGTTAAGAAGTTAATCGCTTTCTTTCCAAAATACAAGGTATGTGAGATAGTCATCGTGGAAGAGATTTGGTTATGATGGTCTGTTACCAAAGTTGATCGAACAATAACTCGATGTAACAAATCAGTTACATTCACAGGACGCACAGCTGCATTTCACAAGACGAGTTTTTGACATGTTGTTTCCAAACTTTAAAAAATGAGTTAAAATAAACTTGTAAGTTGTTATTTCCCCCTTACCTGCCTTCGAACTTATGTTTTAAGAAATCAAAAATGGCTTTCTGCATCATGTCCGTGACTTCATATCCCTTAAGAGATGGACCGACGAGGACCACTGGCCGGACGGAAGGCACTACATCGTATGGTGGAATGCTTTCTGTCTAAAAAGATTTAACAGAAAAAAAATACTAGTTTCCTTATGACACTCTTCCAAATTCTAGTCTAAATTAGCCTACTTTTACAATTACATAAAAAATCAGATGTAGGTTTCTTCTTTATACCTGTCAACAAATTTAAGTTATGCTACAAACAGAAAGAGTTGATAAGAAGAAAACTTCTAAAGTGCACATTTCATTTTTAATGAAAACAAAGAAAATCGTAATGACTACGCTGGAATTTAGAAGAAAACAAATATTCGATGTTTAACGTAAGAAACTCAGTTTGTATGATACAAGCAAGCTTTCTTAGATTCTAAACAGAATATATTTAACATATATTTGACCAAACCTGTAACCACCACAAAAATTCTAAATAACTTTAATTAACTTTTTTCTTCCAATAAAATCTGCGGATTAAATCGTAATATTACAATTATTTATCCTTAACAGCTTATATCTGTTTTTATTTAATTTTATACTTTCATTGTTCTTTGAGCCTAATATTAAATTAAGCGGTTAAAGCCTCACGACGAAGACAACCCAAGTTTCGGTATTGAATGACGTCAAGTGAACATTAAAAACCAAAGCAAAAATAATGAAATGAATTTCCAAACTATGAAAAAAACTTGCATAATTTTTAAACTTGATTTCTGAACAACGATTTGATTCTAAGATTACTAATATAAAATAATATTAAAATAGTTTAATTTTCAAATTAACTGTGTTAAAAGGTCGTGACACGCGCACTTTGACTCACCCCAAACAGATCGGGTTGACCCTTACCTTGACGACATAACACGTGCGATTTTCCTGTGAAAATATATTAACATTCAACAAACTACAGGAAATTAAGAAAACAAAATCCTACGTCTTGTACTTTGTCGTAGTTTAGATCAGTCCAAGTAATTCATTTTCCCGATATCTAATTCTCAGTGTGACAAAAATGTTCGATGCTGTCGCTTGTTTACAGAGGTTTATTTGTACGTATTGAACTAACGCTTTTGTATCTCATTGAAACTTCTTGATGGTTAACATTTTGTCAGTACTACGTTCTGTGAATGTAATGACACTGAGAACAATTCAAACAAAATAAGATAATCACGCTCAATTTAAGTCCTTGAATATTGTCCTTCCTCTTCAGATTACGAAGTCAATACGGTGACTCATGTCACAAACTTACGTATGATTTACTTCTCACCTTCTTTGAGTCAGTGTATTGCCTGATTTATGTGACAAAACTGATGTTTGATCAAC
Source organism: Carcinoscorpius rotundicauda (assembly GCA_011833715.1). NCBI lineage: Eukaryota > Metazoa > Arthropoda > Merostomata > Xiphosura > Limulidae > Carcinoscorpius > Carcinoscorpius rotundicauda. The sequence continues at coordinate 35,355,762 of CM022401.1, forward strand.
TTTTTACCTTCTTTACGTCAGTGTAACGACTGATTCAAGTAACAAATCTGATGTTTGATCAACTTTTCACCTTTCTCAAGTCAGTGTGATAACAGATTCATGTAAGAAGTTGATGTTTAATGTACTTCTCACCTTCTTTATGTCAGAGTAAGGAAAGATTCATGTGAAAAACTGATGTTTAATCTACTTCCCACCTTCTTTAAGCCAGTTTAATTACTGATTTGTGTAATGACTTGATGTTTGGTCTGCTATTTACCTTCTTTAAGTCACTGTGATAACTAATTCATGAAACAAACTGATGTTTGATCTGTATCTCAGAATGGCTGGTAGAGTATTAACACTTTTATCGATAAGGTAAAAACAACGTTTCGACCTTCCTAGGTCACCTTCAGGTTAAAAGGAAAGAGTTTGAATGTAAACGTTGATGGACACATGTCTTAGGGACAAGAGTATAAATGGGTACAGGATTGTAGGGGATGTTGCAGTTGGATGTTAGGTTATTAATTAGTATAGGTATAAAGATGTTCTTTTATATTGGTTTAATTTTGGTTTTAGTTGCTGTATAAGTAGGGCTTTTAGTTTTTTGGATTTGTTTATATTTGTTTCCCTACTTAATATCTGGGCATTTGCTATGGTTATGTTGTGTTTTTTTTTCATTTGTAGTGTTCCAAAACGTATGAAGGCGACTTTTTGTGTTCTTTGAATCAGGTTTCTATTTTTCTGCTTGTTTCTCCAATATAGAAGTAGTGGCAGTTGTTGTATTGTATTTTATCAATTATGTTGGTGTTGTGTTGGTCAGTATAGTTTTTACATTGTATGAATTTTAGTTTTGTACCTGGTTTTTGAATAAATTTGGTGTTTACTGGAATTTTGTGGTTTTGTTATACGTTTTCCCAAATGTTGGTTATTTTTTCGCTGATGTCAGAAACATGTTATGCAGCAGTATAAGGTTTTGTAGTTTGTTGTAACTTGGGATTTATTGTTGTTTGTTTATTGTTGGTCTAGGTGTATGTGTATAGTGTTTTCCACATTTTTTTGAGGAAATGTGTTCATGTTGATGAAGTGTTGTTTTATTCTGATGATTGCATCATTAAGTTTACAAAGTGAGAATAGGTTTGTGGCTGTGTTTATTTGGTTTCTTAATATGTTGAGTTTTTGTTTTTGTTTCATGTGCTGAGTCCCAGGAAATGTATAATCCAGTGTGAGTGATTTTTCTGTGGGTTTTTGTTTTGAATTGTGTATCGTTTCTAGTGATTTTGAGGTTGAGAAATGCTATTTGGTTAGTTTTTTCCTGTTCATAGGTGAACTTAATGTTGGGATGTATCAAGTTAGCATGATTAAAAAACTAAGCATGTGTTCTATAGATGTGAATCCAGCAATTGTATCATCAACATACCTGTACCAGTATAGTGGAGGGTGTAAGGCTGAATTGATCGCTTGTGATTCAATCTGTGTCATAAAAATGTTGGCCAGAACTGTTGGCACAAGATTCCTCATACTTATACCATTTATTTGTAAATAGTTTTGGTTATTGAACGTAAAGTCAGTTTTGATGGTAGTGAATTGCATAAGGGTTGCCAGTTGGTTACTGGGAATGTGTATCAATGGGTTGGGATCTTAGATATAAAGTTCTAAAGCTATCTTGTAGGATTCAGTTGTTGAAACTTACATGAAGAGGGAGATTACATCAAAACTAGCCATTAAGGCTTTATGATCTAGTTAATTAAGAATATATTTAAAGTTGAAAGAGTCTTCAAAACGGGAGCCAGCTGATGTTACATGTTTAGAAAATGCCCACACTATATATATTTACCAAGGTTGTAGTTAAATGATTTATAGGTCAACATTATGGGTTGTAGTGGAAAATCAGGTTTGTGTGGTTTGGGGGTGCTGTATAGTTGTGGTGTGCATGAGTCAGTCTCTGGTACATAAGAATAAATGTTTTATGAGATTGTGTTAGTTTTTTTCATTTGTAGTAGTATTTTGTTTAACTGTTTTTCATGTGTTCTTGTTAGATTTGTGCTTAGTTTATATTTCTTTGTATCTGATAAGATGTTCATTTTTTAAATATATTCATTTGTGTCCATTATAACACTTTTTGCTTTTAGAATTTTTATGTTGTTTTATTTTAAGTTGTTTATAGAATTAAGTTCTTTTTGTGTAAGGTTGTTTCTTTAGATTTATTTTCTGTGAAATTATGTTGATAGTTTCATGTGAAAATTCTCTGAAGAAGCTTATAAGATTCTGTTTTGAGGAATCTGATCTACTTCTTACCTTCTTTAACTTATTGTAGTGATGAATTACATTACGACCTAATATTGCATTAACTTATCACTTTCAGGGTGATAAATGATTTGTGTCACAAACTTATGTTTGTTCTACCTCTCACCTTCTTTAAGTTGGTGTAACGATTGATCCATGCATCACAGAGAAGTCTGATCTATTTCTTACCCTTTTTAAATCAGTGTGATAAGTTATTCATATAAGTCAGTATGATAACTAACTCATGTAACCAGCTGATGCTTACCTTCTTTAAGTCAGTGTAATGACTACCTCTAACAAACTGATGTTTCATCTACTTCTCTTCTTCTTTAAGTCAGAGTGATAACTGATTTGTGGAAGAAACTTAAGTTTGATCTACCTCTCACTTTCTTTAAGTCAGTGTAATGACTAGTTTATGTAAGAAACTGACATTCAATGTACTTTTTACCTTTTTAAGTCAGTGTAATCAGTGATTAATATAAGAAGAAATTGATGTTTGATCTAGTGCTCACCTTCATTCACTCAATATGATAAATGATTCATGTAACAAACTGATGTTTGATTTACTTCTTATCTTCTTTAAGTCAGTATAAGGAATGATTCACGTGACAAGCTGATGTTTGATCTAATTCTTACCTTGTTTAGGTTAGTGTGATAACTGATTCATGTAACAAACTGATGTTTGATTTTCTTCTCACCTTCTTTAAGTCAGTGTAAAGAGTGATTCACGAAACAAGCTGATGTTTTATTTACTTCTTACCTTCTTTAGGTCAGTGTACGGAATGATTCACGAAACAAGCTGATGTTTTATTTACTTCTTACCTTCTTTAGGTCAGTGTAAGAAATGATTCATGTGACAAACTGATGTTTAATCTGCTTCTTACCTTGTTTAAGTTAGTGTGATAACTGATTCATGAAACAAACTAATGTTTGATCTATTTCTCACCTTTTTAAAGAATGTTTTCCTCTTTTCTTTGCATGGATGTCCACTGATGTTGGTTTTACCAAGCTTCAAGTTACTAGTTGTATCACTGTCTTCTCCGCGGTTGCTGTCAGTATAATTTTGCTCTACGTCAAATCCTGGAATAAAACAATAATTATCACTCCAAGGTTTCTACTTCTATCACTACTTTAAATTCTGTGCATTTAAAACTGTTTCTTTCTAAAAATCTCTAGCTTCTGAGTATTAAAGTACTTATATATAACTATACAAATATGCACACATTTTACATAATTCTAGAAAGTATGTACGAAGCTGTCTTTTGTATATTGTCCTTACTTTTTAATATTGTAGTTACTTTGATAACTAATTTTGACTGAAAAATATCTCCTATGCATGACCAGTGCACTGGACTAATGTTCAGAGCTAGTGACGCACGGTTATTCAGTTTACAACTGTAATTTCTCTCTCTTTAGCAGTAAAAGCGATTATATCGCTGGGAAACAATTTCAGGCTGATCACATAAACTTTCCACTAAATAATCGCAAGTTAACGAATTCTAACCAAGACAGAAGCGCAGTTGGAAAATATCGTTTCGATCAGATATATACACTTCACTAATTCACTTTTGTTGTAAATTTTAGCCTTATGTCACGCCATACAAAACTAAAATAAGTATTCAAAGTAGACTATTTATTTGTTTTCAGGACAAATCCACCTTTAGCTTCTATATCCACTGCAGGGAATCGCATCTCTAATTCTAGCTTTGCAAGTTCATAGACTTACTGTTGTCCCACCGGGTAAATTGAATCACAAACATACGATCTAAATAGCTTAATTTATCCTAACAGATGTGAGTTAAAGTACATATCACAATTTTATGTACAATAAAGGTTGTTAAAGTACACATACGTTTTTCCTAATACAAACGTGAGTTAAAATACGCACCACATTTTCCTCAAACAAATGGGAGATAAAGTACACATTACTTTTTCTCTTAATGGATGTGAATTACAGCGCAAATATTTCTTCCAGAGGATTACACGGTCTCATTAAAGTACATACCAAGTGTAGAATTTTTTTTTTTTCCAAGCAGCTATCATAAAATGAACATTTTTAAAATTCTGACCTTCAGTATTAATATGTGGGTGGTCAACAGTTTATTTTAGCTCGTGGTAGATTTTAGCATGTTATTTATTACAGGAGTTTCTTTGTGTGCTATATAACAGATCGATCTGCGCTCATTACAATATTGTGTTATAATCTTTCCAAGTATACATTTAGTGATGCTATATTTACTTTCTCAACGAGATACTGTATGACAGTATACGTGATTTTGAGTTGTTGTAGAATGGAAAAAATAATTAGTTTTAAATTTTTGTTTATGATTTAATACAACATCCAAATACAAGTCTAAGATTGTCTTGTTACCTTAAAACATAAACTATAACAGAATTAAATGTATATTTAAAATGATAAAAGTTTTGTTTGTCTTGAATTTCGCTCAAAGCCACTTGAGGGCTATCTGCGCTGGCTGTACCTAATTCAGCAATGATAGATTAGAAGGAAGGGAACTAACTAATCAACACAACTTACCGCTAACTCTTGGGCAACTCGTTTTTATCAATGAAAAGAGAGATTGTCCATCGTAGCATGACGTTCAGAGGGTTGAAAAAGCAAACGTTATCGGTGACGATGATTCGAACTCGCCACCCTCAGACTGAGTCAAGCGTCTTATCCAGAAATATTAAAACATCTAGTGATAAGTAATGAGCTGATGACCATGCAATTAGATGAAATGAACAGAAAGGCGTATTACGTACGTTCAGCGTGTCTAGCACGTGTATTAAGAAGGTTCTTAATGTTAACAATACGTCAAGTGTAACATTTATATTTTTAGCTTACCTGGTGTAGGTGGAGTAGATCCTCTGGAACCAGATGGCTTACTGGACAAAACATCATTTACTAATCCTCCAAGATTTGATGCAGAACCAGACTTGTTACTGTAAAGTCAAGTCAAAAACAGAAGAAGATTGGAAAAATCTGTTTTAAAATGCCAGAATAAATAATTTAGCTGCGAGACAGCCCTGAATTAGTACGTAATCTACCGATAAAAATTGTAAAATAAAGTCTAAACACGCTTATTAAAATTGAAAAATTCTTCGTGTGATTTCTTGGGAACGTATATGGACTTATTTGATGAGATGAGCTGTCAGATTACAGCTTTATTTCTAATTAAAGGTTCAGTTGTTTTTTCACGAACGTAGTACATAAGTAACGTCACTTTATTTTTTTCACCCATATTTTAGATTCTACTCTCTTGACGTGTTTTGTGGACGTCTTAACAACTTTACTGTAGTTTTAAATTTAAAACGGTATTTTGAAAGCGACTATGAATTTCGAGTTTTTTATTTTATTTTACTGTAACAAATTGTAAGTTTGAAGTTAATTATGAATAACGTATTCAAAAGTTGTAACGATAAAATAGATCAAAATCCAACTTCACCTTGAATTTAAAAAAAATTGTGTATACAAAGATACTAGTGGTTCTGAATTTCGCGCAAAGCTACAAAATATATACCTACGTTAGCCGTTCCTAATTTAGCAGTGTAACACCATAGACAAAGTAGCTAACCATCACCACCCAACACTAACTCTATTACCAACGACTAATGGAATTGACCATCGCATTATAACGCCCCTACGGCTGAAAGGGTGAGCATATTTGGCGTGACGAGGATTCGAACCCGCGGCCCTCGGATTACGAGTCGACCGCCCTAACCACCTGGCCATGCAGAGCCGTTAAAAGATATACAAACACACGCAGTTGTTTAGTATTATACACATAACCTTTTCCAATGTCACTTTATAAAAGTACAGCAGTATGTGCAAAAAAAAGGCTCACGTGCGTCTTTCAGTTATCAACGCGTCGATACGAAACTAACGTTAATTTTGTTTTATAGATGGTATGTCGTGGGAGAATCTCTCCCTCCTTCTGTGGATCTTTAATCTCGGCTCTACCCACGCAGACGGTACATAATTTGTTCACTTCTGTTTTAAACCTGGTCGTTAATCTTTGCTCTAAGAAAAAAAAAATCCAGTTTCATGTCAAACCGTGCGTTTTACCGACATTTACACTTTTTATCAAGGCCCGGCATGGCCTAGCGCGTTAAGGCGTGCGCTTCGTAATCTGAGATTCGCGGGTTCGCGCCCGAGTCCTGCCAAACATGCTTGCCCTCCCAGCCGTGGGGCGTTATAATGCTTTTCGTTGGTAAAAGAGTAGCCCAAGAGTTGGCGGTGGGTGGTGATGACTACCTGCCTTCCCTCTTGTCTTACACTACTAAATTAGGGACGGCTCGGTGCAGTGAGCTAACAACCTACTCGCTTAAATACCTGTTCGTGAAACTGTAAGTGATTGCGGCCTTATGTTCCTTGACGGAATCGAGTGGTAGATGATGATGATGACACTTCTTATGTGTTTACTCTTTATGCGTTAAAATATTTACAGGTTAAAGATGAAGTAGGCAGATTGACAAGACTCATACACCCGGATGATATAAACATCTCTAATCCCATATTTCGACACAGGTAATTAAAATTCTATTTCATTCAAATCACCGTTTTAAGATTCATTACTAACTACTGTAACACTAAGCTACAAGAATTTAATAACATAGTTAACACCGGTTTTCTACTAAACTTCTTTATTAACTGTTATCAGGCCTGATTACGAGAAGATTGTAACCTACTAAAGATTCATTTCCCTATGATACATTACTAACTGCTATCACACCTAACTACGAGAACGTAGTAACCTACTGACAATGCTTCTCCTACAATATAATATGTGTTACCCTACGTAACACTAATTTTGTTCCTGGATAGTACGTGTTATTTCTTAATATTTTATATTGTAAACGTATAGAAAAAGGCCATTATTTCCTTCAAACTTTGCTTTTGTGACCTGGATAATGAAATTTAGAAATTAACCTATTTTCTATGTAGAAACGGGCAAAATTGCACACTTTCATTTACATAAGGTTTGAAGAAAACAACATATGAATCAAGATTTACATGTATTTATACTAAAATTACACAAAAATGTTTAGAAGTGAGTAGTTTTTAACGTGTAATGTAAATCATTATCACGTATCAGTCCTCAAATATAGTCTCCCATGTTTTCGTAATACGCTCCCAGGTCAAAAAAAGTAAATTTTGAAAAGAAAAATAGGCTTTTTTTGCTATTTACTTTAGGCATAAGCAATTGGAAAATTAAAACTTTCTGCCCAGGAACAAGAAAAAGTAAAAAATTTGTTACATAGTGTTACTAACTACCGTCACACCTAACCAGGCCCGAATACATGGCAGATTTTGAAAACGACAGACGTTCGGTGCTTTCAGTAGTTAGTTGGTGGACTGGTCCTGATTAACAAGAAAAAAGTAAAAATATTCAGATTCAGGTACTTTCGTATGTTTTGTTTGTTGTATCTACTTAGACTCATCAAATAGGAAAGGTTTCAAATAACTCATTGTTTAAGAAAAACTCGTGTAAAATAAAATACAAAGCGAAATTATTAGCCTTTGCTCTTGCCAGTTGTAATTGAAGTACACTGTAGTAGATATTGACTCTGTAATCCTGAAACAATCACGACACAATATTCTGGACCGAGGTTGCAATACGAAAAAAATTAATTAGACATAGCAAGGCACCAAACCCGCAACAAATTTGTTCTCCTTCACAAATATAGGTGATAGTTATCGTTTCGTGACTCCATAGTTCGCATCTAATTACCGCAAAAAACAAAGGAAAAAATCACTTTCCACACTTTGGATCTGTGGATACATTATACGATTGACAGTCAGCTCCCTTCATTCGACTATAGTAGCCCGTGAATTAACACTGGGCGGTGATGTATAGGTGCCTTCCATCTAGTCTATCGATCACTTGAAAATTAGGTACTTTTAGTGTGCACAGTCCTCGACGAGCTTTTCGCAAAATTCTACATTCAATATTACGACCTCCCTAATGTACATCAGCTCACTGTAATTATTTTCCATAACAAAACGTAAATGATCAAATATTTCTTCAAAAGGATATAATTGTTTGGTTGTTTGTCATTAAGTACAAGCTACACGACAAGCTATCTGTGCTCTGACCATCACGGGTATAGAAATCCGGTTTCGAGCATTGTATATTAGCAGCCATACCGCTATACCAATGAGGGCCAAGGATAGCACTAACAAGGATAAAGTACTGTATTTTGCTTATTCTGCTTGCCGTATGCTAAGAGCTTGCTAAGATATCCGTTTAATGAGGATATGAAAAATCATACATATTCAAAGGGTCAAAGGAGATAAAAAATATATGATGCACAGAGTCTGAAAGTCAGTAAAGATATTGACAATTTACTATTTTATAATTATATCTATGTACACCGAGAATAAGGGCTCGGCATGTTAAGGTATTAATCTGAGGGTCTCGGGTTCGCATCCCCGTCGCGCCAAACATGCTCGCCCTTTCAGCCGTGGGGGCGTTATAATGTGACGATCAATCCCACTATTCGTTGGTAAAAAAAGTAGCACAGATAACCCTCGAGTAGCTTTGTGCGAATTTCAAAAACAACCAAAACCGAGAATAAGTGGAGAAAAAAATCCGTAAGTTATTAGAGTGGGTGAAAGATATTGCAAAAGTGCTAGCTAAGCAGGAGCTCAGCTATAAGGTAAACAAAGAATAATCACACCGTTTTGTTTTTAAGTTTATTTTACTTCTTGTCAATTACCACGTTTATCTGCAAAAACACCTGATTGTATAGAAACAAGCAACAAGATGCCCTTGCCTCTCTCCTCATAAATTTACTTTTTTCAAACGACATCGACAGTTTATCAAGGAAACTGTTAAAGAGAGAGACGTGAGAGAAGGTTGAATGTTCTCAGTATATTGCATCAGAATATCAGTGGTCTGTTATAATACACGGTACCTAACAGAATACATTCACGAGAATCTAGCTCCTTGGGAGAACAGATTGCAACTGTTCAGCTATGAAAGACTCGTTCCAGTTACTAACATAAAAACAAAACATAATTGGCAACTGAACTGATGAAACAGAAAATATGCAAAGACAATGAAAAAGCTATACTACACACCTACCAACAGAGTCCCCGCATCAAGTTCTTGTCTGGTGCTAGGCACGAGAACTGAGTATAGCTGTAACAGATACCACAACAGTTGTAAACGCAAAAGCATAGCTATTTATTTTGACGAATGAAATTTGTCGGAAGTCGTGTAAGTCAGGAAAAAATGTTAGTTCGGCTCGCAACATCAAATATTGTTAACAAAGCTGTAGATAATTTTGTAAAATTGACAAATGATAAACTGTGATAAGTGGAAGACCGCGAATCTGAAGAACAAGCTGATAAGAGAGATCGGGAGAAGAAACTTATGGCGGCGTGTTTGTTCATGAGAAACAAATAACTGCGGACCAGCGTGGCCACGTGGTTAGACCGTTCGACTCGTAATCAGAGGGTTATGGGTTCGAATCCCCTTCACACCAGACATCTTGCCCTTTCAGCCGTGGGGGAGTTATAGTGTGACTATTAGTCTCACTATTCGTTGGTAAAAGAATAGCCCAAGAGTTGGCGGTAGGTGGTGATGACTAGCTGCCTTCCCTCTAGTCTTACACTGCTAAATTAGGGACGGCTAGCACAGATAGCTCTTACGTAGCTCTCTGCAAAACTTAAAATATAAACAAACAAACCAAACAAATTATTGATTTTGTTACAGGGTATAGGACTCAAGTCCACAATGTAATTACCAACACAACTAATAAAAACATGTCTCATGAATTTTCTCTCCAGTGGAACATTTGTGACGTAAATTAATCAGTCAAGCTTTGTACTTTGTCAAACTGCAAAAGAAACTAGTAGGGAAAATTAAGGAGCAGAACGAGGACTTAGAAATGTAGCTGGTAAGCAAGTCATGTTCGGTTTGTAAGAAATGCGTATTTGTTGGCAACCAATTCCTGTCGCAATACAGTTTTTAGGATGATGCCTATAACATGGTTGTCCTGGCCTACAATTTTTTATTGATTCTGTTTGTCATACGACTGCCTGTGAGAAAATATTCTCCATCTTAAATTTTATCAAGAACAGACTGAGAAGCAGAATACCTCTTGGCATTTGGAGGCATTGGTGCTGATGGCAACATATATATTCCATGAGCATTTGGAAACGTTTGTGCTGATTGCAGCAGGTATATTTCATGGACATTCTTTGGCGTTTGTGCTGATGGCAACAAACACAAACGTTATTGTGCGTGTTGATCTCGATGGAATAATCAACAGAAGACGGAGAGCTGCTTCTGCTCATTACGTAAATTTATTCACCGGTATTTTCTTATTTGTGTGGTTTGTTGCTTATATGGACTTACTCTCAGAATAGAGGTTTGCATTGATTGAGGTTACTAATCTGAATAACAAAGCAGGTTCAGTAATGAGAATAGATCCCAGTTTTCCATAAGAAAAACGATTATTCGATTGAAATAAAATCAAATCGGTGTTTGGTTTTATGATTAAATTAAAGTATTACAATAGTCCTTCCAGCCACAATACATACATATGTCAGATGTTTTTATTCGCACACTTACTATTTAAACAATTCAGGATTTACCACATGATAAACTACTAACAAAGCATAAATAAAGGGATTTAGAGAAATAAACTGAAATAAATAAATGATCTTTTTGTTTGTCTTAAATTTCGCGCAAAGCTTTATCAGGGCTATCTGCCCTAGCCGTCCCTAATTTAGCAATTTAGAGGGAAGGCAACTAGTCATCACCATCCACCTCCAACTCTTGGGTTACTCTTTTACCAACAAATAGTGAGATTGACCGTCATTTTATAACGTCTCCATGGCTGAAAAGACGAGCATGTTTGCTTTGACGAGAATTTGAACCTGTGATCCTCAAACATTTTAACCACCTGGTCATACTGGGCCCATAAATAAATTAATTCGAAGTAAGTCTGTACGCGAAACATCCAGCAAACATAGCCAAAAACTGATTATTAATTTCTGCAGTACATACTGGAATAAAGAGGTCGTTTCATTATAAGAAATAAACTTTAAAACACAAAATTGCTATTTTTCTTTAATTGCATACTCTACAGTTACTTCAGGACTGTTCCACTAAACCCTATACAACTTCTAGCTGTACATGGCTTCAAATGGTTTAAGTAATAAGTTTAACTAAGTCATTGATATTTATTATTTCAACCATTTGAAGCTTCGTACTCTCAGTTACAGGTGGCATTTAGTTTAGTGGAACCCTTTTGAAGAAAAATCAAAACGACGAACTTACAATTGAAGGAAAATAACAATTTGATGTTACAAAATCGTTTATTTACAGAGCAAGCAAAAAGTTTGGTTTTAGTTCACTCTCTGTTACATTTTTATGCACAAAAACTGAACTTTCATAAGGAGTTTATGGAGGTATATTTTATATAAAATTAAAGCATATACAGCAAAATCACAAGATAAAATTGTATATACTGCAGAAGTGAAACACAAAAAAATTTAAGATGAATTCGATCAATGCAATTCGTGTTATCTTCATTAGTAATAAATATACGCACCACTACCTCAAAGTGGTGAGTGTGCACTCCGTCACTCATGTTTTTTTTTAATTTTACGCAAAGCTACACGAGAGCTGTCTACGCTAGCGTTCCCTAATGTAGCAGTGTAAGACGAGACGGAAGGCAGTTATTCATCACCACCCACCGTCAATTCTTGGGCTACTCTTTTACCAACGAATAGTGGGATTGACCGTGACATTATAACGCCTCCACTGTTGAAAGGTCGAACTCGCGACCCTCATATTACGAGTCGATCGCCTTAACCCCCATGCCGGGCCTTTTACAACGTATCGTTGATATATATTTTATTAACAAGTAATTCCTTCTCTAAGAGTGTAATAAGTTCAATTAGCGTTATTCCAAAACGAGATCTTTTAAACTTATAGTCAAGCCAAAACATTTTTTATAGAAGCACAAACCCATCATCCACTTACTTCTTAGATATTACGTTTATTAACAGTCAAGATTAAAAGTTGTCTCCAAGTTAAGTTACATGTAAGTAACTAAGTAAAAGGGAAAATAAACAACTTATGTACCGTTTCAATCTGTTAACAACTGGTTACTTAATCTTACTGTGCAAAGGTATCATTTCTATGACGGTTTTTTTTTCTAGGATTAAAATCCCAAACACACATACACCAAGGAAAACGAAACGATTCACAGATTTGTTTTTATTATTCTCCGCATGTTGATACCTGTGCTGGAATTTCCCAACACGACAATGAGACTGTTGAAGTTTGATATTTTCCAATTTTGCTGGGCTCGGTATGAAGCCAATGTCGCAACCTTCCTTCACCAGACGACCAATCCACCAGTCATTGTTGTACTTCTGAAAGAAAAAAAACAACAACAAATTTTTGACTAAATATTGACGTTTCAAATCATGTTTAATTTAATAAGTTTGTTCTTTGGATTTCGCGCTACACCAGGGCTATCTGTGCTAGCCGTCCCTAATTTTTAACAATGTAAGACTAGCGGGAAAGCAGCTAGTCATCACAACCCACCGCCAATTCTTGGGCTACTCTCTTACCAACGAATAGTGGAATTGACCGTCACATTATAACGCTCTTATAGCTGAAAATGCGAGCATGTTTGGTGCGACGGGGATTCGAACCCGCGACCCTCAGATTACGATTCAAACGCGTTAACACACCTGGCCATGTCGGGCTGTTTAATAAGAAGAACAAGCACTGTCCTGAGACACATGTTCTTGCAATATTCATGTACATTAATCACCTTACGAGTGATAGATGGCATTATGTAACATTATTTATCACGTACAGACAATAGTTAACAGTAAGATACAATGTTTAAACACTAAGTGCTATGCAAATAATTTTAATTGCAACAACAAAAACGAGGAATATCATACACCATCTGGAAAACAAGGAATGTTACACATCCTTTCTGTCACAGCTGTACTCGGCAAGAAAATGAGGTTATACACCTTTTCTATCACAGTGGTAGTAGCTATAAGTCTAGAAAACGAAGTCGATAGTAAACATGATCTATCCTAACAGTTTCGTTTAGAAATCGAAACATCACACACCAGGCCTTTATTTTTATGTAAGTATTTTAAGTAAAACATGCAAACTAACACAAAAAGATTGAAGTTCAAATTGATGATTGTTATAAAACAGTTATATGTTTCTCAAATAATTCAATCTAAACTATAAATATTTACCTCTTTAATGTGCAAGAATTCTCCAACATCGAAAGAAACTGCACAGCCGTGAACGGCTGAGTCATCGTCCAAAGTTCCGTCATAAGCAATGTTTGTTCGAACTGCAAATGCCACGGGTTTCGACTGAAAATAAGTGAATACAAAGTCGGAAAAAAAGGCCAGAAGGTACGTAACACCATATTATCATATAAAAAGTTCTACATAGAATATTAGGGAGTGCTCGTTTCATTTTGAAGCATCAACCTACACAAAATACTGTCTGTGCTGTACCCACCTTGGAAATTGAAACCCAATGTTTAGTGTCAGAAACTCTCAGATTTTTCGCTGGAACATCATATATGAAGAAGTCAAATTCCGACTTCTCTCGACGGACAACTTACATCAATATAAGATGTTAATATTATGACTTATAATCCTGTAACACAAAGGTGTTCGCCTATAGTATTTGTATATTAACTTGGTTGAACAATAATGAATATTTGCTCTGACTAATTCCCATGTAATATTTTATCTAAATATTTCTGTAAAAGTGTAATCCACATAATGACTAAAACACTGGGCCCTCTTGAACTATGTACTTTCATTCAGAAATCCTTTCACAAAATACATAATTTAAAACACTTGTGAAGGTCTCTAACTTTGTTCATTTACTTGTAAGTCTTTACATAAAATACACAGCCAACTAAAAAATAAATGGAAAAATCCTAGAATACAAATCGACACCCTCCATGAAATCACATACAAATAACCTTGACGTATGTCACTAAGTAAAGCAGTGTTTAATATACAGGAATTGGTCCAGAGAATAATGGCCACCGCATTCAATTCACGGTGCTTAAAATTAATTGAAGTTTGAGTTATAACTTTATTTAAGCACCTAATTGTCATCACCAAGTGCTGCACAGCATTTATAACAGTAATATTATTGTGTTCTTCTACCACACGTATTTTAGGGGAAATAATAAAAAGGAAAACTACTATTTAGCAGTGAGATCAGTTTATAAGCATATGATATTTTAATGCTTGATAAATAAGTTTAAAATCTTGTTGCTAGACGGCAGCACAACTTATTCTTATATAACTACAGTTTGTGACTTTTCACTGCACAAATATAATAGCTGCTAAAATTGCTTCAGTAACAAGCAAAAAATAGTAATCTGAGTTTGTAGTTTATGTATCAAGGAGATCAAATATTTATGTCTGACAGATCTGTGTACATATATTGATCACCAGAAGTAATGTTTTCACCCCTCTGTGAGTGTTTGTCAGCAAGACTCCTGAAAAATGGCAAAATGAATTTGGACGAAAGTTAGTACACCTTTGTTCTATGACCCAACTTGGAAGTTATTAGTTTTGGTGGGATAAAGACAAAAGTTAAGATACCTGAATGATCACAAAAATTCTTATTTGTTAACACTGGGACCAAATTTTCCACACTGGTTTTGCCCTAGAGCTCAGTCAAAATTGATTAGATTTTGGTTAAACTTAGCGGACATATGTAGAATACTATTTCTCGTTGTCCTGCCAAAATCTGTCCGTGTTTGTTAATAACGACGGACATACAAACAGATATGCATATTTTTTGAGAGCCATTGATCAACATTGCCTGGCGAGGGTATGTGTTCTGCTACACCTCCTATCGATGTTTGAGTTTAAAGAAAACAGATTCTTAATTATCAAAACAATATATTGTATAGGGGTCTACTATTCCTCAAATTTCATTGCAGCCGAACTTTGCAACTGTGAGCTCGATGTATGGTATTACACATCATAATCAGGGTTGTGTATGATGCCGATTCGACTGTATGCATGGGTTCTCTAAACGTCCCTTTGACGCTGGTCCAGTACTCTAGGGTACTTATACTGTGCTAGAGGAATGCCTCCAGCTTCACTGGTCCCCCACGTAATCCAAAGTTAAAGAAACTGGCATAAATGATTTGATAACAATATTATATATTACCATTGATATATAAAAATAAAACTGTTTAAAAGTGACGTAACAAGAAACATTTTTTTTGCGTGCAAAAATCAGTATGATGTAGCGATGGGAATGCTAAAATCAACAAAAACAAGGTAGAGATGAATATATAAAAAATCCTACATAAGTAGCCAGTAAATATTATGTCAATTTTAAAAGCTCATGATTATTAGCCACCGTAGGACTCTATAGCCTATTCAGTTTAAATGCTTTTATTCAAAGCTACATAGGCCCGGCAATAGCCACGTGGTTAAGGAGCTCGACTCGTAATCTGAGGGTCGCGAGTTCGAATCCCCATCACGTCAAACATGTTTGCCCTTTTAACTGTGGGGACCTTATAATGTTCTCGTCAATCCCACTATTTATTGGTAAAAGAGTAGCCCAAGAGTTGGCGGAGGGGGGTGATGAATAGCTGCCTTCCCTCTAGTCCTAAACTTTTAAGTTAGGGACGGCTAGCACAGATAGTTCTTGTGTAGCTTTGCGCGAAAATCAAACAAACCTGAATTCCTACAACATGGTTGTGGATAAAAGTTAATTTTGGAAAGATGACTATTTATGTAATGGTTTGTTTCTACAAAAAAAAAAAAAAATATAGCTCCGTATACAGAACATGAACAGCTATGTCATGAACATAAAATTTCTGCGAATTAAACATACTTGCACGAAATCATATATTTAGATAATGTGGACGATAAATCCTCAGGTTAGTTGCAATACCACTGTCTACAGCAAACAGCGTGATAGCGTAGTTTCAGTTACTTTGGAAAACACTTTTTTCGCGGTCTGGGAGCACAAAAACAAAAGAAATTATTATCATGATGTGAGGACAAGTGTGAAACATGATCCAGGCTAAAAGTGTTGCAGAAAATGTGTTCATGTGTTTCAGTATCATTGAAGGTATCCTCACGGTAAGGGTTACATGGGCAGAGAAAGTAACTTACAGAATGCCACTCCTAACTGAAACCTCATTCCTCTTAAAACACTAAAATTATATATATAAAAAACGGCTGGTGTGGGTAGAGAAAATATTATGTAGAGGAGCGCTACAAGTGGGTTTTCTCGTCACCATGAGTTAATATACTAAATTCTTCTGATGACGTCAGACCTAATTTTAATATTTTTTAGGTTATATATTTAAATATAACAAATACACAAGCGAATTTTCTAGTTGCTCAATATTTCACCTTATGGTTTATTCTAAAACTGTTTATAACGTACAGAATAGACGTTTTTTAAAATAATATCTAAAAACTATTATATAATTTACATTATAACTATCTGCACTACTGTATTTCTGTAGTGAACAAAAACCTTCGATATGTGTGTATATTGTAAATAACTCCTGAAGATTGTTTGCTTTTGAATTTCGCTTAAAAAGCTACACGAGGGCGATCTGCCCTAGCTGTCCTTAATTTAGTAGTGTGAGATGAGGACACACTGTCAACTCATGGGCTACTCTTTTATAAACGAATAGTGGGATTGATCGTAATATTATAACGCCCCCACGGCTGAAAGGGCGAGCATATTTTGTGTGACAGGGATTCGTACCCGCAACCCTCATATTACGAGTCGATCGCCTTAACCAAATGGCCTTGCCAGGCTAACTACTGAAGAAACCGTAAGACAAAACATTAAGTAGTAAAGAAAGTGTTTGAAAAAATAAGTCCTTTGTCTATTCACTCTATCATACAAGTCGAGATCTTCACAATTCTTAAATAGTGTACTTTGATAATATGTTTAAAGAATACTCCAAGAACTCATCTAAAAGAAGTAGCTAGAAATCTGTGGGCAGATTATATTTTTATGGTTGATTGTGATGTATTTTTAACAAATGAAAACACTTTGATAAGACTGCTTGAGCAGAAAAAACTGTTATAGCACCAATGTTAAAATCATTAGGATCAAATTGAAATTTTTGGTGTGGATTGACAGAAAAAGGTTATAATGTAAGAACTAAAGATTACCTCCCTATCTTGAATTACGAAAATACAGGATGCTTTGAGGTTCCAATGGTTCATTCTGCGGTTTTGGTAAACTTGTATCATAAAAAATCAGCCAGTTTAACATATAATCCTGGATCAATTGTCTGGATATTTTGGTCCCAGAGATGATATTATCACTTTTGCACATTCGGCTAAAGCTGCAAACACTAAAATGTATATGTTTGGGTTCATTCTCCCACCAATGGAAGCAACAAATACATTGACTGATGACAAGGAACAGCTGATTAATCTTAAATTAGAGGTGACTGTTGATGGACCACCTTTAGATGTTTCCCCTTATCTTCAGCATCTTGTGTCTCATCCTCCTAAAGATACTCTGGGTTTTTATTAGGTTTATATGAATAATTTGTTACGTAGGTTTGAAAGAAGAAAACGAATGCTATACTGTTTTGATGTATTAGGTATAAAACCAAAGATTATTGATGCTGTAGATAGTAAACAATTGAATGAAACTTACATTCAAGAACAAGGAATTAAAATGCTTCCATGATATAAAGATACATATAATAAAGAAAGGTTTTCTTTTTGGTTTGGAATACTGTTGGCTCATTAGACGATCATTTCGTAAAATTCTGTTTAACATTGTTCTTCTAAGCAATAAGACTCAAGAAAGATCTCTACGGTTCACATTCGTTTTCAGTTTAAAAACACCTACCATTCATAACCAAAGAACTATGATGTATACGAATCTGTTTTAATTCTTATACTTAAAAATTAATGATCTTAATGAACCATTATATAATGATGAATAACATATTTAACTTCACTCCATAAGAAACAAAGGTAATGCTCTTTAATACGTATCTAGATATTCAACTTTCTGACAATATGTTAGTCTAAGATTAGTTTTCCTTCACAGTAATCTCTATCGATGAATGGAGAATTTAGCTAGTCATCTGTATCGAGACTATTAATCTGACACACTGTTACAGAAAAAACAACATATAGATATATTTTTACGTTTATAGGTAAACACACCCTTTAGATTCCTTTGCTAAACGATAAAAACTCTCTTAACTTCAACAAGTACAATACGTCTGTTTCATCGTTAACTGTTTCAAATTGATAAAAGTTATGCTTTAGATTAGACCATTTAATTCACCTTCTATCTTAAAAAAACGAAGATGTGTAACCTTTCTTTGCAGGGTGGGCTAATAACACCATTTACACTGGTTTACAAAAAAATATTTTTTGTCTGAGGCAAGAATGTGAATAGGTGTTTTTTACTAATTTGGGTGTGCTGAATTCAAATTTAAACAGTTTTGCTCTATCACCTCTAGTTTTCTGGCTTTTAAATAGTCTCATTTTAGTATATACAGAGTATATACGTGCTGATTTCAACAGTTCCAGCAGCTTATTACAAATAAAACAGGATAGATAAAGAGCATTGACGGAATAAATATACTTGGATGACACAATGTACACAATTCATAGTACCGCAGACAGTTAGAAGTGTGTTTTCTTAGATGATCTGGTGTATTTTGCCTTCGGGATGTTACGCAAGAGCATCCAGCAGAAGTCTCCCATCATACTGGGGTTCCACTTGCCTTGGTAGTTGCTCTCCATCTTGGTGATGTCTTGGTGGAATCTTTCTCCGTGCTCATCACTCACTGCTCCAAGGTTTGGAGAGAAGAAGTTGAGGTGGGAATGGAGAAAATGAATTTTGAGTGACATTCGGCATCCCATATCCTCATAAGTCTTTAGCAACTTCTCAATACAGGCTTGCTAATTTGGTACGCGTGTGTTACCAAGGAAGTCACTACAGACTGACTTAAATGCTTCCCATGCTCTCAGTTCCTTTAAGGTAAGAAGCTCCTCAAAATCAGTATCCTTCAGCACTTCTCGGATTTGAGGTCCGACAAAGATGCCCTCTTTGAGCTTAGCAGCACTGAGACCTGGGAACACAGTAGACAAATGTTGGAAGGCAGCACCATTTTTGTCCATGGCCTTCACGAAATTCTTCATCAAACCAAGCTTGACGTGAAGAGGAGGAAGAAGCACCTTCTTCATGTCAACCAGAAGATTCTCCTTGAAGCTGTGTTCGCCAAGAACGAAAGTGCTTCTAGACCCCCAGTCTTTCTGCTTGTAATGCTGGGATACAGCTCGACTATCCCAGAGACAGAGAAAGCAACAGTACTTTGTGAAGCCCACTTGCATACCTATAAGAAGACCAATGACCTTGAAGTCCCCACACATACTCCACTGGTACTGGTTGTACTTAACAGCTTCTAAAAGAAGCTCCATATTGTCATAGGACTCCTTTAGATGGACAGAGTGTGCAGTGGGAATGCTGGGATATTTATTCCCGATGTGTAGAAGCACAGCCTTGAGACTTCGCTTGGAAGAGTCTATGAAAAGACTGAAGGATTATGTGGCAAATCAAGGAAAGTGAACAAGCCAGGTACATTTGTGCAGTAGCACAACTTGTTTTCCATGTCGAAAAATGAAGCAAGGTCTTTGTTCCGATTCCTGAAACTGGTGATCCTTACATCTTCCAGGACTAGGTTCCACTGTTTAAGCCGAGAAGCCAAGTGCTCTTACTGCTGTTTTGACAGATACAAATCACGAGCAAGGTCATTCAGGTCTTGCGTGATCCAGTGTGGCTCGTTGCCACTTGTTCCTGAATAAGAAGAGTCAATATCTTCGGAAGAGATTGACTTGGCAGAATCTTCCCTTGGAGGCATTTCTTCATCTGATTTATTTGCATTTATTGCATAATAACTAAAAAAGAAGACATAAGTCACACAATATTAGAAATTAACCCTGAATGCATATACGCCTTTATGTACAGTATGTGTACAAAATGTACAGTATGCATATCTAAAAAAACTAGAGGTGATGAATAAAAACGGATTTCAAATCTGAATTCAGCACCCCCAAATTAGGTTAAAACAGCTATTTTTGTGCTTGCCTCAATTTCTTTGTAAACCAGTGAATTATCAGCACTCAGTAAAACGATACATAGTTTAATTCACTAATTAATATTACTAAAATATAATTATAAGAAGTTTATGTAATATTCGTGATAAAATAACCATCGGTCCCTTGTGAAGTTAAAAACAACTTATTTTTCTTCTATCACAGGACGAACCACCATGTTGGAAATTTACCTATTACTGGATTTCTCGAAGCAAACAATAAACAACAGTATGACTTGATATGAGTTTAATTATAAAAAAACAACAACTTAGAATCAGATATTGACTTTATCACATTTAAGGAAACACTTTGCCTTCTAGTTTAAAAATAATGAAAAATTTGATTGTTGTGATGTGAAAAACAAACCTTAGCTTTCTCCAGTTGAGCTTGGGCCTGTCTCTCAGTTTCTCTAGGAAGTGCTTCGCGTTCTTCGTCAAGAGACACATCGGAAGACGGCTGGCTATAAGTAGAGTCACCAGAACCCTATCATGCAGAGAAATACAATTACAAAAACGAGAGTTTTTTTCTATAAAGTAAATCAAAGAAAAATGAACACACCTCTTTCAGGTAATTTTTGTGATTACAAAGCTTCTACTGGCTCCTATTCAATTAACTTTTAAACATTTAGAAAACTAAAACACCGTCTGTAATGTGCTTCTTAAGATTAGAGAAAAACTCTGTTTTGCCCAATTAAGTTAGCTGAAAACTTCAAATACATAAAGAGGGCAAAGCCTACTTTCTCACTAAGTAACTCAAATGTTTTGAATGAAAATTAACTTAACTATTACAGGATTATGACGTTTTTCAAATTCATGATAATATAAAAAAAGCAAAATAACCTATTCCCTTTTGAGTACTGAGTGAGAAAACAAGGAACTGTTCAGCCACTGGAATAAATGGAAAAATATGTATACGTGTAGTAGATTCCACGAGTAAACTTAATAAGTGGAAGGTCGGAGTTATACGAGTTTAGATAACTGGTTTAGTTTTTATACCTGTACAGTTCATCTACTGTTCTATCAATACTAACTTATTAATTTCAGTTTTTACTACTATAATTTGAACGGGAAACTAATGTCAGAAAGTAAGTTCCCTTAATCACTACTAATAGTGAGACCTTTCTTTCATTTTATATTTCTCTAGAAAGCAATCACCTTCTCACAAATGTCTAAGCAGTGAATGGTTATATAAGTGTGAGAAATTGTAGGCTTGGTCATCCACACCTTGTTCTCCTAACTTATTACTACTAGTTTTATCTTTCTTTAATATATGAGAGTAGCAAACGGGGGTTAAGACTGGTAGGCCGTTTATTTCCAATATTATGTGGATCCTACTTAAGCAGTCATCTCCAAAACCCAGAGCAAAAATTATATTCCACATTATAGCCTTGCCTTGGTAATATTTTTTTAATATACGGAGTGCCTTTGTAGTGGTTAAGGCTTACTTAGATGAATAACACGCTTTTTTTTTCATCACAGGTTCGGTCTTGCTGTTTTAAACGGAGGCATTCCTTTTAATGTGAATATTTACTTAACTTACAAAAAAATGATTTTAGTTTGTTTGTTGTTTGTTTTACACACAAATACTGTTAGTCTTACCCATGTGAATTACAGGATTACAATACATGGGTACTAGCCTGCAGGATCATTACAGAAAATAAACCAACCACAATCAAACCATAAAATAAAAGAAAAAACAGTTCAAAGATCAAAACATGTAATTACCATTCCTTAAAAAAGTAAAACTCGGAATTGTGACATAAAACAAACTTACTACTGCAAATTAAATATGGTAGTAAAACACATACAAACATCCCCACCAATCAAAGTCCAGAATTAGAACATACAAACTTCATTGTGTAAAACCTGTGAAGTAAAACTCAAGGAGAATTGATATATAAAATATAATAAAGTAAAGGTAACTACATTAAACGACAGTTCTTTTGTGTGAAGTTTCAATCAAAATAAGAGAACTACAACAACAGTTCGATATGCACAATATTTTATTTGTATAAAATTAAAAACAGAAAAATATATCTTAATGTTTTAGTGTACCACACTCCATCAAGGTCAAGATATATAAAGTTTCTTTATAGCTGCTATATAAAAACAAAAAGCCGTTCATGTCTCACGCCGATATTTTGGCCGTTGCGGGATCGATCGACATAAAACTTTCACGAAACGACGACACTTTCTGCCGCAATAAGCAAGTTTGTATTTTGAAATTCTTCCAGTCATATATCCTTATATACACACACACACACACACACACACACACACATGTTTGGTATTGACGGTGCATAGAAATTATAATCATTGACTGAAATTCTCCATTACGTTTGCTTGGTTGTCAAGGGGAAACACTGACGTAACATCACCAAATTTTGTCCAATTGGAACCTTCGGGTACAATACAATGTTAACCCGGATATTTTACAATCAGCATATTTCTATTCTGAAAATATCCAGGCTAACAAAGCCAAAACTAAGAAGAAAGTCCAAAGAACAAAACTCGAAATTCATACAATTCTCTCCATTTACCACCACAATTAATACTTTAGAGTTTTTTTGGCATGTTTCAGTCTATAATGATTTATTAAGAACATTTGAATATAACTTAAAAATATACAGAAGTCAAAATTCTAACCAATTAATACTTAAAGATGAACAAATATACATTAAAAAATTTGTTTTTATGAAATAATAGAAATAGGATAGTTATTCACTACACATATATTGTTACTAGATTATTATTGATTTTAGAAAACGTGTTCATAAAACATTGATATAACTTTTTCACTCACATTAACTCTATACATCCCAACATTAACTTCACATGTGAACAGGAAGAAAGCAATCAAATATCATTTCTTAACCTCAAAATTATAAGAACCGACACACAATTCAAAACAGAAATCCACCGAAAAATCACCCATACTGGACTATACATTCCTTGGGACTCAGCACATGAAACAAAACAAAAACTCAACATACTAAGAAACCAGATAAACACAGCCATAAAACTATGCTCACCAGATAAAATTAATGATGAATTAGACAAAATAAAACAATACTTCATCAACATCAATAAGTTTCCTCCACAAACCGTAGAAAACATTATACGCACACACCTAGACAGAAAGCAAAATCAACCAACAAAAGTAAATATATCTCACGAATCAAAAAATCACGAAACCATATACTGCTGTATACCATATATTCCTGACATCAGCAAACAAATAACCAACATTTGGCAAAAACTAGTAACAAAATATAACATTCCAGTTAAAACTAAATTTATTCAAAAACCAGGCACAAAACTGAGATCTATACTATGTAAGAACTACACTGACAAACACCACACCAACATTATTTATAAAATACAATGTGATAACTGGCACGACTTCTTTATTGGAGAAACAAGTAGAAAAATGGAAACCAGATTCAAAGAACATAAAAAGTCACCTTCACACGTTTTCGAACACTGTAAGTCAAATGGACACAACATAACCATAGAAAACACTAAAATACTAAATAAAGAAACAAACATAAACAAACGAAAAATTAAAGAAGCCTTACTTATACAAGAACTTAAACCCAAAATAAACCAATATAAAGGAACACCATTATACCTATATTAATATATAGATCCCAGCCCTGAGAAGAGGTTCGTCATTTAGCTTACAAAACATTTAGTCTTAAAAATCTTTTCAAAATTTTAAATATCCATAACGCCTTGTGGTCACATGTTCTGTTCATATCGACGCACTGTGTTTGCATCTCCCTGCTCTCTCCACGTCAATAAATCTAAGCACATCTCATCGTGAGCCTGTGGATGTGGTTCTGGATCTTCCTTCGTCCTCTTTTCGGCGGACCTCACTGTGCTGACTCTCAGCTCTTCATGACGCTCCTCCTGATGAAAATTTATACCATATCAGTCTTGTGGTCATCTATGACCATCACATTCGGAGAAATAAACCATTCGCCAGCCATTGGAACCTTACTCCATCACTCCTATTCTCACTTACACTAGTTATTCTTGCCATGTGTGGGGTGAAGAGAAACAGCAGTTTCTGACCGCCCCTGGTTATTTTTCGTTCGTAATGAACGAAATCATAATTTAACCAAAATTCCTACCATGTCCTTCCGTCCTATATTAATATTATAGATAAAATTATATATTCAAACATCAAACCGCGCCCTCTACATTGCGACACTCAGTTATACAACCCCTTCCAAACATGTGGTCAGCTTCCGGCCAGTTACCTCTTTCTTTGTGAACCTGACGATGACCGAAGAAAGTCGAAACGTTGTTCGCTCTTGTATTTGAAGTGTTTTCTGAGCCCAAAAGAGCCGTTTTTTGCGTATAAAAATGTTGTCATCTCTTTTCTATTGAAGTAACTTAAGTATCAAAACATAAATTACACTATGTAACAAAAATTTTGTTCCAGGATAATATGTGTTATTTCTTAATTGCTTTTGTTGTAAAAGTACAGAAAATGTCCATTATTCCCTTCAAACTTTGCTTTTGTGACCTGGATAATGAAATCTAGAAATTAACCTATTTTTTATGTAAAGATGGGCAAATCTATATAAGGTTTGAATAAAACAACATACGAATCAAGATGTACATGTATTTATACTAAAGTTATACAAAAATGTTTATAAGTAAGTAGTTTTCGAGATTTGCGACATTAATGTAAAGCACTTTTACTTAAGTGCCTCCAAATAAAGTCTTCCATAATGTTTTCGTTATACGCTCCCAGGTTACAAAGCAAAGTTTGAATAGAAAAATAGATCTTTTTTCATTTAATTTCAGCATAAGCAGTTAGGAAATAACACTTTCTGCCCAGGAACAAGAAAAAGTAAAAATTTTGTTACATAGTGTTAATTAAAGTCGGAGTAAAACGAAAACAGTTCTAGGAATACTCTTTGGCATAATTTACCTTTTTGTTTGTTTGAAATTAAGCAAAAACTTACACAATGGATTATCTGTATCAAAACTCGGTTTCTTGCGGTGCGAGTCCGCAGACATGATACTGTGCCACTGGAGGTGTGACATAAATTATAAAAACTCATACTTTACTAAAACGTTTGCTACTCCCAAAATCTCGAAAGATAAATATAAAACGTATACAATTAATTTCTCCTTGTGGCTACACAAAGTAAGATATACTCCATTCTGGAAAGAAACAATCTTTAAATAATGCAAGATCATACACACACAGATATATATAACAAACAACGTGACAGCTGCAACATTAAAAAAAATTTTCCTATCCAACTAATTAACAGTACTATGACGTGAATAAGTGAATATTTTTACATAGGTTTTCAGCTGTCTAACCCAGTTGACAAGTTCCAGTGTTGAGTAAAAAGCCTCATGGGCATTGTATTAGGGCCCGGCATGGCCAAGCGCGTTAAAGCGTTCGACTCGTAACCTGAAGGTTCGAATCCCCGTCGCACCAAACATGCTCGCCCTTTCAGCTGTGAGGACGTTATAATGTTACGGTAAATCTCACTATTTATTGGTAAAAGAGTAGTCCAAGAGCTGGCGGTGGGTGGTGATGACTAGCTGCCTTCCTTCTAGTCTTACACTAGACGAAGGCTATCTGCGCTAGCCGTCCCTAATTCAGCAGAGGGAAGACAAGATAAAAGGCAGTTAATCATCACCACCCACCTCCAGCTCTTGAGCTACTTTTTTACCAACGAATAGTAAGATTGAGCGTCACATAATAACGATCCCACGGATGAAAGGGCGAGCATTACTTGTGTAACGTGGATTCGAACATGCGACCTTCAGATTACGAGTCGAACGCCTTAACCCACTCATCTGTGCCGAGCCTATATTAAACTTTAAACTGATGCTTATATCAACTAAATTATGTTTTTAGAATAGACGTCTAAAGGGATGTGGAGGATAGCTCTACTGTGTAATCTTGCTAAATACTAGCCATGTAGCTGTTGGTCGTTTCCATTTTTAGCACATTGAACGCGTTCTGTTTCTGTATCCCTTGTGAATCAAAATGTTTCACTAATATACATAGGATTAAACATACATTATTAATGTATGATTCGCATGTGCTAATGCAGTGTATGTTGCTGTAGCCACGAGGCTTAGCGCCATGGATAACTTCTGTCGATATATTTAGTTCATGTAGAATTCTTGACCATTTGACAGTGCAATAACGAAATTATAGAACTTGTGGCTAGAGATATATGTTACCGCTCTTTGAAAACAAAATATTTATTAATTTTGAGATTGTTATATGATATAAATTCAAAAAACATTACGTTAAGAAAAGGAAAATCTTCAATATTCTTCACGGAAGCAGGAAGGCTTGCAAGGCAGAGCATTCAGAGCAGTAACAGACCCTAACGTCATTCTTTTTAAGATTCTGTTGTTATCATTTGAGTTTTGTTCGTGCTTTCTTTTTATAGCAAAGCCACATCGGACTATCTGCTGTGTCTACTGAGGGGAATCGAACACCTGATTGTAAATCCATAGACTAATCGCTGTCAGTGAGAAATTGTTACCTCTTGACGTACCCCGGTGGGACAGACATAAAACGCTAAAATCCGGGGTTCAATTTCTCGCAGTGGACTCAGAAAATGTTGCTGTGGCTTAAAACAAGCAAACATCTTTTAATTTAAACTTTAATTAGGTAAAAAATGGTAAACTCAGGATCATTTTTAAATGAGTATTTTCCTTTGAATGTTTTTATTGGTTTGGTTTTTCTTTTATAACTTTGATATAAGATACATATGTTGAATTTTCATGGTTACAAAGTAGATATTTCACTTTGTTGATTTAAAACAATTAGGAGTCATAAATAGCTTAATAGTGAAGTAAATAATTTGAAGTTTCCTGTTTTGTTTTGTGGAACATTTGGTTATTTTAGGCTCGGCATGGCCAAGCGTGTTAGGGCGTGCGACTCGTAATCTGAGGGTCGCGGGTTCGCATCTCCGTCACGCCAAACATGCTCGCCCT
Organism: Carcinoscorpius rotundicauda; assembly: GCA_011833715.1. Lineage (NCBI taxonomy): Eukaryota > Metazoa > Arthropoda > Merostomata > Xiphosura > Limulidae > Carcinoscorpius > Carcinoscorpius rotundicauda. The sequence continues at coordinate 35,383,164 of CM022401.1, forward strand.
TTCAGCCGTGGGGGCGTTATAATGTGACTGTCAATCCCATTATTCATTGGTAAAAGAGTAGCCCAAGAGTTGGCGGTGGGTGGTGGTGACTATCTGCCTTCCCTCTAGTCTTACATTACTAAATTAGGGACGGCTAGCACAGATAGCCATCGAGTAGCTTTGTGCGAAATTTAAAAAAAACAACAAACAAACAATTGGTTAGTTTACGTTCAGCGCCTTAGAAGTAACTCGCCCCAACACACACACACATACAAGTAACTTATATTTCTGCCATGGTCTTTAGTTGACATGTATCTCATTTCCCCCAACTAGCAACCACGTTTCTAGCGCCACTGTCCTTAATAGTGCACAAATTTAACACAGTGCACGGCCACCATTTAATTGGTGATTTAAATGACTTAAATACAGCATTTTAATTTGAAATACTAGTTATTATGAATCAGATGGTAGCTATTTTACCTCATCTCGAGAATCCATTTGATCCTACCCTACAGATAAAACTGATCCAAATCATAAGAGATGCATACTTGCTCTCAAAGCACGAAAATGGTTATGGGCAATCGAGTTACCAAATAACATTCCTTTAACAATACTACTAAAACTTTACTATTTATAAACTTTATGTCTACGATACTTTCATAATTTTAGCACAAGGAATTGAGAATTCAACGAATTTCTTTGTTTTCATGAATGGCTTTATTCCAACGTTAAATATGTAATGACAACTTCTTATTGGTCATAAAAGGCATATTTTCTTATGCCAAACCAAGTAATGTTTGGTGGTTTCATGAAATTTACATCAAATATATATGTAATGAAATATTTTTAGATTTTAATACTTCACAAGCAATTAAAGCAAACAGAATATTGTTTTATTCTAAATTATTAGAGCACAGAAGTTGTTGTTTTTTCTGATAACACAAGTGAGTAGTCGAAATATATCACAACTCAGAACAAGCGGTTATGAATAAGTCCAAGGAAAATCGAAAACAAAATCACTGAAACATGGTACTGATATTAACAGACACTGGTATCAACATGACTCTGATATTAACCTTTCTTTTTTATTTATAAATGGTTAAAGAAAATAGAAATTAAAAACAAATAACTTCAATAGCACATCAATAAAAAGGTCTATGAAGGAACCGCCATGCCATATCACGTTAAACCAACTGATCACCCAACAACATTTGACTGGCGAGGTATGTTACAAGTAACACCGGACTTAACAGGGTATACGCTGAAAATAACATGGTTTACAGACTTTCACGCACTATAAGGCAACCAAATATATCGATGAAATATCGCCATGAAGAGTAAGTGAAGGAACACGTTGAAAGCGCTAAAAACAAAACGACCAACAACCAGTAGACCTTTTCTGAATTACGTCATAATGCCACGTGATCTTGTTTTCTCCTCGTGCCAGCCGTACTGGACGGCAGTACGAGCGCTTGTATTCAAGTAAGTGAAAAAGGAAAATCAACAACAACATTTTTTTTTACTTTTCTTTTTGGTTTGTTAAGGCTCGAGACCAATAGGACGTTCTTTGTCTGGCTCTTGCCTAAAGCAAATTAGGCTTAAAAGAATTTGATTTGAAAATTTAAGAAGAAGCATTTGAATTTATTACATATCTTATCAGGACAGCACATTACTTGAAGAAATCAGAGAGGACTGCTGAAATCGGGAACAGAAGAGCGGGAAACCGCAAAAAATAAAACTACGGGTCCAATAAGACAGGCAAAAGAAATGGCGGGAAAAGCCGTTACGGCTCAACAAAAGACTAATGCAGGTAAGTCAAGCGTAACTGGTGGCAACGATATTAATAATTCCCCGTTGCTAACTCTTTGTAGCTTGGCAAAAAGGGAATTAAATATAGTAAAGAAAACAAAAAATGTAATTAAAAAAAAAGTAAAGCTAAGCGTAAATTAATTAAAGAAATTAATTCTTCGGAAAACTCCGAATGTGAAGAAGAAGCAGTGATGGCTACTAATACTGAGGTAGAGGTAGCTACTCCTGCAATTAAAGTAGGGTTAAGTCCCAATAATGTAACGGTAAAAAACAGTAACACCAAGGATGTTGATAAACATAATAATGAAGAAAAAAATGACAGTGATCAAGAATTGGAAGACCAAGACTTTATCACTGTCATATCAAAAAGAAATATATAAAAAAAACAACTAACAACCAACAATAATACAGTGACAAAAACAAGACCACCACAATACGCAGTTATAATAGAAGGCATTCCGGGTCAATATAACCAACCCCTGCTTGCCACAGAAGTAAAGAGATGCAAACCAAATGTTAACATAGTTAACATTAAGCGTTTGCCTAGAGGCGGAGTACTGGTGCAAGGGCAAGATGTAGTCGACCTTAACCGACTACTTAAAGAATGGCCAACAGATGCCTTTAAACCTGGAAATATCAAAATCCACCTTCCGGGAGTAAGCCGCAACCAAAAGCAATAGTGGTAAGAGGGGTTCATCAGACGATTGACCTGGACCTAGTTAAACAGGCACTTGACGAACAAAACATACCACACACCAAGACAGAAAGAATTATTTTTAAAAAAACGCAAACACCTACTAACCTTATTAGAATAGACATTGATGACAGCTACAACATTCAAAATCTAATAAACAATGGAATATTGCTCTGGTATCAAAAATACCAAGTTGAACAATTGAAAACTCCGGCAATTATTGTAACACAGTGTTACAACTGCCAAAGATATGGACATGTTTCAGCAGCCTGCTTAGCATCACCGACGTGCTGCGGATGTGGCGGGGAACACCATATCAACCAATGCAAAAAAGAAAAAGAAACGCCTAAATGTTGTAACTGTGGTCAAACTCACACAGCAAATTACAAAGGCTGCGAAAAATATAAACAAATAAAGCAACGCATTTTTCAGATCAGAACACCAACAGAACAGAATCAACCGAAAACAAACAGTTTACCTAAAACAGACACACCAACAGAACAGAATCAACCGATAACAAGCAGCTTACCTGAAACAAGCACATCAACAGAACATAATAAAACAACAAAAACCACATATGCAGAAATGTTAAAAGGAAAAGAACCACATAAACAACAAGTACAGAAGACTAATACACAGAACCAGAACACATTAACACAAAAACCAAAAGAAAACAACACCACCATACAAGAAACGAATATTAACACAACAGACAAAACAAGCCTGTTTTCAACAGTTTTCAAAAATGTAATAACTGATTTTATAACAGAATATACTAAACCAAACCAGACAACTAACTTTCTAGAACTACTGATCACTATTACCATAAACACGTCACACCTCATATACCCTACATTATAACTACACTAACAGGTTACATGCTCACAGCACAATGTTCACAGTAGTGTATATCAACATCCGAGGTGCAATAGCTTCCAAGAAACATGAGATCGAAGATCTAATAGAAGAATTAAACCCCCAGATTATAATAATAAGTGAAACTCTAACATATAATAATAATAGATTTAAAATACCATATTACTCAATTATTAGAAAAGACAGAAAATAAAAATGATGAAAACAGAGGCATTATGCTGCTTCATAAAGTAGACTTATCTGTAGAAGAAATCGAATTAAACAGTAGCAATGAACATGTTACTGTAGATATCCTCCAATCAAATAAAACTAAAATAACCGAAGCAGGAATTTACTGCTCACCCAATAAACAATTAGATACAACTTTACTAAATAACATCTTTTCCCACAATCAAAACACCATAGTCATGGGAGATTTAAACAGTAAAAATGTTTCCTTTGGATGCCGAAGTTCTAATTCAAATGGTAGAAAATTAATACAATTTATTGATGATAATAACATAGCTTTATTGAACGATACTACCCCAACACATACATCCTATTCCACTAACTCTAGTGACATACTAGATCTATGTATGTGTACATATAATTTAAGCCAGAAATTAGTAAAATTTCAAGTGGGAAAAGATGTAGATAGTGATCATCTCCCAATTTTTTGCGTCTTCGGTCTCACCCCCTATAAAAATATAACATATAGGAAAGAAAAATTTAATTACAGTAAGGCAAATTGGCAATGCTATAAACAAGAATTAGATAATCTGTTACCTAATAAAATTATTAAAGAAGTTAAAACGCATGTCGAAATGGACAACTATTGTCAAACAATCACAGATTGCCTTCAGAAAGCAGCCAAGTTAACAATATCAAAACAACACCACAAAACAACAATCAACACATGGAAACCCACCACAGAAATAATCAACCTAATAAAAAAGCGCAGACAACTGAGAAGACAGTACATGATTACAAGAAACAGAGAAACTAAAACACAAACACTAGAAATCACATCAGAACTCAAATAAAACAACAAAAACAAAATATATGGGACAATTACTGTAATAAACTAAACGACATAACTGACCCGAAAAAAATTCTGGTCACATCTTAAAAGATTCACAAATGAAAACACAAACATAAAGAAATATCCTCCACTTGAACATAATAACATCATTGCACAAACAAATAAAGAAATAGCCGAAGCTTTCAAGGATCAACTCCAAAATACATTTAAAACTCATACAGATCCAGATATGAATATAAACTTCTACAATAAAGTCACTAATCACATAGCAAACAATAAACATCAATATGAACCAATATTTCCAGTAAACATAACTGATACAAATACAAGTTCTAACACTGATTATGAAAGCACATTACTAACAAAGGAAATATCCCTACATGAAATACTAGTAGCAATAAAAAACACCAAAAACAAAGCGCCAGGAGAAGATGAAATACAAGCTATTCTCCTAAAAAACGGCACTCCGAAATTGTTTGACCACCTAAATTCTCTATTTAACTTATCGCTATCCTCAGGATATATCCCAGTTTCTTGGAAGCTAGCAAATATATTAATGTTCCATAAGGAAGGAAAACCAGCGAATAAACCAAATAGCTACCGACCAATCAGTCTGACCAGCTGTGTTGGCAAAATTCTCGAAAGAATAATAAGTAATAGACTCTCCACATTCTTGGAGGTAACATCAAAATTACCAGAAGAACAGAATGGATTCAGAAAATTTAGACAAACGACAGACCATTTAATAAGATTAACCGAAACCATAATAGATAGTTTCAACAAAAAAGAATGTACAGTCGCTTGCTTCCTCGATATCGAGAAAGCATTCGACACCGTTTGGCACGATGGTCTAAGGTTCCGAATGAATGAAATGGAACTACCGCGAGGAATTATTCGCTGGTTATCTAATTTTCTGGAAAACAGAAAATGTAGAGTAAACGTAGAAGGAACTTTTTCCGAATACTTTACTCCACTAGCTGGTGTCCCACAGGGAGGGGTGGTTAGCCCTATACTCTTCATCATGTATGTTAACAATATGCCATTGAAGGATCCAAATCATGGATTCTCATCACAGTTCGCAGATGATGTGGCAATCTGGAAAAGTGCTGCAACACCCACGATAGCAGCTACAAACATACAACCACAATTAAATAGAATTAGTGAATACTGTGAAAAATATAGAATTAAAATAAACACAGCAAAAACTCAGCTCGTACTCTTTACGAAATCGACAAAACACAGAAAACAACAGCTAGAAATATATATGAATGGCACTCTGCTCCAGATTGCCCAATCAGCAAAATTTTTAGGTCTGACTTATGATTCAAAATTAACTTGGATCAATCATGTAAACGAAATTAAAAATAAAATTTGGCGAAGAACCAACTATGTTAGGAGTCTAACTGGTAAACACAGTGGAGCATCTACAGATAACATTTTGAAAATATACAAAACATATATTAGACCAGTAATAGACTATGCAGCTCCAGCATGGGTAACCGTAAGTAATAAAACAATCAAAACCAAACTACAAACAATACAAAACACACTTCTCACAACTGCATACAGAGTCCCAAGATCAACATCATCTAAATTCATTCACAATTACTCGAACATACCAACCATATCAGATAGACTCCTAACTATTACAATTAGATATTTTAACAAAAATTGAATGAAAAATGATTTATTATGCGAACTAGATAGGTACCTCATACACGATGAAGAAAATCCTAAATACCTCTCCCCAATTAACATATATATTAAACATAAAGAAAAATAAATTAAAGTAAAATATGTATGTATATAAACTTTAAATATTGTATTTATTGTTTACATATTTATGTATTTTAAAATAATAATAAGATAAAATAAATAAATTGCCACCAGCAAGCTTGACTACTGTGAATAAGAGACTATAAATGGACATTGCCCTGAAAAGGACCTAAGATACAAACAGTTAGGGAAAATACGTTCAGGAAGGAGGAAGAGGTCAAAGTGAACCTGACCCTCCAGGGCAAAATACCCAAATACCATTGACCAAGGAACAACAACAACAACATGAAAAATGTCTTTCCAGTGTTACAGTTTTGGCTGTAAGAATAAGCAAGGTTCAGAACCGATTACATATTTTTACAGATTCCCAACTGATCCAAACTGTAATTTCAGCATTGGTTGCCATGAGAGAAAACTGACAGCCATCACAGTATTTCTGTATCTTCAAGGTACATTTTGTGAAAGGTATCAAAACAGAGCTATCAAGTATAAATTTAAACTTTGTGTTCAAATATATGTGCAAGTATCACACTGTCTATTAATTTTAGAAAGTATCGACGATACTTGATAAGTGAGAAGTATCATTTCTACTGACACTAACGAGTAATGTGCGTTATAAAGGTACTGTCGTTAAATTAGATCAGGGTCAGTCAGACAACACTGTATCGTAGACTGAGAAGCATACAGTTAACATCACAACGAATAAACACTGGTAATACTGGTGACAACAAGGCTTATGTTCACAGCAGTGACAGTGGATTATCAGCATGAATAGTCGCCAAGGCCACCATGTGGATTAATATAAGGTTCAAAAACAACGAAATCAGCTACATAAAGTTTTGTTAACCGATTTTCATAAGCCATTTTGGCGTATTTTTTACGTTTCAGAGCGTATTTAAAGCGTAATCACGTGGTCTAGAAGGTTCTCAACATCAAAATGCTGATGATAATGGTCTATTAACCTCATTTTCCAATTTCTTTTCTAAAACCAACTTATAATTCCGTTGACTGAAAAACAGCTGACGATGTAGTTACCATGAAGGTAATCCTAAAGGTATAACTAGTTATTTATTCTTTATGTATATTATTTGAGAGTTCATAGGTTACAAATGTTTCAGTAAAAGTGCACACTGTGAAAATGATTTTCCTGTGGACCACAGTTGTACAATGTAAAAACGAATGTTCATTAAGAAAAATTTAAGATTAGAACAAAACAAACATTCCTGCTGAGCAAATTACCTGAATAAAACCTATTTACTAATTCACACGAAGCAAAGTAAAAGCATAATTATGATATAAAACAAAATAATCATTACCATGAAAAACTAGAATTAGACGATGAAACAGACAAGTCTTTAACAAGTAGAACCAGAGGTGAAATACAAAACAAACTGGCCCTTACCAACTAAACCAAAATTATAATACGGAATAAACTAATCATTACCATATAAGACAAGCATTGAAAAACGAAAAGAAACTTATCTTTCACCAGATAAAACGAATATTAGAATATGAAACAATCTAATGTTACAAAGTAAATACACGATTGTAAGCCAAAACAAAGTAATTACGACCGAATAAGGAGTAGAACGCAAACTTCATCCAGTAATTTTTCAAGGTTAACTATAAACCAAACTGATGTTCATAAATGTGGCTAGAAATACTAGTGTCTATACCTGTCTACTTCAATACTATAAGTTAGACACATAAATATTGAAAGACCAACTCTAGTAAAATAAACAATGTATCATTATATAAAATCGTTATAAAACGAATTCAACAACTTAAAAAAGTAACTCATTTTTGATTTCCTTCGTAAGGAAACTGATCAAGTTGTATTATAATAACATTTGGCTTTTGTTTGTCTTAAAATTGCGTGCGCATTTCATTTTAACAGCTATAAAAAGAGACAGATGTGAATATATTTAAGTAGACATTTTGTACAATAATCTATATAAAAGCTTATAAATCTTTTTTTTAAAATGGTATAGCTATAAGTCGCAGAATAATACTCTCAGTTTACTTACACTACAGTAAAGTTTAACCATAACTAATGCAAAACAGAACAAACAAAAAGAAAACGTGCACGAGTCAAAATTGAGTTCTCTCTTTTTTTCGAATATCGGCCATTCTTAATAAAGGCTTAATAATTTTATGTCTAAGACAAGTAGACTTATAGATTTCAGTTTTTGCGACTAAAATTATTTTGTATTATTCCAGAAATTCTGCATTTAAAGACGTATTGTTGCAATAAACGAACAAAAGGATATGTTCTGTGGGTCTATGCTGGTATATGAACGAACAACGTTTACGATAACAAATTTAAATAGGTAAGATTCAATAAATAAATACATAAGTTTTGGTAACCCTTATATCCGTGACTTAATCAGGATAAAATCTCTACAACGCGGTGAGAAATAATAATAATTAGATCCGGCAATGACCTTTTCTATTTAAATTTTGATGTGCTATTTTAACTTTGTCGAAAGAAAGTGTTCAAACCCAGTAGTAAAACCGAAACTGTTTGTTTGTTTCTTGAATTTCGCGCAAAGCTACTCAAGGGCTATCTGCGCTAAACCGAAACTGATTTTGAAAAAACCTCTGAACTGATAGTTAAAGTTGACCAATTTTCAAGAGGATCGAATAGTATTTTCAATGTAAATTTGGAATGAAACAGATAATTCAGCGTAAATAATAAGTAGACATACAGAAATAAAATCGGGAACACAAGAAGACTTTTTCAAAATGTTTTAATTTACGAAATGAAAAAAAATGGATTAGTTAATACCAGAAATGTCATTTTTGTGATTCAAGACAAGTACTGCAACTTCTACTTTCGACGAAACAAAATATTTTTCTTTTACTTTTTTCTTGTATTATTTGCTCTATCTTTCCTGATAATCTTCTTTAAATTGGTAAGTAATATGTGACATAGAACAGTCTTTTGATTTTTCAATAAACAATGTTTCACAATACGAAATAGCAAATGGCACAGAAGAAAGCAACCGACTTAAGGCCAGAGAATGGAAAACATTGATTGACGCCCAAGTGAAAATAGTTACTAATATTTCTTCTTTTCAGAGTGGAAGCACAACTACATCCATACATACTCTATATTTATTATAAATCTTGGTCAGGTTAAATCGAAAACTAAGGATATAAAAAAAACCGTTAAAAGCAAAGGCGAAAGGTTAGTGATGCATTTCGCTAAAATCTCTCAAAAACCAATACTGTTCTTCATGTGAAGCTTGATGTACTATGATCAAGTTTACCTGTTCTTCGTATGAAGACTGTTTATATTTTTGTTACATTTAATCTGTTTTTTGTACGAATCCTATGATATTAGGTTTAGTTATTTTTTCAATTTCATACACTGCTACACGAGGCCTTTCTGCGCCAACCGTCCTTAATTTAGTTGTGTAAGACTAGAAGGAAGGCAGCTTGTCATCACCGCCCATCGCCAACTCTTGGGCTACTCTTTTACTAACGACAAGCGGGATTGACCATAGCGTTATAACGCCCCCACGGGTGAAAGAGCGAGGATGTTTAGTGTGGCAGGGATTCGAACCTATGACCCTAAGATTACGAGTTGAGTGCTTTAATTACATGACCATGCTCGGTCCCTACGATTTTATCAGCATATTTAACATGTTCTTGTGAAACTTACTACATCATTATCATGTTTAACCAGTTAACTATATAAATTATAATATATGATCATCATGCTTATCCAGATAACTGTATAAAACTTATTATATTAGTGACATGTTTAACCTGTTAACCATGACAGACTTATTTTATTATCATCACGTTTAACCAGTTAACTATGTGAAATTTATTATAATATAATCATGTTTAATCTGTTAACCACGTAAAACTTATTATATTGTTATCATATATAACTGTAAACTATGTGAATCTTATTATATTATCATCATATTTAACTAGTTAAATATGTGAAGTTTATTATATTACCATCATGTTTAACCTGTTAATTATTTGAAGCTCATCATATTGTCATCTTGTTTAAAAGCTAAAACAGTGTCATTTGCTCGGTGTCTAGAGTTTATTGAACAATCAAGACACTTCTTACAACCAGTTAAGGAACAGCAAAAATTAAATAAACGAGCAAAGAAAAATAGAAGCTTACCAGAGGTGTATACCGAGGCATTATATAGTAGTACGTGCAGGCGACAACACCACAAGCTGACACATGCAAAAGAAAGAAAGAAAGGAAATCAGAGAATCAGAGTAGTTGAATCACAACTGAGAGAGTATAGGCAGTGCATTTATTCACTTACGCTAACAATTGTTTATTGTTAACCGAAATTAATAATGTGTAGTTTTTAATTGGAAAAATAACAAATTACACACTCTGATTTACATGAAATAATGCAATGTAATCCTAAAAAGGGTTTCCAATACAAAAATTAAAACTGGAACTGTCTAAGTTAACCCCCTGATTGCGTGATGTCAGCATATTATATAATTTAATCTATATTGTTGGAAGTTGAGCAAAACCCAAGTGCTAAGCTTTGCTGTAAAACTAAAGAATATTCAAACGTTCTGCTATGAAACAGTATAAAAGTGTGCGTATCAAAAATAAACACGACATCCGGTTATCTTCCACACCTATATGTTTCTTTGGTTTGTTGTGAATTTTGTGCAAAGCTACACGAGGGTTATATATACGACAGACGTTCCTAACTTAGCAGTCACAGGATAGAGGGAAGACAGCGAATAAATATTACTCCGTCAACCTTTGGGCTACTCTTTTACCAACAAATAGTGTGATTGACTGTCACATTATAACGCTCTCATGAATCTAATGACGAGTATGTTCGGTAATGGAGATTCGAACCCGTGACAATCAGATTGGAAGCAAAGTGTCTTAACCATCAGTTCATAGCAAGCCCTCATAATTTTTGGACAATATTTTTAACATCAATTTATCTGGTCCGATGAGAGTTGACGTAGCTTGGAATTTTGGTACTCAACTGATGAGGCATGAGATTAACCATTTCAATACGACTGGAACAGTGCTTCCAACTTCTCAAACTACGAATGGTACAAATGTTTCCTGTTATCATTGAAAATAGCTACTTGTGATACGCTGGAGTAAATTGGGTTTGAAATAATTTAATGGTATCCCACCTAATGTTGATATATGATTTCTTCAGTGTTTCCCACTCAGACCTACAGTAACCAACAAGATGCCCGAGTGGAATGTACAACAAATGCATGCCAACCTTGCATGCATGACTAGAATGACAAATAATAACCTTAATTACTATGTAAATATGATTCATTCGTTTGACCCAGTAGTTTACAAAATAGTTAAGGTGAGTCAAGTGGTGTTCAACTATGAGATGATGGACAATCAAATGAGCCAAGAAGATAATGACTTCCCATCTGGTGACGACAGATGGTGTACTTTATTACATGTTAGTTCAGGGAAGTGTTTTAACCCCCCCCCAAATAAACAGTACTCACTTTCATTTTTTCTCACACTTTCCTGAATTCTTTACAGATTTGGTGGATCGGAGCAAGTAGCATGTTGCACAGAAGTGAATTTGATGCGAGTTTTGTCCACTAACTTCTCCAACAGATGGACAATGCACTTCCTTGCCTCCATTTAAAATTCTAGAATGTACATCTTGTTGACTTTCTTGAATAAAACGATTAACAAGCAATTCTATTCAAAAGATAACATCTACTTTGAAAAACTGGATAAATTATCATATTTTACTTCATACTTTGCAATTATAAATGTTCCAGAAAGCGGTTTGATAACTTCAGTTTTCAGAATTCTGTTCATCACGTTCTTTATCATCTTTCCTTGTCAGTTGATATGAATGGTATCATTAAATCATCTGCTAGGTACTTAGCCAAATAGACAGACCCATGGTTTGCCACAAAGATAAAGAAATACAGTTTGGAAAAAGGAAGAGGACATCATACGCTTATTTGACTAAAGCAAATGTTTCGTACTTTGGAGTGGTGGAATGTTTGCAATTTTCATTCTTTTTCACAAAAGAAAAAAGATGAGGTAGTAAGTCCAAGGCTCTAGTTGCCGCAGAAATGTTCTCTACTCGTCAATAAGAATACAAATTTGTCTCTTCTGAACACAAAATTATCACGTCAAATAGGTGTATCCTTTAAAAGGCTGCAGAAAGCGTGTAACGTGCTTTCTAGGAAGACGTTGTGTAAAGTAGATAATGCAGCGTTCACGAACCCTTTCTTCATCTGTAGCTTCAGACAAGACACTAGATGTGAAATATCGACATAACTTTCGGCTGACGTTTGATCAATCCATATATATACATATGAAGTGCATAGTTGGTTCTTGAAAGCGGACTCCATTAATATTCTTTATTAATTACAATACACACACACATATGCATGTGTGCGTGTGTCTATGTATATGGTAATTTTTGAATGGCATGCTATCTATTTTTATAGCAAAACATTGTGTAAATATGAAACATGGATTTATCCGGGATTCAAAAAGGAAACAAGCTGTAGCCCAAAGTTTGGTCTTGATGTTCCACATTACTTGAACTATTTTATTATATAGAACAAATATTTACAAGTTATCGAGTTGTTCAGGTGGTTAACATAAACACCTTTAATAATTAGAACGAAATGAGGCTTTTCTTTATTTTTTTAAAAATTTAACACTGTCACTTACTATAACCCAACTGTGAAACCATAATATATAAAGGGAATATTTCTAACTAAAAAAATACAACATAAAATGATATGTGCAATCCAGTCGAGATTAGTGATAATAATGTAAATATTGTGTTTTTTGATATTACCAAAACAAGTCCTCGAATTCATTACATTGCATATCATAAAAGTTTCTTCGTTGTATTTTTTTAGTTTACAAAACCAAAATCACTAGGTGAAACACAGGGGTAACTTATTATTACGCTTAATAATTACACAGCTATAAACACAATGGTTATGAGTAACGTTGATAATGAAAGAACAATTTATAAAAATCTTCTAACTAGTATCTACTTCAACCAGACCTCAGCTCTGTTTTCAGTGAGGAGTGAAGGTCATAACGAGTCATTGTGCCAACACTGTGTTTTGTAAAACACATTATATTTTAACGTCGTAGCTCGACAACTACCGTTCTAATATAAAAATCGTCACGTAGGATGTTTCATATACACACAGTTTTTCCTTTGTAGAATTAGTGTTCAGTCAGGTTATGAAAATAATAAAAACAGAAACTTACCCATTTAGCCTCCATGCCACGTTTAAAGTGTCTCTGGTTCATTGGAAGTTTTATTTGTTTTTGAATTTCGCGCAAAGCTACATGAGGGCTAGCAGTGTAAGACTAGAGGAGAAACAGCTAATCATTACCACCCACGACCAACTCTTGGGCTACTCTTTTCTGTGAGGGATTGATCCTCACATTACAACACTCCTACGGCTGAAAGGGCGAGCATGTTTGGGGTGACGGGGATTTGAACTCGCGACCCTAGGATTAAGAGTCTAGTGCCTTAACCTCCTGGCCATGCCGGGCCTCATTGAAGTCAATGGATAGAAAAAATACATACAGAACCTTCTGTAATGTTCATTGGAGTTTTATGTTTCACAGACTTCCTGTGGCTTTGAGTGCAGACTCTCTTACATGTCGAACGTGTCTTACAATATGTAGAGTTGATACAATTAAGCTCTGACAAAAGCCAACTGGCATACAAATACATTTTATTCCAAAAGGATTGAATTTACATTTTTGTCGGCATTTACCTTTTTAACAGGCCTATTTCTTTGTTTTTGTTAGTAAATAAAAATGAAGGAAAAACGACTAAAGGAAGTGCCTTAGTCGTGTAACCAATTTTGTGCAAAAACAAATAAACCTTCGTGCTTTAGTGTTGGTTTTTTTGACAGACATAATTTCACATTGATCATTTTTCCATGCAGCTGTTTTATTTTACCTTGCATGAATACATTAAGAATGTAGTTTATTGTGAAAATTCGTGATTTTACGACGTTACGTGATGCTGAAACAGGAATTACTTCTTTGCTGCAGAAAATACAATAATGTATCCTGCAGTAACCGACTCTATATCATTTAATACAAACTACATAGAAGCAAGAAAGGAACGTTATACGGCAGAAATGGCTAGTTTATAACTTCCATGATTTATGAAAATAGTTAATAATAATTTTGTTTGAAACTTTTTTTTTCACAAGAACTTTTCGGGACAATTCCTAGAAAATTGTAGGTTTTCCAAGTTTTTCAACACTTAAATTTCAAGACTTTAAAAACCTATTCGAACTCTGGAGTATTATATAATGACTAGGTCATTAATGATGGTATGACTTCACATTACTACTACGGTGGTCAACTAGAAAAGCATTTGTCTCTCCTGTTTATGAAATAGAATCTGTTTAATGTCCACATCCACATACCTATACTAGTATAATGTGCCTATTGAGCTCCAAACATGCTCGTCCTTTCAGCCGTGGAGTTGCGTTACAATATGATGGTCAATCCCATTATTCGTTGGTAAAAGAGTAGCCCAAGAGTTGGCGGTGGTTGGTAATGACTAGCTGCCTTCCCTCTAGCCTTACACTGCTAAATTAGGAACGGCTAGCGCAGGTAGACCTCGAGTAGTTTTGCGAGAAATTCAAAACAAATAAACCACCATAGTGAGGACTGGAATGCCAACATTAAGAGATAAGTTTATTTAACTTACTTATCCACAAGTATTAATATCATATTAAGTTTTCTTTATAATTTATTTTTCCTTCATTATTTTGGAGAGCAGTCACCTTAGCACAGCTGTCTGGAGGCAGTGAAGGGTGATATAGATGTGAGACACTGAGGCTTGAGCACCCACATCTCGCTCATGTATTTTCTATTTCTGTTCCTTTGATTATTCTTCATATGAGACTAGAAAACGGAGGTTAAGTTATGGGCCCTACTTCCTTAGTTACCTTCCAAACTCAAGGTACATTTTATATCCAACATTACAGAATGTATCCAGGAATCTTTTCGATTAATTCTTTTCTTTTTCTTTTGGCTTGTTTTTGTTTATAATAAATTATCATTAGTTAGAAGTTTAGGTTTGCAATTCTTTACATTTTATTTTACTTAACTGTTTAGTACTAATATTATATATATATATATATATATATTCTTTATTTATTTTCTTCTATTAAAAAGTTTGATAAAAATCATGCATTACAGCTATTCAACTCATTTACTATGTAACATACATTATCTATTCTGACTGAATAAATAAACATTTGGTAAAAGAATCAAAATTACTGCATTCAGTTAAGAAAAATATAATTTGTGGACATAAAACATAATTTATTTGTTGTGACGAGTGTGTTAATGTTTTGTTAGATATGAAATTCATAAACAGAAAACGTCTATTTCAAAGACTAAATAATTTGTTGGATAAAATAATATGCTGTTTGTTCACTTTCGTCATACAATAACACGTTATAGTCATTTGGAAATTCGTGTAAAGTTACTCAGGAGCTATTTATCAAACTGATCGACTAGACAGCGAGCAGTTAGTTAACAACACATGTACAGCCAACACTTTGAATAACCGTGTTTCACCACTGCCCTTATAATGCATAAAGAATGTACTTTCGGTATGGAAGAGAAAGCGAGAACTGCAGATTCACGGTCGAGCATCTTAACAACTGGGCCAATATCTATAGATATTGGAATACGTTATATTAAGAGTATTTTGATTATTCAAACCAGCAAGTCACAGCCGATATAAAGTCACGGTGGGGCGGAATGTATCAGAACTAAATTTTGAAACTGTTTGACACCATACAGATGTTACAGACAATTTACTGTTTTTGTAAAGTGTATGCAACAGTCATATCTGACAAAATGTTCTTACTCAATTTATAAATATGAGTTTATATCGAAGACTTCAGAATTTCTAAGAAAGAAATACATAATGGCATTGAAAAACAAATACAATGGAGATTAACTCAGATCCAAGGACCATCCAGAAAGAGACTTGCAACAAGTTTTACTGCAGCCATGGTAAGCAAAGTGCGGTATTTTGTAACAGGCGAGAACCCACAATTACAGGCGTCAGTGAAAAAAAAATTGTTTACGTTCAAGGCAAGAAAACACAATATAATCAAAAAGATAAGACGCATTGTTTCCAAGATATCAGTTAAATAATCAAGCACATCATGAACCAGACAGTAGTCATGATTTCCAAACGAATAATAGTAGTCAAGCCACAGAACACAAAGTTTATGGATTTCTGTGTGATTTGACTGTCGAAATAGGTGTTGGAAAATGTTTGTCTTTGTACACTAAATGCATTAATAAAAACATACAGAGTGAAAAAATATGGCTTGAGCAAGATGGTAAGCCATGGCACTCTCTTATCATTTTCGCAATAAAATCTGTTCCTTTTCTTCGTTTTTATGTCTACTATCCTCGAAAAGGATTGCTCGCAAAGATACGTTATAACAAACGGTATGAATATCTCAAGAACTTTCTTAGGAATAAGAGGGTACGTTACGATTTGGTGACACCAAAACGTTGAGAGTGTTGTTGTTCTGAAAAGTTGCTGTTGAACCTGGCTCTGCTGAAGTTCAATGATTTCGTCTAGGTATTCATCATGGACATCTGTTGTTGCAACACTAAAAGTGAACGGTTGTCTCACCCATGTTGGATATGACTCTCTGGTGAGGAAGTATACGTCGATAGACTTTGGGAGCTCATTTCAGTGCATGGCAATTACTTGCTTTAGTTCCCCGGGTACAGAAATGTCTCCGATTTCAGACACATTTTCAATCTTACTTACACAGTCGTCCAGCAGGGGAAAAATTGCCAAGTTATCATTCTCTGTTTGTGTTAGAAATAACAATTTGAAAGCACATATAAAAAGCTAGGTATTAAATATTCTCTTTCATTTTCATAAATAATTATCATAAATTTACTTTAAATATGTATATATTTATTATTTCTTAAAATCAGATAAGTAAACATAAGTATACATTATAATTTATAAATAACATCTGGAATTAAGTATCACAAGATTAATCTATTTAATATAACTTATAAAGTCGGCCCGGCATGGCCAAGCGCGTTAAGGCGTGCGACTCGTAATCTGACGGTCGCGGGTTTGCATCCACGTTGCGCCAAATATGCTCGCCCTTTCAGCTGTGGCGGCGTTATAATGTGACGGTCAATCCCATTATTCGTTGGTAAAAGAGTAGCCCAAGAGTTGGCGGTGGGTGGTGATAACTAGCTGCCTTTCCTCTAGTCTTACACTGCTAAATTTGGGACGGCTAGCACAGATATCCCTCGAGTAGCTTTGTGCGAAATTCAAAAACAAACAAACTTATAAAGTCATTAAATCTAGTTACAAAATAGTGCTTTCTGGTGACTAAACTAAAATATCAGAAGAGTTCAAGCGCCTCCTCATGATGTACCAGCGAACTAAAGCTCCTCAACTAGCCCTAATTACTTCTATATCTATTCGGAGAGGGTTACGTACCTGAATAAACTATTAGGATACCCTCCTGTGGCACCTGAGCTTGTATGTCAAGTTTGGTCCTGCTTAATTATAAGTGGGGGAATGAACACAGTTTCAAAAAACACCTTTTGACTGATTACTAGAGTTTGTTTTCCTAGTAAACAGACACTTGTTCGATTGTCACTGTTAATAGTCTCTGATGACACATATCTTTTAACACTTGGTTTAAAAACTGTCTTTAATAACGACGTCACTTCATCAATCACACTTCTCTGAAAATCCGATAGATTCTTACTGTTATCGACTTGTTTGAAAGTGAATTATGCCTTGTCTGTATTTCTACATTTATTTAGTTTAAGCAATCACTTAAGACTTCACATGATCTGTTTATTTTCTAAATGTAAATAAATAAATACCTTGTCCTTCAAATAAATGTGCATAAGTCCTAATAAAGAAGAAAATCAGTTACTAGTTACGTGTACGTGTACAATAATGTCAATACGTATCACTGAAACCAAACACTTGATCTTATTAGACATATTTAACAATATACGTAATATAGCCTTACTCGTATTACAAAGTTTCGTGGAAAATCACAGCCCTTATTCTGTGAGTTGTGTACAACTGAGGAGAGTATCTCTTATATCGTCGTGGGAAGTATCTCTGGAATTCAAACAGTCGTTCTATCAGCTGTAAATAAATAAGATGCGATATAACTCGCATTGCCGGATTAGGTTTCAGAGTTTACCGTAGCCAGTATATTGTGATGTGTATAAAAAAGTAAACAGATGTATGAATAATTAATTCAAATTATTTGCAATGTATAAAACTTAATAACAGGGCTACTGCAATTGTTTTCAGTCCTAAAAGATTACATACGAATATGATTCAGTTTTAAGCTGATAATTACTAACACGTTTAAAATGAACGTATTTAACATTTTCTGTGTTTAGGGGATTCACTTTCTTATAAGCCGTTCTTCATTTTTCATAAAACCTTTGCGTGACATAACCTGCAAATATATTATACACATATTCTTTTATTCGATGTTTTTGTTTTTCCTTTCATTACGTTTCGGTCCAATGCGATTCTGTTTCTCTTCTATAGCGTTTGGAGAAAGGAGTGTATTTTGCAGACCGTCTTTACTCTATAGCCATAATATGATCTTTCGAAATCCAAATATGAGTTCATACAGAGAAATGTGATAAACATCAATAGTCAGGTTTTATCAAACAGTGGTTGAAACGTAACAGTTATATAAATATAACCAGTTATTGAGTTACTCATTCTTTTTATATTACGTCATCAACAATAATTCTTAAGAATGTTATTTACATAAGTACGAAAAATCTTTCAGGCAATGCACTTCAGTCTTATTCTGAATCTATCCTAACCTGTGCTTCAAACGATAAATTGAAGATGGAGGCGTATTTTCCTGCTATCTCAATGATAGCACGCAGTACCTTGAACCTGGTTTAGAGGCTCAGTCTGGCTGCTGCAGACGTAAATTATCTCTGGGTTTCATCGAACAGGTGTTCTTGTCACGTGAAAGCCGTCTGATATGACGTCCGACTCGCGAATATTTCCAGCAGGAACTCTTCGTGTCACGTACAAGGGATTAGGTAAAATCCTAATTTATCAAGAAATTCTATAACTATCTTAGAACCGAGGATGTCTAAAACTTAACTGAGAGTAACTCGGTCTTTTTGTACAAACACACCAACGATGAAAGAAAGGGAAAAATAAAAAGACGGGCAAACTTGTATTAATAAACACCTCTCAATATTACACGTCTTTATGATACTTTGAAAACAAAAAATCGATTAGGTAAACACTATAATTGTTAACCTATAACTAGTTTAATAAACAGTTCAGATGATAACACCAGTAACGTCAATTTTACTTGTTACCTACACCCATTCAGTTTGAATGGGAGAAAGAAGTTCTGTGCCTTTTACATTTTTTATTCTTTGCACTCAAACCAGAAGGCTGGTCTCAAGACTGCCACACGTTTCGAGGTAGGAATTTTTTAAGGATGAGAAGTCACGTATTATTCTGCAGTTTATCACAATAAATAGAATTCTGAAGTACATAAAAAATATTTAAAATTTTACTTCATTAAAATTTATTTGGATGCAGAAAAGATATTATATTAAATTAGGAACGAGCATGATAAAAAGTTGTTTAAAACGTGACACACTGGCTTAACGACCAGAAAAAAGAGCCCAAGGTTCAGACACAGCTGTTTCCAATTTTAAAGTGCTAATAAGAAGAATGCAAATAGCCTCCATACATTGTGAATGAATAATGGGATTGCCTACCACGACGTGCCTGGAGACGAAAGTGTGGAATATGAAAAGCAAAACACTGGAGTTGCGAACCTTAGACCTTCAGATATACAGCCTGGTACGCTAACCACTATGCTACGTGCGGACCGACTACGAACTTTAATAGTATATCATTAATATTAACCAGTATATTAATCTCTCGCGCAATATTTATCCATTTACACTGTTTTACTCATCAACTAAGAGTGAATAAGACACGCATGATGCATTCTTCGGCAAAGATCTACCTTAGAAGCACTGGTGGACTGAAAGTCCAAACGCAAATACTTCAAAGACAATCGAAACACAGCAGCCTAAGCCTACAATTAAACAAATTTGACAATAATAAATGAACACTGATATTTACAAATTACGGACATTCAGAAGTTGTATATATTAATAAGCAACAAGCGCTTTCAAAGTTTTTCGGAAGTGAGGTGGGAATACGTGTAAATGTAAAGGTTCAATGTAAAATGAAAAGGAATCTTCACTGACGTCATGGGTACCGACTATGACACGATTAATATATTAGTGTGAACTTTCCAAGGCGCTCTGGTTAACCCTGTTTCATCATGTATGATGTATCTAAAAAACGTGCTAACAGGTTTAAGATGTTTGACAAATGGTTCTGATAAGTGTTTATTATAATCGTATCTCGACAGAGAAAGTTGTTGCTGAAAAGGAAGGATATTCGTTGACGTTTGTCGGATATACTTTTCACTTTGCTATCATACAATACCGACGCTGTATTATATTATTATACAATCTTGTAAAATATAATATAATACACAAACGAAGAATCAATTGTATTTTCAACCTTTAAAAACTTGATACGTATTTAAACATTCTCTGTAACTTACAAAACTGAACCTTGTTGAATGTTTCTGTGATCTCTACAAGGTTTCCATGACCTGACAGGCATTCTTATTTCTGGATAGCAATAAGTAATCATATATTCGTAAGTTGAAAACTAAGATAAATCATGTTTACTAGTGGCATAATATTTTTTTCAGTATTAAAGTATTAATATTTATTTATTCATCGAATTGGTTAATAGCGCATTTTAAAGTATTGTCTCTGAGATCTCCGAGATTGTATGAAAATAGAAATATTTTGTTTAGTATATTTAATCATCGATTTAACCTGAGACGTACTTCTGTATTGAAGAATGATTCTTTTGTATATTCATTGAAATGTGTTTATCTAAACACATTGTTATATTTCGAAGTCACATCATTGTGTTTTGAAGTCATATTCTACGGAATGTATGGATTATTTATGGAATTCAAAATAAAGATTGTGCATTCTCCAACAGATTTGTGTTCTGTTTTGCTAACTCATAATTAGTGCATCTGAATTTTCTTACTTGTACTTGTGTGAAAAGTTTTTCACAACGTATACTCAAATATTTAAACTATTAAATCTCATATTTCCTTCTTAATTAAATACAAAAACTCACTAAAGTGGATTTAATTATGTATTCGACGAAGTATTTCTCAAATTTTTTCTCCTATCATACAGAAAATATTAATTAGTATGTCGAAAGACTGAGTTATCCGAATTGTGTTTTTTTTATTTTGAGGAACAATTATCCAACAACGTAATTAACTTACCCTGAGATTTCATGGGGGATTTCAAAACTGATTTTTTACTGAGCCGTAGACTTAATCCTACCCACGCCGGTAACATGCCGTTACTAAAGTCGTCAAAGTAACCAACTTTACATATAGTTTACATAATAAATATTACAAGTAACTGAATACATATACGTGACAGATAAGTGGGCATTTCAGGAGATAAATCAATGATATAGCTATTAGATTAGTTAAATACATTCCATGTGAATTAGGTTAAAGATATTTCATGTGACCAGTCTCTACTCCAGAAGTTACACGTGTTCTTTATACACCAGTTTACAGATAATTTAATATAATCCTAGTAAAAACTCAACAATGAAAGCATCACAATAGTTACACGTGTTCTGTATACACCAGTTTACAGATAATTTAATATAATCCTAATAAAAATTCAACAATAAAACATCACAATAATTTCACGTGTTCTATACACACCAGTTTACAGATAATTTAAAGTAGGTCAAGTAAGTTGATTAAAGTTATTGCTTTCTGGGGAAAATTGTGTATCAAATATACTTACACTGTTATCTTACAAGTAGTCACTTTTAGTTTATATAAACACTATAATTTCTTATCATATATATTATTTTCGTTCTCTGTAAAGTTTCAGGTTCTGTGAAGAAAATATGATATTCAGGGGAATATATACGTATTTATAATCTAAATTACTTTTCTATACACAATGTTATTAAAGGTAGTTCCACAAAAATATTGTTTATATGGTTACAAAACAGTTATAAAATGTTAACAAAATTATATGAAGTAATCTTCACTAGATTATGCTGTACATTCTCTCCATAGAGGTTGCTTTCAAGTTCCCACAAGGAAAGTAAATAGAGTTTCGTTAAATAATAAGCCAAAAGTAATAATACGTATAGACAGCTCCCGCTGGGACAGCGGTAAGTTTATGGATTTAAAACGCTAAATTCATAGGTTCGGTTCCCCTCGGTGGACAAAGCAAATAACCCGAGGCGACTTTGCTATAAAAAAAACGCACAATAATGCGTATCAAGAACATTACTACTCCAAGTGCAATTTGAATCTGACAACAAAAGAAAAATAGAAATTTAGGTCGAGATACGACACTAACAGGTTTAGAAATTGGGATAAGAATAACGTATATTGCAAAGTTTTTCGCATTCTTGATAATTTGTCCATTTCATAATCACATAGGTGAACGTTTATATGACATTAGAACTCTTCTTTAGAGTCACGGAATTCTATACAATATAAATGAGCTTTACTAGTGTTATGCTATTCTCCGATGCACTGATTACCTTTACAGGAAAGAATAATAACTGAAATAGCCTGAAAAAAACCATGAAATGTTACGAGGAATCAGATCTAGTTTTCTGATTGGCTGGTCTGAAGAAAGAGACTGAACCCAATGTGGATCAGTGTAAAAATCAATCTTTATTTGTTTCAAAACAAATCGAATGAAACAAATAAAAGAGACGATCAAATCTCCGAGATCTGGAGAGAACTTTGTGTTATAAGAAAATGTGATGGAGACTACGAGAGGGATAGTTAACAATGATATAAAGAAATGCGTTGTTTCCCAGGGCGCAGGTGACACTCCTTTTATTTATATATTTTTGTGGTTGTCCCATAGTTAACAACGGGTAGGACACGTCTCCTAGATATACTCAAATCTCTAAACAGTTGAATTATGTCTCTGATTTCAAAACCAGATTGCACAATGCTTTTAATGTTGCCAGGGAAAACCTGAAGTCTTCTCAGGAAGAGATGAAAACCTGGTATGACAAAAGGGCCAGGAAGCGATCTTTTAATGTTGGTGACCAAGTACTAGTCTTGTTGCCTACATTAAGCTCTTCACTTCAAGCTAAATATTTTGGACCTTATTCAATTGAAAAGAAAATTAATGATCTAAACTATGTGATCACTACCCCTGATCGGAGGAAAGGCAAACAGCTTTGTCATATCAATATGTTGAAACCCTATTATGTGCGAAAGAAAACAAACGTGTCGAATGCTGTTCCTGTGAACGTAACAAG
The DNA here is from genome assembly GCA_011833715.1 of Carcinoscorpius rotundicauda. Taxonomy (NCBI): domain Eukaryota; kingdom Metazoa; phylum Arthropoda; class Merostomata; order Xiphosura; family Limulidae; genus Carcinoscorpius; species Carcinoscorpius rotundicauda. Next base: position 35,406,793 of record CM022401.1, read on the forward strand.
TGGTGTGAATGAAGATCATGATCCTCCACCTTCTCCTCTTGAAATTATAGGAAATAGCATTCCAAACACTCATGTTAAACTCAAAAACTCACATGTATTAGCAAACTTAGATGAAAAACTCAATCATTTAACCCAACAACAAAGTCAAGAGTTGAAAGGTTTGATTTTAGTTTACTCATTCGTTCCCTGATGTTCCTGGTAGAACCAATGTCATAGAACATGATGTTGTTATTGAGAACACTCGACCAATAAAACAACATCTATATCGGGCCAATCCTGTGAAATTGTCAAAAATCAGATCAGAGGTACAATACATGCTTGAAAATGATTTCATTGAATTGTCAAATAGTAATTGGAGTTCACCTCGTATCTTGGTACCAAAGTCTGATGGTTCAGTTAGGTTCTGTACAGATTTCAGAAGGGTTAATGATGTGACCAAGACTGATTCATATCCTATTCCTCGGATGGATGATTGTATTGACCGTGTAGGTAACTCAAAGTACCTTACCAAATTTGACCTACTCAAAGGTTATTGGCAAGTACCTTTAACTCCTCAAGCAAGAGAAATTTCAGCTTTTATAACACCTGATGGTTTGTACCAATACAAAGTTATGCCATTTGGCATGAAAAACTCTGGTGCAACATTTCAAAGGTTGATGAATCATGTCATCGCAGGATTAGAAAATGTGTATGCTTACATTGATGATGTACTTGTGGTAAGCAGTGACTGGTCTGAGCATTTAAGTCACATTCGTGCATTCTTTGAGAGGTGTTCCGAGGCTCAGTTGACTATCAACCTGTTAAAAAGCGAATTCGGTAAAGCAATAGTTGTGTACTTAGGCCATGAAATTGGTCGGGGTAAAGTGAAGCCTATCCAAGCTAAGGTACAGGCAATAGCGGAGTATCCAGAGCCGACGAATAAAAGAGGTATTATGAGATTCTTGGGCATGGCAGGATATTATAGGAAATTTTGTCCAAATTTTTCTGATGTGGCTGAACCTTTAACAGCCTTACTAAAAAAGAATGTAAAATTTTCCTGGAATCAAAATTGCCAGACTGCCTTTGAAAGGATAAAGATCATGCTCATGAATGCTCCAATCCTCAAAGCTCCCGATTTTGACAAACCATTTAAGCTTGCTGTAGATGCGAGTGACGTTGGTGTTGGTCCTGTGTTGTTGCAAGAGCAAAATGGTGTTGACCACCCTGTGTGTTATTTTCAAGAAAACTTGATAAGCACCAAAGAAATTATTCAACAATTGAGAAAGAAGCACTTGCATTGTTGTTAGCCTTACAACATTTTGATGTTTATTTGTGTTCTTCACCATGGATTGTTAATGTTTACACCGACCATAATCCACTCGTGTTCGTGAACAAAATGAAAAACAAAAATCAAAGGTTACTCAGGTGGAGTATTATTTTGCAGCAATACAATGTGTCCATTAATCATATCCGTGGTTCGGACAATGTCATTGCGGATACATTATCACGGTAATTAAGTGGTTCAGTGTTTCGTTATAATTAACGGTTGACTAAAATTTGTTTCTTAGTTCAATGTTATGTATAATAAGTAAGACAAAAAAAAAGGTTTTCACAAGCTCAAACTTTTTTTTTACTTTTAAGGGGGAGAGTGTTATGTAAACGTCGTGTAAATATTTTGTAAACGACAACATGTCGTGTTATGTTTGAATTTTCATTTCTATTATTCATTTTTCCATATTTATATTATTGTTTCGAAGTTTAAACTAATATTTTGTTATTCATTTAGGGTAACATTTAGAATTTTCTTGAATTAAGTAGACTAATCATATGCTTGTAAATGAGGTGCTGGTGACTTCGTGTCTAAACGTGTAGTCTCGTGCAAGAACAGACATGCGCGGATTGCTCTGGAGACCTGTAGAATTTTCGCGGTCTTTCGAGGTGTTTAGTCCTACAATATATAAACAGACGAAGATGCGAGATACGGAAGAGAGATTCAGACGTCAGTTTTTATTCGAAGAAAAATAAGAGAGTTATTTGAGAAAGATTAAGTGTTTGCTGTGATTATTCAACTTGGATTTGTGACTGAAGTTAGATCTACGGAAGCTGTGATTTTATTTCGTCAATCTCTACGATTCATCTGAATTACTGCTTGTGCTGAGAGTCGGCGAATTTATTGAACTGTGAACTCTGTTTCTGAACTTCTTCATTTAAGCTTCGGAATTTCTACGTGGGACCAAATTGACACCCTAGACTGGAATATGAGACTTTCATTTTAGATCATTATATTAGATACAGGCCAGTACCATTTTGTATTGTGATAAATTTTGAAGTTTGAAACTAGTATTATTTTGTTTTCTAATTAATTTCGAATGTTGTAATTTAATATCTGTCACTGTTATTATATAATTTATATTATATTTGTTAATAGTTTAGTGTAATAAATTATACAAGCTGTTATCTGTGTTTTTCTGTTGCGTTTAATCTACGAAGAACTTAAAACATTAAAAAATACGTAACAAGCAGACAGCCTTCGAGTAGCTATGCGCGAAATTAAAAACAAAACATGTATGTCGCGATAACGAAAAATTCTCTTGAAGTAAAAATGTATTCTCAAGATATATAGTATGGGTATTAATGAATACAAAGCACAGGTCATCTAAGTCTCTTTGTTAACCTGAAGACGATACACGTATGTGCACCTGCACAAGTATGTGCATTGGATAATTTAGTTGTGTGTTTACCTGCCAAAACTAAAGGAAAACGAATCATACTGTTTCACATACATCTCTCCAAAGTTCAGTTTTACACTAATCTGCCTGGAGCTAGAAATTGTAAAACCGAAACAAAAAACCCAAACTTGTTAAGTATTTGTGATAGTTCGTTTTTGCCCTGTGAAATACTTATCCAACAGTATACACGTATAAGACAGCCAAGCATAACCCTTTAACAAAGATTAAACTACAATTTACAAAACTCCAATACAAAATATATTACCAGAAATGTAATTTAAAATAGCGTATGACCATACTGTAAGAAACACACTCAACCAAGACTATATATCACTACAGTATCCACAAGATAATCTAATAAAAATACCACTTTATCGTAAATCATTACAATAATTTCAAATACAAAGCTCTCAAGGCACATTATATGTTCATTTGAACTTCACATACCTTCAAGAAGAAACACTTTTTACTTCATTATTGCCCAGTTATAACAACGTACTGTCAAAATGAAACTTGTCCTCTTAAATTCATTAAAACACAAAGTTTAAATACACAAGTCTATTATGGGATTTCTAAATACTAATTAAATGAAAGTAAATGTTTTTTTATTAGCATACTGTAAAACAAAAATAAGGATAACGGCAATTATCCTGAAGGGTGAAAATCATAAGATACTTTTTCACGAAACGTAACAGTAGCAAGATAAAGACAATAATTCTAACTGACGAAGAAAGAATAACTTCAAATATATATTAACTTGATGTGACGACGATAAGGATAACCATTTTCAAAGTCAAAGACAAGGGGTAATATCATACAAACACAAAACTTACATTACTAATGTAAAATTATATTTTCGTTCATTATGTAATATATATATCGTAAAAATCCTAATATCGAAAATTAGAGATAAGTCACTATGAAGATAAAAGATATTGTGTCATACTAAAGACAAAGGTTATTGCCATATATTTTACACGAAAATTCACAATATGAACAGTGACTTCTTAACTTGCTAGAGGAAGCAAATAATGCCATGTGGACACAAAAAATAACAGTATCAGAAAACTGAGATAACTATTCTCGGTTACTGAAAATAAAAAGTACATGTTATGTGTCACACAAAAATTACAGCAATAAGGGTTAAAGGTAATCATTTTAAGTTGCAGAAAATAAAAGCCAATGTCGATATTATGTAATATGAGACTATATTTCATCAGAGGTAACTATAGAAATGAACAGTAATTTAATATACCACAAAAGGTATTCCAAAAAGTTGTGGTTCGTTTATTGGCAGATATACTATCCTAATAACGTCCTTAGATTTTCTCAATTTCCTCTCGTCTTTTTCAAGTTACAACATTACTAAAAGTTTTCTGAGGGTCCTTCAATGATCATCTTGCTCCAACACCTCTGCTCGTCTTCCCCTTGATGGTATAAAGAACAGGCTTCTGTCTTCTAAGCTGTCTAGACCTGGCGATAGTGCTTGAGATTGGTGGTGAAATTCAAACAGTCGTTAGAAGTTCTGGGTGGGTGTGATGCTGTTCGGGTTTCTTTGCAGGGGATTACTACTAAAGATATGGACAACTCAACACATCGGTGACAGTGGAATAGACCACCAGTACTGAAGATTTTGTTAATGAAGAGTGAGCTCACCAAGGGTTCTTCAGATTACAAACAGATCTCATATCCTGAAAAGATGTTTTTGTGGGATCCACTGGCATTGCAGTGAGAGATAGTGGTTCCCTTACCATGGCTGGAATAGTTACTGGTGGCTCCAATACTAGAATGATAGTTGATATCAATGGTAGAGAGTGTTCTGACACCAGAATTATTATGTCATTCGCTTCTATGAAAATTTGTATGTTGCATGTCTTCGTCCATTATTCACATTTAGCTACTGAGAGAGTTAAATTGGGTCCGGAAGTTTGGGATGTAACTGAATAGTTCTACAAGTTGACAAACAGGTATCTGTTTTTAATTGAGTGATGATTTAGTATCAGGCCCCAAATTAATTTATACAAAACGGATGGAAAAAGAAAACTGGAAAACAAAAAAATCACAGAAGGATAAGATTTTGATCTTATACAGAAAACCTCAGCATCGGAAATGCTTCGTAACTTAAATATCTGATAGTTCAGCTAAAAGTGTAGATTTGAAACTGTACCGGCCTGATCAAATCCATTTTGAAATCTCAAAGTATTAAAACTATTGCCATAATCAAATGACTTTCCTACAGATATTCATGTGTTCATGTTTACATCACAATGCGATGTGTGAATGCGATCTTTCAGTAGACTTTGCCTGAAAAATTTATTTCACTAGTACACAGTTATCCTCTTAAATATATTGTTTCTAATTTCTAAATAGTTACAGATAACACAGCTCCCGCTCACATCCATCCATTCTTATGTAATGAGAAACTATTTCCACTGTTGCAAGATGGGGCACACCTTTAACTACTATTTTTTAAACAAACAAACCGAATTAGGCTAGTCACTGTACAAGATTGTAGAATTTCACTTCGGGGATCCTTTAATATTGACAGCTTACACACATAAGGTTCTACTCTGACGAAAGTACAGGTTGAAGTAATTACAAAACAACGCCACACAGGTGTTACTTTCTACCTCAAACGATCCACTTATAGTCAACAGTAGGGTGTGCTCTAACTGCACCTTGCAATAAAAATAAGTAAACCATTGGCTGCCCACCAAGTTTACTTCTGGTATGATACATAAAATACTGTTGGCGGATTTCAACTACAAAGCTAATTTCATTAAAATAAAAAAGCCACGTAAAACCATATATTCATACAACATAATGCACATTGCTATTACCTTCTTAATCAAAGCTTAACATCTGACGAATATTCCAGCTCCTAAAAATGAAAATATTCTGTCTTAGGTACATTGTCACAGTTTTGCTTTATATGTTACACTGTTAACACTAAGAAAGAAACAATTAATATATTTCATTCAATTGTTGATTAAACATTTTTTTCTGTGTTTAGGATGCAATACTACATGCAACTGCATATTCATACACGTATAATGCCATGCATATATACAGACACAGACATATCTACATCATGTATCATCGTTACACTATAGTATCAAGTAAACTGCCTAAAAATTGTAACTGAAAATTATAGCAGACACATCCAAATACTGTACTGTGAAATATGAGTGAATAAAAGCCTACCCTGTCTGTCTTTGGGTGGTTAAACAAATGACCACAGGCAGAATTCAGCAAACTTTCAACAAAATTTCCTTCAGTAATATCAACTGCACCACACATGTGTACTGACACGAACTGGCAAAGGCCAGGACACACAACTGTCAAGAAAATCAATTCACTAAGATGAACACAGACACTAGTAACGATGCTGTACCACCATCTGTGAGTTAATTCATTTACTACACTAAGTGAGGTTTGATCGCACTAGTCAATGGCAATCTAGATGTCCTCTGGAGATCCACTTTCTCTCAGAAATTCCAGAAAAATCACTCAGGAGAAGAACTTGGTTATCAGATTTGGAAGTACCAGGATATAATTCTCCTTTGTGAGTCTGTACGTGAATTTAGATTATGGACATAAATAAACGACCTACATCCAACCTTGTAACCACGATTTACCCTTTGCCTGTATACCCTTTATCTGACATATGCCACTTACAAAATTTATGAAAGTAAAAAAAAAAAAGCACGATGTGCTTAAGTACACAGAATAACAGAAAACACTCATCGGAAAAAAAACAGAAACTCCATGACAAAAATCTTGAGAACGGTATCAAGACTTATGTTTGTATTCTAAAGATGGCTGGTATGGGTATTAAAACTTTAATTAAAATAAAGTACAAAACAAAGTTCCGACTTTCTTAGATCATCTTCGTGTTAACAAAAACAACCAACCAAAACGCTTGAAGATTTTAATACCCATACCAGCCATCTTGAGAATACATTATTACTTCAAGTGGGTTTCTCGTCATCACGAAAAACTTATGTTTACTACTTTACTGTGTAGAATTCTCAAGTGAGCTCACTACATTATAGATAAGAATAACAACCATAACAGAAGAAAGGAAAGACCCATGATGTTATGACTGAGTTGAAGAGAATCAAAATGTGTAATGAAGAAAGCGAAAAAGTATATTTATTTATTTATTTCAACACGAGTCAAATGCACAAAATGATAAAAGTGCAACCTTCTAATGTATGGAGAAGGCTGTGTATCAGAAGACAATTTAAGTATGACTTACAATGTTGACAACCATACGGAACAAATTATAGACGTATCTTATTCTACGTCATTTCTGATCATTCCGTAAGTAAAAATAAATGAGAAAATCTCTATATAATTGGTCTCAACAGAGAATAATGCATTGCTAAACAATACAGATATCCACTAATACCTTCCATAGAAAAGGTTAAAGAGAGAAGGAAAACACCCTATTTCAATGTGTGACTACAACACTGGCAAGCTAGCTGTATTCCATAGCCACCATCCGTAGTGTGTTGTAAAACTTGTATTCGCGCTCACGTGTAGAAAATGCGTACCTGCCTGATCTAACTGGATGTTGTTTTGAATTAAGCACAAAGCTACACAATGGGCTATCTGTGCTCTGCCCACCACGGGTATCGAAACCCGGATTTTAGCGTGTAAGTCCGCAGACATATCGCTGAGCCACTGGGGGGCAATCCAACTGGAAAAGAAACGCCAGACACTTTGCATAACATTGACACACTTCACTGAGTTCACGAACGTTTACGCTAAAATTTTATTATTCACTAAATTTACAACATTGGTATTTTTTTCTTCAACATAGAACATTTACTCGAAACTCATTTCCTCAACAGCTTTACGTGATACTAATATTACTGTTTATCACATCCCAGAACGTTTACGTTATGCTACTATTCTTCATTAAATTGGTGACTGTTTACACACTTAAAACGCACTTATTAGATTCAAAAACATTTACTACACGCACTTAATTCAAAATTTGTACATCTTTTCTATGACTGCTTGGCAGTCCGTAATTGTATAATTTTGAGTCTTCAAATTAAAAAAAAATTAAAAGGTTATACTTATATAAATATTATTTACTTTTTTCCACAGTACTTACTGGTACGTTATCACTGCTGAAACTTTCCGCGAGTTTGTTTTACTTTCTTTGAACTGAATAAAACCAATTAGAAAAGAAACTAATATAACTCATATTCTGCAAATACCACAAAAACTGCTTTTTCTTTATAAGTTTATTCGTACTACATAGTTTTCGGCTTCGTTTGTCATGACGTCAATTCTAAAAGATATAAACATAGCATCTTGAGTTTTATACAGAAAAACAAGCATGCACATCGTAAAATTAGAGCAAAAAGAGGGATTACACTTCTTAAAATACTTTTATAAACAAAGACAGAGCTGATGAAAGACATGACTCGGAGCATTTTTCAAACACTTTTCTTTCTAAGATTCAAATCAGAACACGAATAAACCGCGAGCAAATGAAACGTTGGACTAAAGGTCGCGTCCAGTTAAGGGTGTTACTAATTTGCACAAAAATATGAATGCCGAACATTCATGTTGCAAACATTTCTTGGTATTTATCAGCCGAAAATATACCAGAAAGATATCCTCATCGATTATAAAAATTACTGCTTGTATGTTAACCTAGGTTCTCAATGAAATGGCCTAGAAAACCATTTAATTCTGAAAAAAAAAAGACTTGTATTTGTCAAGGAGATAATAGTCAACCGTTCGTTCTCCGATAATTTTCTTTTCTTTATACCAAATGAATAAGCTTTATGTGCTAGAAGTTACGTTTATAATATGATAAAAATTTCTAGGGTAAGGGTGTGGCCTACAATGTTAGTGTGCTTATACTTTGAATTCCAGTGTTCGTATTGGTTCGTGGGTACGTTATAGAGCGATTACGTCAAATTAGACAGTTTAGTTAGACAGAATTAATTCCAAATTAAACAAAGCTATGCGCAGATAGATACGTCTTTGTCTATCTCTTTGCACACAAATTCTTAAAACAAATACGATTTAAAACAAGTAAAAGATATATAAGATCTGATGCAGCGCGGTAATACGACATAGTTTCATTGTGTAAACTATTTATTGTTATAATTTTTACGTTACCTTAAGTTATTGCACAAATATAGTATTTGTTGTTTATTCTTTGTAATTGTATATCACAGTGTTGATCAGTAAGTGCCAGTTTTAACATTAGATTTATTCTCAAAAGTGAAGTGAGCACCACTGTAAAGTGACAAAGTGAAACTGTTACATAATTGAACTTTCAAAAGCAAATCTAAACCGATTTTTTTGAAAAATTAAAACACTTTAATATGAAATAGATGTTACAAATTTAACGGGATACAAAAACAGAACGAACTATACTCTTCAAAAAAAGAAACGCAAAAGGGATATTTTTGTTATTTTAAAGAGAAATATATGTAATAACGTTACAAGCTCACAGTATGTGATGTTACACGTGTTAAGGCACTGATTGTCAGACCAAAATGACAATAAAAGTTGTGCACTTTGAAAACGGAGGAAAACAACGAATTTTTCGCTAAAACACTTTCGTGTCCAATAAATTTGTTTGAGAGATCTGCATATTCTGCAAGTGTAACATGTGCAAAATCCCTATAAAAGTGATGGGTTCTCGGTTTCCATAGCTCAGTGTTAAGCCACCGACACGCAATACAGTTACGCCATGACTGACTGAAGCACAACGCAACAACGTCATTGGTCGATTGGAAGCAAGCGAATCTTTATCAGATGTTGCCAAAGCTGTGAATGTCTACCCAAGCACCATCACAAGGCTATAGAATCGTCACTAACAACATGGATCAACTTGCTACCGTCCACGATCTGGCAGACCTCGTGTGACCACGCCCGCACAAGATTGCTACATCCAGTTACGTTACCTTCGGGGTAGGACAACCACTGCGATGTGTACTGCCTCAACCATACCAGGGCTACGGAGGATTTCCGGTCAGACCGTACGCAACCGTCGACGAGATTCTTAGGCCCCATGTCCAACCCATCATGGTGAACGTCAACGACGTTTTTCAACATGACAACGCCCGTCCTCACACAGCCCTACTCACCACTGTCTTCTTGAGACACCACAACATCAACGTTATTCCCTAGCTCTCCAGATCACCAAATTTAAACCCCCATCGAACATCTTTGGGACGAGTTGGACCGACGTCTGCGACGGCAACAACTTCAACTGCAGACTCTACCTCAGCTTGCAGTGCAATTATATTCCTTTAGTCTCATGTTCTCAAATGAACATATGTATGTCTGTCTACGAGGGTGTGTTTTAAAACTACAGTACCTATAAAACGGCTAGGTTACTTGGTATCCTGGCTGTTACTTCACAGTTCTTTATAGGGAAAAGGGAAGTTCTTGCCTTTCGTTCAGTAATGTGAAGAGGGAAAGCTCACACATGAAAAACCATTTATAATTTTACTGTCCCAAATTTCTGCGATTTACGATAATTATTCGCTAAATATGAACATTCTCAAGTTTGTTTGTAGTTAAGCAAAAAGATGCACAATGGACTATCTCTGCTGTGTTTATTGCCGATATCGAAACCCGATTTCTACCGTTATAAGCCTTGGACCGACGTCTACGACGGCGACAACCTCAACCGCAGACTCCACCTCAGCTTGCAGCAGCTTTGCAGGCTGAGGGGACAGCTATTCCACAGGATGTGATTCGTCATCTCATCGCTTCCATGGGCAGGAGTTGCCAAGCAGTTATTGATGCTCACGGGGGGCATACTCGTTATTGACGTTGAGTGACGTTAAACGTCAACTAGTGAGCGTGGACTTCGGTTTTGCAGACTTTGGATGTTCAGCAAAGTGTAATGTGTAATGGAGATGATACGAGCTATTAAGTTTATTAATCCTGGCTGAACCAACTACGATGAACACCTGGCATACATAATAATGACATCCGAACATCATATGTCTGCAAAGAGACACTGTTGTTCCCTCTCTTCTACATATATTTATACATTCCACTATACATTGATTCTGAAATCTACTTTTCTGCTTATGTCTATTTCATCAACATTTGCCAGAATGAAGTTGGTATCCACTGGTTAAAATAATGGTCTTATTTGGAGGGTTTGATAAACATATTGCAACATCTACCAGTGTTCTGGTGTCAACGAGAAACATGATCTCTTGCCAATGTGCTCACACAGGTATGTGCTAAAATCAATCCAACCCCGACTAAGCACGGCTAACACCACATCCTTCAGAGGCCTGTCCAAACTCTTGATCTGTTAATTTTTCTGGATATGTAGTGATATTATTTACTGCTTGCTCTTGGTTCTCATTGAGCCATTGGTCAAATCTGATTGATTAACAGCTAAGTGGTCATTCCATTTGTTAGTGACCAAATATGCCAAGCAGATGCTTCACTCCTGCAATACCAGATAATGTTCAGACTGAAACCTCGCTAGAGAACCTAAACAGCCTTGTTCATTGAAAACTAATATGGCTGTCATATTGCTAGAATATGCGAATGGCTGGTTAATTTACAATGTGGCTCTAGTCTGATATGGTAGGGGTACCAGAATAAGATCTTCTACGTATTATAGGAGTGGTATTGATATTATTGGTTCTATGTTGATCATTTCAATTGCTACAGGAAGAGGATGGCATTACTAATTCTCTTTTGATATGTGATCACTACATGGTTATTACTGATATTACTATTTGTAAGTTGACCCTCGTAACTACGACACGGATAGTTTGATATTATATGATCTGTTTTGATCGATCTAACTGTTACAGAGGTAGAGTGATACTAATCGTACTGTTTTGATCGTTGTGACCACAACTTGTTGGTAGAATATTAATGTTTCTAAGTTGTTTCAAGTAATAACTACTCAAGAGATATCACTGGTTCTGTATTGATTCCAGAAACAGTATAATTTTCTTATTCTGTTTTGATCCCTCTCACTGCTAAGGAAATAGGGTTATATTTCTGGTTCTAATTTGAAGTTTTAACTACAACATGAATGGTAATAAAGTAATGGTTCTGTCTTTACTTTGAAAATACTGTATGGTTTGTATGATATTACTAGTTGTATGTTGACCCTTTTAACGGCCACTGGGGTAATGTTGTTGTTATTATTTATTAATAATTATTATTTCAAGTAAAGCGTACCTGATGATCGCATGAATACTATGCTTTTCTTTCAAGGTCAGTTTCGACATTTTTGCTTACGTTTCAATTTTTTCTTTATTTGAGAAGTTTTTATAGTCAGTTTTAAATCACTTAGGTGACAAGTTTAATACTTTGCTTGGAATTATTTTGTTATGAATTTAAGAGTTTTACAAGTCTCTTACTCAATTCAGATTTGTTATCTGTGTTTATTTCTTGATTTTCGTGCAAAGATACACGACAAATGTCTGCGTTAATCGGCCCTAAGTTAGCACTAAAACACAAGAGGAAAGGCAAACAGACATAAGCACCCACCGCTAACTCTTGAACTACTCTTTTAACAACGAATAGTGAGGCTGATTATCACATAAAGATACCCCACTGTTGAAAGAGCGCACGTTTGGTAGAACGGAGATTCGAACTGTGACCCTCAGATTGCGAGTCAAACACCCTAAACAGTTTTATTTTAGAGACTAGACAAGGATTAGCTGCAGATTATCTTATTAGATATTCTTCAATTCTGTTTCAAAATACTGTCATCATCATTTCAAAAGCCACTTAACTAAAAAAATCAAGATGGATGACTAACCTGACTCACAAGACATCATAAAACGTAAAGCAAAAATGTTCTAAAGTTTTTATATCTAAATCGTCTGCAACGAAAATGAATGCAGTGTCTCGTGTGTCAATGCTAGTTGGTTCTGATGATCGAAGATAAGAATGGATGTACTGAAAAAAAACAAATAATTTTGTTTATATGGCAGTACTGTCTGAAAACGTCTGCCATTTGTCATTTTATCATTATGTTCAATCACATATCACTAATTTCTTTGCGATCTAGTTCAACATGAATCGGAAGTTTGTATTCAACCAATCATGTCCACAGAAAAACGAAAAACGTAATAAAGTTCTGTACCTTGACTACGAGTTCTTTGAACCAGACTTGTAACTTACGTTCAATCATCAAAAGTCGTCAAAATTTTCAAATATTTAAAACGTTTTATAGTATTCATCACATAGAATAATGTATATTCATCGCGACATGTAAATATCAACACACTAGCATTCATCGCGACATATAAATATCAACACACTAGCATTCATCGCGACATGTAAATATCCATATACAAGCATTCATCGCGACATGTAAATATCCATATACAAGCATTCATTGGGACATGTAAATATTTATATACACGTTGGTATCACTTCTTTTTCTACAGAAGACGCAAAAAATAAATTGCAATAAATTCATTTTAAACTGATCTCTTGAATAATTGCTGATTCCACAACACATTCCGCCACCATCCGTTTCTACGGCGTTGGTTGCTAGGACTATACTGACTTTGATTTTATTCGCTCACGAGTTTTAATAATAAAAGTATTACACGCAAAACACAAAACACCATGGAAACAGTTCGTCGATAATATATAGAAGAAGCATTTTGTTATAGATTCTTCCTTCCAAATCACTTATTTGGATTCAGATATTTGCGCAAAACTACACAAAAAAAATCTATCCGCATGAGCCGTCCATGGCTTGCAGTCACCAGTATCCACAGATAAAACTTGAGCTACTTTAACTGAGTAGCGGAATTTCATCGTCAGTCAAATAACGTAACACAGCCTTTGGATTTACAGTAGCCACCAGGTCACACTTGACCCACTTCCACATAGCAAAAGAGAATTATTAACATGTCGCGAAACGAACAGGGAAATAATCACAAGTTTAAAGGTCAAATCTCTTGGGCGTAATAATGTTTCAAGTACTAGACAACCAGCTCTTGGGCGTAGTAATGTTAAAGTACTAGAAAACCACCTCTTGGGCATAATATTATTACTAGTACTAGTCAACCAGTTCTTTTGTGTAGTAATGTTACAAGTACTAGACAACCAGTTCTTGGGCGTAGTAATGTTTCAAGTACTAAACAATCATCTCTTGGGCGTAGTAACGTTAAAAATACTAGACAACCAGTTCTTTTGTGTAGTAATGTTACAAGTACTAGACAGCCAGTTCTTTTGTCTAGTAATATCACAAGTACTAGACAACCAGTTCTTGGGCGTAGTAATGTTACAAGTACTAGACAGCCAGTTCTTGGGCGTAGTAATGTTACAAGTACTAGACAGCCAGTTCTTTTGTGTAGTAATATCACAAGTACTAGACAACCAGTTCTTGGGCGTAGTAATGTTACAAGTACTAGACAACCAGTTCTTGGGCGTAGTAATGTTTCAAGTACTAAACAACCATCTCTTGGGCGCATTAATGTTAAAAATACTAGACAACCAATACTTGTAGTAATGTTACAAGTACTAGACAGCCAGTTCTTTTGTGTAGTAATGTTAGAAGTACTAGTCAATCAGCTCTTGGGCGTAGTAATGTCACAAGTACTAGTCAACCAGCTGCTCTGTGTTGTAATGTGTGTGGTGCTGTACGGTACTGTTACAAATGCTATTAAACTAGGTCTTCTGTGTAGTATTGATGAGCAGTTAGATTTATTTATTTTTTACTCGATTAATTTAACTTTGTTCACTTTTAGAGATTGTTCAATAAATTCGTTTGTTTGATTCATTGAAACAATAAGAACAATCTAGACTGAAGCATTTAGATACAAAGAGTTATTTGAATGTGAAAAAACAAGATATATAATGTAAAATTGGTTGTCTCGGCGATCATCCTTCTTAAACATATAAATACATTTCAGTAAAAATTACAAGAAAACATCAGGATACGAATTATTCAACACAGTTGGGCTTAAGATTTGGCTCTCTTTCAAACAACCATCAACGATAAAGAGTGAAGGCCCATCATGGCAAGAATGTTAAGGCACTTGACTCGTAACTTGAAGGTTGCGGGTTCGAATCACAGTCGCACCAAACATGCTCGCCTTTTCAGCCATGCGACGTTATAATGTGACGGTCAATCCCTCTATTCGTTGGTAAAAGAGTAGCCCAAGAGTTGGCGGTGGGTGGTGATGACTAGCTTCCTTCCCTTTAGTCTTACTCTGCTAAATTAGAAACGGCTAGCGCAGATAGCCCTCGCGTTGCTTTGCGCGAGATTAAAAAAAACAAGCAAGTGAAAATGAATTAAAATAATCCATCTAATCACCACTACTGTTGTATATATTATTCATATTAAGTTAACTGTGATAATAGTATTAATAATAATTAGTTTATGATCATTGAATACAATGTGCCTTTAAATGATTATCGTACTGGGCTGGAGAGTTTCTGAACTATTTTATGAGTTTACATTGTTATTAAGCTAGTAGCTCATCACATAGTTTGTTGATTAGGTGAACCGAGACAGTTCATCTATATAGCACTTGTTTTCCATGATTGTCCATAAAGATTAATTCACGAATTGCATATCTCTTATGACAAGTAATATCCAAAAAAGTACTGTGTAATAATTTTACAACTAATAAACAACGAGTTATCCTTCGTTGTAATATTACAACCAGGTTTTCTATGTTACATCTAGCAAAGCAGATCTGCGTAAACTGTACTCAGTATACTAAGTCAATCCCCCATCCATCATGTAACTCACAACTTGTAATGTAAGTGAGGGCAGTTAGTCGCATGTTAAGATAGAATGCGTGATACAATCGGTAACATATTAGATCGAAATGTGCATTACAGTGAAATATTTGGTGTCAATACATATTATTATAATTAAGTCATTTCCTAAGCCTGGATACATGCTAATGTTACTATTAGTATTTTATCAGGTAACTGATAAAGTTCCTGATAAATGGAGGTATAGTAATCTTTTATACCTCCATGTACAAAATCAATTCTACAGCCGCTAGATAATGGAATTATACAGTGTATATAATTGAAATACAGAAAACTGATGCTTCAGCATATTATTGCAAACATGGATGACTGTAATAGAACATGTGAAATGACCATGAACACTGATGTGTTAGATGCAATTGCATTTTTCGTTTATTCAGTCAAATCCGTAATAAGTGCTTTCGAAACTGTGAATTTATTCTTGATAATGGCGGAAATTGTGTAGAAGTTGTTTGTAATGATGATTCTAGTGAAATCCAAACTGACTGAGAAGACTGATACAAATGATTCTGTGAACGTGGAAAGTTTTGTGAGCGTTACCAGAATGTTTTAACAGAAACTGATGAAATTAATTTAGAATCTATAATAGAATCGCTAGATGGTAACAGTGTAAGAAATTCAGTAAATGAACAAAATGGAAAAGATAGTAAGGAAATAGAAATTCCTACTTCATCGCAAGTGTTATGTTATATTAAAGCTATCGAATTATATGAAAAAATGAAGGGGAAAATGAACGTCACGAAAAGGCCATAGAATTTTGTTTGTTTGTTTTGGAATTTCGCACAAAGCTACTCGAGGGCTATCTGTGCTAGCCGTCCCTAATTTAGCAGTGTAAGACTAGAGGGAACGCAGCTAGTCATCACCACCCACGGCCAACTCTTGGGATACTCTTTTACCAACGAATAGTGGGATTGACCGCAGATTATACACCCCCACGGCTGGGAGGGCAAGCATGTTTTGCGCGAACCCGCGACTCTAGGATTACCAAGCGCACGCCTTAACGCGCTAGGCCATGCCAGGCCCAGGCCATAGAATTAGCATTCTCTTTCAATCACATGGGAAATCCCATTAAAAAATGAAAGTTGAAATTGCACACTTTCTTCAAATAAATTTGATTAAGATTTTGCATACTTATGTATATTTTGAATGCCTGTTATATTTATTAGAATAAGAAAAACATACACAGTATAATAACTTTATTCACAAACGTCTTACTTCCCTTGAGCCAAGATAGTTTAGAGTTCCGCTAAAAATTATATATAATCAAGAAAATGCATGTTTACTGTGTCTAAGTCGGAAATATTATTAGGTCTCGTGCGATTCCGCCTTAGACAGGTTTTACTGTATGCGAATCGCCTTGTAGCCTTTACATTCCAAAGCTGAGACTAAAAATCAGAGTACCTGCCTATTTTATAAATGTGCTACACATATTAAGCAACGCCGGTGTGCTAATTATCAAATGTCATTAAAAACATTCCGTCTGTCTGTCTGTGGACGCATCCCCTCGAAAGGAGTTGACCGATACAGATGAAACTTGGCATGCTAACTTAGTAGTCCAAACGTAAACCAGATTCATTTAAATTTTCCTGTGTACTAAATAATAAAAATAGTTAACAGAATAACCTCTACCTCAATACTGCAGTAGCTCCTGTAAATAGTTGAATTTAAGCAGAAATCACACTACAACTAAATTCTACAAGTCAAACATCGTAAAGAAAATTTTCAGCATTTTGGTTTGTTTCTCGTAATAACAAAAACGTACATTGGTAAAGAATCCAGCAAAAATATGAAAATTAAAGGTATTGCTGCTGTTTAAGTTTCCTTTTTTTTCTTTTTTTTTGACTCACATTATTTAACTTCCGGTTTATAGTAGGGCTAGAATAAGCGCTTAAACCTGAATTAGAGAAGTTTGTTTGTTTGTTTTTTGAATTTCGCACAAAGCTACTCGAAAGCTATCTGTACTAGCCGTCCCTATTTTAGCAGTGTAAGACTAGAGGGAAGGCAGCTAGTCACCACCACCTAACGCCAACTCTTGGACTACTCTTTTACTAATGAATAGTGGGACTGACCGTCACATCATAATGCACCCACGGCTGAAAGGGCGAGAATGTTTGGCGCCACGGAGATTCGAACTCGCGACCCTAAGATTACGAGTCGCACGCCTTAACACGCGTGGCCATGCCGGGCCAATTAGAGAAGTATTTCATAATTATAACATTTTTATGATATTTCTTACTTCTTGATATAGAATAATTTTCCCAGAAGTAAAATTAAAGATTATTATAAAACTAAACGAGTTAAATGTATCAAATTCATACAGCAGAAATCTTCACCACATCTCTTCTGCAAAATGGGTTGCTCTGAACAAGAAGTGACGCAATACTTGGTCATTTCTGCCAAGTGTCTCAGCTTAACTTCTACACCTCCTCACTTCCCCTGACTTTACAACAATTTCCTTGGAAAATAAGTCATACTGGAAATTCTCGCAGATGTTTTTTGTTTTTTTTTAGCTCAATTAGTGTGTTTTTCAAACTTTCAAGAGAAAAAAGGAGGAGGAATGCAATCTCTTTAAAATAACCCGCAAAACGGTTAAGGTAGGACATTTAAAGAACATTACAAGAGCTTCGAAAAGAAAGCCCGTTAGGGACTGAGAGTTCACTTTTACTTGTAGATTTTCTCCATATCGTTTGGACTTTCATCAACGGCGGAGCTGGTTATTCATTCTGCCTCTCAAACATTTGTCAAGTTGCACGTCTACTTAATTTATTTATTTTCTGCTTGCATTATTACGTGCTGCACAAAGTGTTCTTATGGAGGTCACTATTCACACACACAGTTTTATTAATCATAAGGGTATAACTTAAAAATATAATAGGTGATATTATATTTAATTCTGTTGTATTATTTAACATGTGGTATTATTTGAGACTGTCAAACAACGAGTGATTGGATTGCCTTATTAGTACACACTCGTCACAAAATTTAAATTTAATGACAAAATAATTTCTGCAAATGGTAAGAATAAAACGTCAAGTGTTATCATGGGAGGTAAATCACAATCAGGGATGTCAAATATCAGGATACGCTTATAAAAAATAATTTTTTTTAGTGCGAGCCCTCCTCAAAAAATATTTTAATTTAATAAAGAAAAATAGCGCAATCTGGTGTTAGTGCCGGATGGAATTAATGTGTTTTAATTTGTCAGTCCTCCAGCGGGTCGGGAAGGGGGTATTTCTGCGGCCTTACAATGCTAAAAACTGAGTTTCGATACTTGTGGTGAGCACAGCATATTGTGTAGCTTTGTGCTTAACCTCAAATAAACAAACTTAATTCAACCTCTAATCAGCTCGTCAACTCATCACAATGTGTAAAGAAAGAGACAGATATGCAAAAACGGCTCGTTTTGGGTTCAGGAAATATTTTAAATAGAAGAGCGAACAACGTTTCGACCTTCTTCGGTCATCGTCAGGTTCAACAAGTGGGTTTCTCGACATCACTGAAAGAGACAGATATGTCTTGCTGGAATAGGTCTAATCATCAACGTGACATTATATTAAAAATATACAACAAAAAATGGACAAATACATGAAATAGCCCTTAGAAGTCCCATAACAGTGGACACAAATTAGTTATCCTTGAAATAGTAGAAACAGAATATTTTGTAAATAAAGATATCAGCCAAGTACCCAAATTAGAAAATATGCCAAATTAACCCCCAACACCTGGTTTACAGAAGTTTAGATTTTATATAAATAACACAAAAAATCAAATGTGTACGACAGCCATGTGCGTCTGTGGAAAAAGGAAGTAAACATACATGGCCGCTGCGTGTATATATACTTTTCACAAGAAGTTTTCATCACTGGCAAAGCAGAGACGAAGCTGATGGTTATCGCAAAAACACACATGAATCTTTCTAACACTATAGATGTAACAAGTAATAATAAGTTTCAAAATAAACAATTGTATGTATCACACACTAACGCTATGTTTCTGTTGCAGTTATAATAAGATTTATGCTGTACACAGTTAACTTGGAAAATGACGACTGTGAACAGCAACGAATATAGAAGGTCCTTGGTAATTTCTTTGACACATGTTGAGTAAACTATTTTAACACATGCCATCCTCATATTGACATCTTATTAAACACAAAATTATGTTAATATAGATCATACGAGAACTGAGGTACTTCATCTGTATAAGTATATTTGATCATTTTCGTTTGTTTAAAGCTACACAGTTGGCCACATGCGCTCTTCCCTCAACAGGGATCGAAACTCGATTTTTAGTATTGTAAGTTCGCAGACATATCACTGTGCCACTGGAGGGGGTAGGCTCTTTAATAGTAACCAACATTTAAGAGCGGAAAATCACGTCTAAGCTTTACCCGTTGCAAACCATGCTAAAAATAGAAAACGTCCCAAAACAGAAAATTAATACATCGATAGAAATATTAACGCATGCCTAATAAATCACATTTTGCAAATTTTATAAACTTATCAATTCGTCGCACCAGCCCTGTTGATTGTTACATGCTGGTAGGTGGAGTTATACACTATCTTATAATTAAATAAAATAACTCGTGGTGGTTACAGCTGTACTGACGTTTCACACCAATACACAATTTTATGTGAATCTAACTATGTATCAAGTTCTCTAAAAAGTAAAGTTTCTGTGCATTGAATACACATGAACACCTAACTCAAACATCAGTTTATGGAAATATATTATCTTCGTGTATTTATATATATAAGGATGGTCTATATATGGTCTAAGGACTATATTCGAGGAGAGTATGATAAACCCGCTTTTTATTATTATTATTATTATTGGGTCCCTCATAATTCCTTCCACACGCCACTCTAGAATGTTGGATCGAGGCTACTAAAATTATTGCAGAATAGAACAAAAACGTTTTACAGTGATTATTAAAATAAAATGTACAATATAATGTAGAAGAAGGTTTATCTGTTGCGAATAGGAAATGTGTTTAACTAAAATCCAAGTTTCGATACCTTGCACTGGACTGAGTGCACATAGCTTTATTGTTTAACGATGCGTTTCAACGACAACTAAGTGTAGAAATATTCAAAGGACTAATAATTCATTCATTCATTCTAACGGTTGTTGTTGTTGTTTAGAATTAAGCACAAAGCTACACAATGGGCTATCTGAGCTCTGCCCACCACGGGTATCGAAACCCGGATTTTAGCGTGTAAGGCCGCAGACATACCGCTGAGCCACTGAGGGGCCATTCTAACAGACTTTCCTACATTTTACCCATATTTTCGTATGAAATCATAATATATTTTTAATTCTCTCACAAACTTTCATAAAGAACACACGAAGTTCATTAAGCTGTAACCAATAATAACACAACGTTGTTGTTTTCGAAGTAGTTTAAGAAATATGCTCTAAAAGTTAATTATGTAAATTACACTTTCACTGTTAACAACACTTATAAGTACGTTTCAAATAATTTTATCCAAAGCTAATTCCCCCCCCCCTAGTAGCACAGTAATATGTCTGCGAACTTATACTACTAGAAACCGGGTTTCGATACCTACAGAGGGAAGAGCACAGATAGTCCACTGTATAGTTCCGTGCTAAACTCAAAAACAAATAAACCAAAGCTAATTAAGATACCACCTAATATGGCAACTTCGAAAATAAAATAAAAAATATCGTTTCAACTAGTTGGCCTTTGAGCCAAATGGTTAACATACCGGGCCTTATGTTGCACACCTCGAGCTGCGGAGCGTCATAGATGTGAAAGGCAATATAGCTTTTCGGTTAATAGTAGGCGCTGGGTGCTGATGAATGGTTTTCTTCTTACCTGTCAGAAGTTCAAATTTATTGCTGACTCGGTTTGAACCTTGGGTAGTTCTGTAACTTGCCCGTCTATTTCATCTGTCGCACAATATGCTTTTTCAGGTTGGGAATACAAATATTACTCAGTAATTTACTTGTTTGATTTGAATTTAGCGCAAATCTACACGAGAGCTATCTGTACCAGCTGCCCCTGATTTAGTAGTGAAACACTAGAGGTAAATAAGACAACTAGTCATCACTACTCATCGCCAACTTTTTTACCAACGAGTAGTGAGACTGACCGTCACATTATAATGCTTCCATGGCGAACCTACAACCCTTAGATTACGAGGTGAGCACCCTAACAACCTGATCATGCCGGGTCCAGTAGTTCACAGTTCGTCACTCCTTCCCCAAGGCACAACGTTAAATCTGAATATTTATTACAAGTGACGTATACAGAGTGGGCTGTATGAGCTCAAATCCACGTCTTTCTGCTTCTATACCTCCAAAACAGATCTTTTTCTCAGTCATAAAAAAGTGTCTTTAGCTACTGAAACACACATCTGATTATCCTATGTGTAACAGAAGTAACCAACAGTCCTCAGTGCCCTTATCACCTCTACAACCTCCCAAAAAGTCTTGCCATGCATTGATTGAAAGGTACCCCTTATTTTTCAATGAGTCCCTGCCCTATTATTTCCTTCTGCGAGTTCTACTTATAACGCTAAAAATTGAGTTTTAATACTTGTGGTAGACAAAACTCTAATAGCTCTTCGTGTAATTTTACTCTTAACAACAAACGAGCGAAAAAATTATTCATCAGCTATTTACTATTGCAAAGTCCAACTACTTCTACATAAAATTCCACATTCCATTTGTGAAATACGAAAATGCCACTAAATTTTGGTACATTCTAAACCAACTAACCTACTTAAATTAATGACTTAGAGAACAATCTATAAAGTAAGAAATCTAATCTACACATTTTCCTTGTACATATGTTTGCCCATTCTTAAAATATTTTGCAAAAAGTTAAGTTTACTATAGTCATTTTTAATACATTTAAAAAATGGTTCAATTTTTTAAGACTATACTTTGAAAAAGATAGATCCTCAAACTTAAAATTTAAATCATGTACACTACTGTTACAAACGTTTAAATAGCTGCATTATTTTTTATATAAATTTAAATACAGATTTGCATGACAACTAAGTTTTTCATTACAAGGCGTTATTATCTAGGGTTACGAAACACTAGCATTACGATCGTCTCTAAAAGTAAAACCAACGTTACTGATATTATGACTGGCCTCTAAGGAGAAGTACCAGTATAAAATACGCGACTAAATAAAATGAAAGGTTGTCAACTAAACCAGTAAACAATATATAAAAAATGATGGAGTTTATTTGTGCCTTTATTATTTAAAACAGTTTATGAACATTTGCAGAACGTTTTTAACATCACTTTCAAACCAAACGGTAATCCTACATTTGGAAAACAGCGCTTTAATGATTTTTATTTGACATCTGTCGCCAAAAACATCAGCAATTCTGGCTAGTCATAGGCCAATCGATCAAGAGAGAGCTCGTGCTGTGTGGATTCGATTAATTCTTAAGCCTACACTTCATTAGAAAACCTAATCAAACAAAGCTTGGGCATTCATATGCTCAAAATTACTCTGATATTCCTCTTTGTTTGAAATGAGAAGGTTCAATACAGAAGTGAGATTCATCTTACCTGTGAGAATAAGTGGCAATGCTTCGGCTTGAAGACGACTCGCGATAACTCGTCCAGAGGAAAAGCTTGTTGTTCGCTGCTGTCTGTAGACAGTTCAGCTTCCATATCGATAACATCAGAGAGATTTAAAACACAAATACCTCTCGATCATGTTTCTCCACACAATTCCAGTGTCAAATACGACTCTACGATACTCTACTAAAATGATGTGTTAACCAACAGCCGTTCAAATCTTTCCTGCAATAGTGCACGTGTGACTTGAGGGCTGTGCCATCGAGGCTCGTGAGGGATGATGGTACTTCAAATACAAGAGGTAAACAAACACAACTCGACAAGATTGGAAGAAGCATATCAAAGCGTTTTTTCTTTTAAGCCTTATCCGAAAATAATGGTATACATCATGGCAATTACATAGAATATAATATCCTAGAAAACTTTATTGAAATATTTTATCTCTCGCAATATCTTGTTTTGTTCTTCTCCGACTCCATAATATCGGTTGAAAATATTACAACAAGATGAGAAACTGCCTTTCCTGGTTTTTGTAAGAAGTGTGACACTTCAGTTTTTCAAATTATTTTCATAAGTATGGTTAGTTATATTTTCAAAATACTTTTAACTGCTTTTATTGGATTAACTTAAATCGTTATTTTGCATTATTAGCTTAGTTTCTGGATATAAGAACTTACTTAAATCGCTTAATCTGGTCAAATCTCACGAAACAGAATTGGGATTAAAATCGAAATTATTATTAATACCGGAGTTATTCAGCTGATAGTTTTATTATTAATACCGGAGTTATTCAGCTGATAGTTTTATTATTAATACCGGAGTTATTCAGCTGATAGTTTTATTGTTAATATCGGAGTTATTCAGCTGATTGTTTTATTGTTAATACCGGAGTTTTTCAGCTGATGGTTTTATACATTCTAAACTTTTTAGAGTTTAGCTTTCTAGTGTATCAATTTATGCCATTATGATCTTATTAGTTAATCATATAAAACTGGTTTTATTAACAAACATTATACGTTTTAGTTCTGATTTATGTTTTTAACCCATCTTTCTTTGGACCATAGATATTAATAATTACACATAGCATTTCAGTAGACTCATCCTTATACTTTCTGAATAACACACATAGCATTGCCCTTGTTGAATGGTCTCAATTTTGGATACTATACATACAAAAACTTCAACAACATGTCTTGGTTTTCTGCGATTAAGAAGCTTTAATAATGTTTAGATATCATTTATTATGTGTGGTTTGTTACTCCTCGTTGCATATTTTGTTGTTTTTAGACCTACAAATAATAATTTTTAGTCGTGGATTATTAATTACAAATTCATGTTATGTCAATTAACTTGTAATTGACACAATGTAAGTTTGAGAAAACTATTTGAATAAATATCTCCCAATAGGAGTCATATTAAGCTATGCTACTCTACCGCCATCTTTTGTTAGGTAATTGAGTTATTTGCAAGGTTTGTTTGTTTTTCAGATATTTGCATGAAGTTATCTCCCTATTACTGTTTCTAATTTTGAATTGATAGAGTATAAGCAAAGCAGCAATTAAAACAAAACAAAACAAAAACAACCAACTCATGGTTCACTAAATAACGGGATTTGACGATCTTCCTCATAACACAAATATTTGTTTGTTTTGAAATAACGAAACGCGAACAATGGACCCAAAAGTACCCAGTTTGACTCACTAACCATCGGATGAATCCAGCGATACTTCTAAGGATCAATGAATTTTCTTTTACAAGACTGTTATTCGAACATTTTTAGTGCAGCTAGCTCTCGTGTAGCTTCGCGTGAAATTCATAAGACCACAAATCAAACCAACATTTCTTTGATTTAACATCCAATAATATTTTCTAGGTTTACTCCAGCTTTACTCTGTTTTATTAACTGGCTCTATCAAATATCCATAACTTTTAGTAACCTTCAATTAAATATGGATTAACTTTGGAATGTACTTAAACAGGTGTTTCAGAATTATTTTAATTTAAAATCCAGGTGCCGTTTTCTTCAGATTAGGTTACTGCAATCTGAGATTTGTTTGTAAGACATTAAATCTCGAAATGGAAACGTGTATGCGAGAAAAAATAATTTAAAAAGCGTAATGCAGTAAAGTCTGTTGTCCAATTGAGTCCAAATAGAAATATAATCTTACAGAGAACTGATGATGAGGTACATAATATATTATTTTGTGATTCCTTTATATAGAAATCTGATTGGGCATTTGTGAAACATCGTTAAAATTTACATTTTAAACGTTTATCGCATTACACCCTACTGAACTACTAGTTTCTCGATTCACTAACAGCTAAAACTCTCTTTATTGCACCTATGCTAATAACTGTTAGCTTATGAAACGTACGCATATTTGCATTGTTATTTAATGAGAAACTGGAATTTATAAGTCATTGGAAATTTTGAATAACAGATAATGTTTATTTCTAGTGTTCTCTCTGTATTGATACAATCTGTTTTATTAATGAGCTATTTCCAAGAACTATTTTATTATTTGTTAAAGTTTTTCAAACTGATATAGAATTTCAACATTCATGGGCTACATATACTATTTTTTCTCAACTGAATTAAATTCCTTCTATTAACACAAAGATTATTTTCGTACTTTTGGAAAGCTGTGCCATAATGACACCATTTTGCAAATTATATAGATTTGTATGATATTATGATACAACAATTTTTTACAACATAGAATCTCATATAAAAACGTGAATAAGCACACTTTATCACAATACAGTACCATTTTAACCATGTTAAATCACAAATAAAAATTTGAATAAACGAGAGATCAAAATTATTTTGATAAATTAATATTTTACGACTTTAAACCACACACAAAAATGTGAATAAATCACAAAGATACAGTACAGCTTATTAAGGTCGAATAACATTTTTTACGACGTAGTTACATATAACTGAAAATGTAGGTATAACCAGTTTGTTAATGACCCTATCTTTTAGATTAAGCTGTTAAAAGTTCAGAGACATTTCAAAACCTAAATGATAGCTGTCCATGAGCAAGAAGTATGTCAATGAAATTATTTTCGAGTTTAATCAATGAGTAATATTCGAACAGTCGACATTAGAAACCAATCATTTAGTTCCTATTTAACATATACAGAGATTCATATTCAGGTAGAGGTTGCCTTTAAATAAGTCACATTTGTATAAAGTTTGTATTACATTAAAAAAAAATCACTCGTCTAGACCTGTAAGACAACGTTAATAGTATCATTCAAGACGATGAAATTAAGACAAATGTGACAGAAGATTCTAGAATACGTCCGTGACAAGTAAGGTTCGTGATCGAGGGACTGGCTTCTTCCGGTTAATCGTTGTCGTAAGGGCTCATGGGAATAATAAAAATATCAAACTCGATCAACTTATTCCAAATCTATCCAATACATTTGTAGTGATAAATCATGAAGATTACGTCATTAAGAAAGTTTTAGAAACTTTCAACAAACGTTGAACTGAAAATAATTATCAAATCCGATCTTTCATTTGATTTACAACGTCACTGAGTGATGCCGGTTTCAGAAATTTCCACCAATCACCACTAACCCTGAACCAGGTCAAATAAAAGGGCAAATCTACAGTTCTTACAGTAAAGGAATGATTGCTATTTGTATAGTGTTTTAGTTGCCATTATCGAACAGAGTAAACCAATATTTATACATGATTTTAATAACATGCAGCACGGATGCTATAATTTTTTTCATCTGTATTATTTAAATTTTTTACTTAATAATTCAAACAAATATGTCGGTAGAATCGAAACTAGATTTTCTTCAAATCTTATATAAATTCAGTGTGCCGAGTGAAAGAGATCTACAAATTGTGACTGGAAGCTGAAGCTTATTTAAACACGTAATAGACTGTCAGTCTTGACTGTAACAGACTGTCTGTCTTGACAGTAATAGACTGTTTGTCTTGACTGTAATACACTGTTTATTTTGACTGTAATTGACTGTTTGTCTTGACTGTAATAGACTGTCTGTCTTGACTGTAATGAACTGTCTGTCTTGAGTGTAACATTGTTTGTCTTGACTGTAATAGACTGTCTGTCTTGACTGTAATAGACTATCTGTCTTGACTGTAATAGACTGTTTATTCTGACTGTAATTGACTGTTTGTCTTGACTGTAATAGACTGTCTGTCTTGACTATAACAGACTGTCTGTCTTGACTGTAATGAACTGTCTGTCTTGAGTGTAACATTGTTTGTCTTGACTGTAATAGACTGTCTGTCTTGACTGTAATAGACTATCTGTCTTGACTCTAATAGACTGTTTGTTTTGACTGTAATAGACTGTTTGTCTTGACAATAATTAAACTGTTTGCCTTGACTGTAACAGACTGTTTGTCTTGACTGTAATAGACTGTCTGTCTTGACTGTAATAGACTGTCTGTCTTCACTATAATACACTGCTTATCTCGACTGTAATAGACTGTTTGTCTTGACTGTAATAGACTGTCTGTCTTGACTGTAATAGACTATCTGTATTGCCTGTAATAGACTGTTTGTTTTGACTGTAATAGACTGTCTGTCTTGACTGTAATAGACTGTCTGTCTTGACTGTAATAGACTATCTGTCTTGACTGTAATAGACTATCTATCTTGACTCTAATAGACTGTTTGTTTTGACCGTAATAGACTGTCTGTCTTAAATGTAAAAAACTGTCAGTCTTGACTGTAATAAACTGTCTGTTTTGACTGTAATATACTGTCTGTCTTAACTATAATAGACTGTTTGTCTTGACTGTAATAGACTGTTTGTCTTGACTGTAATATACTGTCTGTCTTAACTATAATAGACTGTTTGTCTTGACTGTAATAGACTGTTTGTCTTGACTGTAATAGACTGTCTTGACTGTAATAGACTGTTTTGACTGTAATAGGCTGTTTGTCTTGAATGTAATAGACTGTCTGTCTTGACTGTAATAAACTGTTTGTTTTGACTATAATAGACTGTTTGCCTTGACTCTAATAGACGGTTTGACTTGACTGTAATCGACTGTCTGTTTTGACTGTAATAGACTGTCTGTCTTGACTGTAATAGACTGTTTATCTTGACTGTAATAGACTGTTTGTCTTGACTGTAATAGACTGTTTACCTTGACTGTAATAGACTGTCTGTCTTGACTGTAATAGACTGTTTTGACTGTAATAGGCTGTTTGTCTTGAATGTAATAGACTGTCTGTCTTGACTGTAATAGACTGTTTCTCTTGACTGTAATAGACTGTCTGTCTTAACTGTAATGCTGTTTGTCTTGACTGTAATAGGCTGTCTGTCTTCACTGTAATACTGTTTGTCTTGACTGTAATAGACTGTTTGTCTTGACTATAATAGACTGTTTGTATTGACTGTAATAGACTGTATGTCTTGACTGTAATAGACTGTTTGTCTTGACTATAATACACTGTTTGTCTTGACTGTAATAGACTGTTTGTCTTGACTTTAACAGACTGTCTGTTTCGATTGTAATAGACTGTCTGTCTTGACTATAATACACTGCTTGTCTTGACTGTAATAGACTGTTTGTCTTCATTGTAATAGACTGTCTGTCTTGACTGTAATAGACTATCAGTCTTGACTGTAATAGACTCTATGTCTTGACTCTAATAGACTATCTGTCTTGACTGTAATAGACTGTTTGTTTTGACTGTAATACACCGTCTGTCTTGACTGTAAAAGACTGTCTGTCTTGACTGTAATAAACTGTCTGTCTTAAATGTAATAGACTGTCTGTCTTCACCGTAATACTGTTAGTCTTGACTGTAATAGACTGTTTGTCTTGACTATAATAGGCTGTTTGTCTTGACTGTAATAGACTGTATGTCTAGACTGTAATAAACTGTTTGTCTTGACTATAATAGACTGTTGGTCTTGACTGAAATAGACTGTTTGTCTTGACTGTAATAGACTGTCTGTCTTGACTGTAATAGACTATCTGTCTTGACTATAATAAACTGTTTGTCTTGACTGTAATAGACTGTATGTCTAGACTGTAACAAACTGTTTGTCTTGACTGTAATTGACTCTTTGTCTTCACTGTAATAAACTGTTTGTCTTGACTATAATAGACTGTCTGTCTTAACTGAAATAGACTGTCTGTCTTGATTATAATAGACTGTTTGTCTTGACTGTAATAGACTGTCTATCTTGACTGTAATAGATTATCTGTCTTGACTGTAATAGACTGTCTGTTTTGACTGTAATAGACTGTCTCTCTTGACTGTAATCAGGTTTGTCTTTACTGTAATAAACTGTTTGTCTTGAATGTAATAGACTGTCTGTCCTGACTGTAATAGGCTCTTTGTCTTGACTGTAATAGACTGTTTTTTTTACTGTAATAGACTGTTTGTCTTGACGATAAAATACTGTTTGTCTAGACTGTAATAGATTGTGTAAGTTGACTGTAATAGACAATCTGTCTTGACTGTAATACTGTTTGTCTTGACTGTAATAGACGGTTTGTCTTGACAGTAATATACTGTATGTCTTGACTGTAATAGTCTGTCTGTCTTGACTGTAATAGACTGTTTGTTTTGACTGTAATAGACTGTCTGTTTTAATTGTAAAAGATTGTCTGTCTTGACTGTAATGAACTGTCTCTTTTTACTGTAATACTGTTTGTCTTGACTGTAATAGGCTGGCTGTCAAGACTATAATGGACTGTTTGTGTTGACTATAATAAACTGTTTGTCTTGACTGTATTAGACTATCTGACTCGACTGTAACAGACTGTTTGTCTTTACTGTAAAAGACTGTCTCTCTTGACTGTAATAGACTCTATGTCTTGACTGTAATGAATTGTCTGTCTTGACTGTAATAGACTGTCTGTCTTGACTGTAAGAGACTGTCTGTCTTGATTGTAATTGACTGTTTGTCTTGACTGTAATAGTCTGTCTGTTTTGACTGTAATAGACTGTCTGTCTTGACTGTAATACTGTTTGTCTTGATTGTAATAGACTGTTTGTCTTCACTGTAATAGACTGTCTGTCTTAACTGTAATAGACTGTTTTTCTAGAGTGTTAAACTGTTAGTCTCAATTCTTATAGACTGTCTGTCTTGACTGTAATAGACTGTTTCTTTTGACTGTAACAGACTGTCTGTCTTGACTGTAAAAGACTGTCTGTTTTGACTGTAACAAACTGTCTGTCTTGACTGTTATAGAGTGTCTGTCTTGAGTGTAAAACACTCTTTATCTTGATTGTAAAAGACTGTCTGTCTTGACTGTAATAGACTGTCTGTCTTGACTGTAATACTGTTTGTCTTGATTGTAATAGACTGTCTGTCTTGATTATAATAGACTGTTTGTCTTGACTGTAATAGACTGTCTATCTTGACTGTAATAGATTATCTGTCTTGACTGTAATAGACTGTCTGTTTTGACTGTAATAGACTGTCCGTCTTGACTGAAATAGACTCTCTATCTTGACTGTAATAAACTGTTTGTCTTGACTATAAAAGAGTGTTTGCTTAGACTGTAATAGAATGATTGTTTTGACTGTAATAGACTGTCTGTCTTGACTGTAAAAACCGTCTGTCTTCACTGTAATAAACCGTTTGTGTTGATTGTAATAGACTCTTTGTCTTGACTGTAATAGACTGTCTCTCTTGACTGTAATCAGGTTTGTCTTTACTGTAATAGACTGTTTGTCTTGAATGTAATAGACTGTCTGTCCTGACTGTAATAGGCTCTTTGTCTTGACTGTAATAGACTGTTTGTCTTGACTGTAATAGACTGTCTGTTTTGACGGTAAAATACTGTTTGTCTAGACTGTAATAGATTGTCTAAGTTGACTGTAATAGACAATCTGTCTTGACTGTAATGAACTGTCTGTCTTGACTGTAATAGACTGTCTGTCTTGACTGTAATACTGTTTGTCTTGACTGTAATAGACGGTTTGTCTTGACTGTAATATACTGTATGACTTGACTGTAATAGTCTGTCTGTCTTGACTGTAATAGACTGTTTGTTTTGACTGTAATAGACTGTTTATCTTGACTGTAATAGACTGTCTGTTTTAATTGTAAAAGATTGTCTGTCTTGACTGTAATGAACTGTCTCTTTTTACTGTAATACTGTTTGTCTTGACTGTAATAGGCTGTCTGTCATGACTATAATGGACTGTTTGTGTTGACTATAATAAACTGTTTGTCTTGACTGTATTAGACTATCTGTCTTGACTGTAACAGACTGTTTGTCTTTACTGTAAAAAACTGTCTCTCTTGACTGTAATAGACTCTATGTCTTGACTGTAATGAATTGTCTGTTTTGACTGTAATAGACTGTCTGTCTTGACTGTAAGAGACTGTCTGTCTTGATTTTAATTGACTGTTTGTCTTGACTGAAATAGTCTGTCTGTCTTGACTGTATCAGACTGTTTGTTTTGACTGTAATAGAATGTTTGTCTTGACTGTAATAGATTGTGTCTTGATTGTAAAACACTATCTGTCTTGACTGTAATAAAGTGTCTTTCTTGACTGTAACAGACTGTCTGTCTTGACTTAATGAACTGTCTGTCTTGACTGTAATACTGTTTGTCTTGACTGTAATAGACTGTCTGTCTTGACTGCAATAGACTGTTTGTTTTGACTTTAATTGTCTTTCTGTCATGACTGTAATAGATTCTTTGTTTTTACTGTAATAGATTGTTTGTCTTGACTGTAACAGACTCTCTGTCTTGATTGTAAAAGACTATCTTTCTTGACTGTATTGAACCGTGTCTCTTTACTGTAATACTGTTTTTCTTGACTGTAATAGGCTATCTGTCTTGACTGTAATAGACTGTTTGTCTTGACTGTATTAAACTGTCTGTCTTGACTATAACCGACTGTCTGTCTTTACTGTAAAAGACTGACTTTCTTGATTGTAATAGACTGTCTTTCTTGACTGTAATTGACTGTCTGTCTTGACTGTAATAGACTGTCTTCACTGTAATTAAATGTCTCTCTTTACTGTAATGCTGTTTGTCTTGACTGTAATAGGCTCTCTGTCTTGACTATAATAGACTGTTTGTGTTGACTATAATAAACTGTTTGTCTTGACTTTCTTAGACTGTCTGTCTTTACTGTAAAAGACTGTCTTTGTTGACTGTAATAGACTGTCTATCTTGATTGTAATATACTGTTTGTTTTCAATGTAATTGACTGTTTGTGTTGATTGTAACAGACTGTCTGTCTTGACTATAAAAACTGTCTGTCTTGACTGTAATACACTGTTTGTCTTGACTGTAATGAACTGTCTGTCTTGATTGTAATACTCTTTGTCTTGACTGTAATAGACGGTTTGTCTTGACTGTAACAGACTGTATGTCATGACTGTAATGAACTGTCTGTCTTGACTGTAATAGACTGTTTGTCTTGACTATAATAGTCTGTCTGTATTGACTGTAATAGACTGTTTGTTTTGAGTGTAATTGACTGTTTGTGTTGACTGTAATAGACTGTTTGTCTGGAATGTAATAGACTGTTTGTCTTGACTGTAATGAACTGTCTGTCTTGACTGTAATAGACTGTTTGTCTCGACTCTAATACAGTGTCTTTCTTGACTGTAAAAGACTGTTTCTCTTGACTGTAATACTATTTGACTTGACTGTAATAGTTTGTCTGTCTTGACTGTAATAGACTGTATTTCTTGACTGTAATAGACTGTTTTTCTTGACTGTAATAGACTGTCTGTCTTAACTGTAATAGACTGTCTGTCTTGACTGTAATGAACTGTCTATCTTGACTGTAATACTGTTTGTCTTGACTGTAATATTCTATGTGTCTTGACTGTAACAGACTGTCTGTCTTGACTGTAACGAACTGTCTGTCTTGACTATAATAGACTGTTTATTTTTACTGTAATAGACTGTTTGTCTTGACTGTAATAAACTTTCTGGCTTAAGTGTAACACTGTCTGTTTTCACTGTAATACTGTTTGTCTTGACTGTAAAAGACTGTCTGTCTTGATTGTAATAGAATGTTTTTCTTGACTGTAACAGACTGTCTTTCTTGATTGTAGAACACTATCTGTATTGACTGTAATAGATTGTCTGTGTTGATTGTAAAACACTATCTTTCTTGACTGTAATAGACTGTCTGTCTTAACCGTAACACTGTCTGTTTTGTCTATAATAAACTGTTTGTCTTAGCTGTAACACCGTTTGTCCTGACTGTAATAGACTGTCTGTCTTGACTGCAATAGACTGTTTGCCTTAACTTTAGTTGACTGTTTGTTTTGACTGTAACAGACTGTTTGTCTTGACTTTAATAAACTGTCTGTTT
This sequence comes from Carcinoscorpius rotundicauda, assembly GCA_011833715.1. Classification (NCBI taxonomy): domain Eukaryota; kingdom Metazoa; phylum Arthropoda; class Merostomata; order Xiphosura; family Limulidae; genus Carcinoscorpius; species Carcinoscorpius rotundicauda. The sequence continues at coordinate 35,440,157 of CM022401.1, forward strand.
TGACTGTAATACACTGTTTGTCTTGACTGTAAAATACTGTCTGTCTTGACTGTCACAGACTGTCTTTCTTTACTGTAATACTGTTTGTCATCACTGTAGTAGACTGTATGTCTTGACTGTAATAGTCTGTCTGTTTTGACTGTAATAGACTGTTTGTCTTGACTGCAATAGACTGTCTGTCTTGACTTTAATAGACTGTCTGTCTTGAATGTAATGAACTGTCTGTCTTGACTGTAATACTGTTTGTCTTGACTGTAATAGACTGTCTGTGTTGACTGCAATAGACTGTTTGTCTTGACTTTAATTCACTGCTTGTCTTGACTGTAATAAACTGTCTCTCTTGACTGTAACAGACTGTCTGTCTTGACTGTAATACTGTTTGTCTTGACTGTAATAAACTATCTGTCTTTTCTGTAACAGACTGTCTGTCTTGACTGTAATACTGTTTGTTTTGACTCTAATAGACAGTTTGTCTTGACTGTAATATACTGTATGTTTTGACTGTAATAGTCTCTCTGTCATGACTGTAATAGATTCTTTGTTTTTACTGTAATAGACTCTTTGACTTGACTGTAACAGACTCTTTGTCTTGATTCTAAAAGACTATCTTTCTTGACTGTATTGAACTGTCTCTCTTTACTGTATTACTGGTTTTTTTTACTGTAATAAGCTTTCTGTCTTGACTATAATAGACTTTTTGTGTTGACTATAATAAACTGTTTGTCTCAACTGTATTAGACTGTCTGTCTTGAGTATAACCGACTGTCTGTCTTTACTGTAAAAGACTGTCTTTCTTGATTGTAATAGACTGTCTGTCTTGACTGTAATTGACTGTCTGTCTTGACTTTAATAGACTGTTTGTCTTGACTATAATAGTCTGTCTGTATTGACTGTAATAGTCTGTCTGTCTTAACTGTAATAGACTGTTTGTTTTGGGTATAATTGATTGTTTGTGTTGACTGTAATAGACTGTCTGTTTTCAGTGTAATGGACTGTTTGTCTTGACTGTAATGAACTGTCTGTCTTGACTGTAATACTGTTTGTCTTGACTGTAATAAACTGTCTGTATTTGTCTGAAATAGAATGTTTGTCTTTACTGTAATAGATTGTCTGTCTTAATTGTAAAAAAACTATCTGTCTTGACTGTAATAGACTGTCTGTCTTGATCGTAATAGATTGTCTGTCTTGACTGTAATAGACTGTCTGTCTTGACTTCAATAGACTGTTAGTCTTGACTGAAATTGGCTCTCTGTCTTGTTTGTAAAAGACTGTTTGTCTTGACTGTAATAGACTGTGTGTGTTAACTGTAATACTTTCTGTTTTAATTGTAATACTGTTTCTTTTGACTGTAATAGACTGTCTGTCTTATTTGTAATAGAATATTTGTCTTGAGTGTAATAGATTGTCTGTCTTGATTGTAAAACACTATCTCTCTTGACTAGTAATAGATTGTCTTTCTTGACTGTAATGAATTGTCTGTCTTGATTGTAATACTGTTTCTCTTGACTGTAATAGACTGTCTGTCTTGACTGCAATAAACTGTTTGTCTTGACTTTAATTGACTGTTTGTTTTTAATGAAACAGACTATCTGTCTTGACTGTAATGAACTGTCTATCTTGACTGTAATACTGTTTGTCTTGACTGTAATAGACTGTCTTTCTTGACTGTAACAGACTGTCTGTCTTGACTGTAACGAACTGTCTGTCTTGACTGTAATAGACTGTTTATTTTTACTGTAATAGACTGTCTGTCTTGACTGTAATAGAATGTTTCTCTTGACTGTAATACTGTTTGTTTTGACTGTAATACTGTTTGTCTTGATTCTTATAGACTGTTTGTCTTTACTGTAATAGACATTCTCTCTTGACTGTAATACTGTTTGTTTGACTGCAATAGACCGTTTGTTTTGCCTGCAATAGACACTCTGTTTTGATTGTAAAAGACTATCTTTCTTGATTGTATTGAACTGTCTCTCTTTACTGTATTACTGTTTTTTTTACTGTAATAAGCTTTCTGTCTTGACTATAATAGACTGTTTGTGTTGACTATAATAAACTGTTTGTCTCAACTGTATTAGACTGTCTGTCTTGAGTATAACCGACTGTCTGTGTTGACTTTAATAGAATGTTTGTCTTTACTGTAATAGGCTGTCTGTCTTGATTGTAAAACACTATCTGTCTTGACTGTAATAGACTGTCTTTCGTGACTCTAACAGACTGTCTGTCTTGACTGTAATGAACTATCTGTCTTGAGTGTAATACTGTTTGTCTTCACTGTAATAGACTGTTTGTCTTGACTGTAATAGACTGTTTGTTTTGATTGTAATAGACTGTTTGTCTTCACTTCAATTGATTGTTTGTCTTGAATATAATAGACTATCTGTCTTGACTGTAAATCACTGTCTGTCTTGACTGTAATAAATTGTCTGTATTGACTGTAATACTCTGTTTGTCTTGACTGTAAATGACTGTCTATCTTGACTGTAATAGATTGTCGGTCTTGACTATAATACTGTTTGTCTTGACTCTTATAGACTGTTTGTCTTGAGTATAACAGACTTTCTGTCTTGACGGTATTACTGTTTGTTTTGACTGTAATAGACTGTTTGTCTTGACTGTAATAGACTCTCTATCATGATTGTAAAATGATGTCTGTCTTGACTGTAATAGACTGTCTGTCTTAACCTTAACACTGTCTGTCTTGACTGTAATAGACTGTTTATTTTGACTGTAATAGACTGTTTGTGTTGACTGTAATAGACTGTGTGTCTTGACTGTAATAGACTGTCTTACTTGATTGTAAAACACTATCTGTCTTGACTGTAATAGACTGTCCTTCCCCCTGTAACAGACTGTCTGTCTTGACTGTAATGAACTGTCTGTCTTGACTGTAATACTGTTGGTCTTGACTGTAATACTGTTTGTTTTTACTGTAATAGACTGTATGTCTTGACTGTAATAGATTGTTTGTTTTGATTGTAATAGACTGTTTGTCTAGACTTCAATTGATTGTTTGTCTTGAATATAATAGACTATCTGTCTTGACTGTAAATCACTGTCTGTTTTGACTGTTATAAATTGTCTGTATTGACTGTAATACTCTGTTTGTCTTGACTGTAAATGACTGTCTATCTTGACTGTAATAGATTGTCGGTCTTGACTATAATACTGTTTGTCTTGACTCTTATAGACTGTTTGTCTTGAGTATAACAGACTTTCTGTCTTGACGGTATTACTGTTTGTTTTGACTGTAATAGACTGTTTGTCTTGACTGTAATAGACTCTTTATCATGATTGTAAAAGACTGTCTGTCTTGACTGTAATAGACTGTCTGTCTTAACCTTAACACTGTCTGTCTTGACTGTAATAGACTGTTTGTGTTGACTGTAATAGACTGTGTGTCTTGACTGTAATAGACTGTCTTACTTGATTGTAAAACACTATCTGTCTTGACTGTAATAGACTGTCCTTCCCCCTGTAACAGACTGTCTGTCTTGACTGTAATGAACTGTCTGTCTTGACTGTAATACTGTTTGTTTTTACTGTAATAGACTGTATGTCTTGACTGTAATAGATTGTTTGTTTTGATTGTAATAGACTGTTTGTCTAGACTTCAATTGATTGTTTGTCTTGAATATAATAGACTATCTGTTTTGACTGTAAATCACTGTCTGTTTTGACTGTAATAAATTGTCTGTATTGACTGTAATACTCTGTTTGTCTTGACTATAAATGACTGTCTATCTTGACTGTAATAGATTGTCGGTCTTGACTATAATACTGTTTGTCTTGACTCTTATAGACTGTTTGTCTTGAGTATAACAGACTTTCTGTCTTGACGGTATTACTGTTTGTTTTGACTGTAATAGACTGTTTGTCTTGACTGTAATAGACTCTCTATCATGATTGTAAAAGACTGTCTGTCTTGACTGTAATAGACTGTCTGTCTTAACCTTAACACTGTCTGTCTTGACTGTAATAGACTGTTTGTGTTGACTGTAATAGACTGTGTGTCTTGACTGTAATAGACTGTCTTACTTGATTGTAAAACACTATCTGTCTTGACTGTAATAGACTGTCCTTCCCCCTGTAACAGACTGTCTGTCTTGACTGTAATGAACTGTCTGTCTTGACTGTAATACTGTTTGTCTTGACTGTAATACTGTTTGTTTTTACTGTAATAGACTGTATGTCTTGACTGTAATAGACTGTTTGTTTTGATTGTAATAGACTGTTTGTCTAGACTTCAATTGATTGTTTGTCTTGAATATAATAGACTATCTGTCTTGACTGTAAATCACTGTCTGTTTTGACTGTAATAAATTGTCTGTATTGACTGTAATACTCTGTTTGTCTTGACTGTAAATGACTGTCTTTCTTGACTGTAATAGATTGTCGGTCTTGACTATAATACTGTTTGTCTTGAGTATAACAGACTTTCTGTCTTGACTGTATTACTGTTTGTTGTGACTGTAATAGACTGTTTGTCTTGACTGTAATAGACTCTCTATCATGATTGTAAAAGACTGCCTGTCTTGACTGTAATAGACTGTCTGTCTTAACCTTAACACTGTCTGTCTTGACTGTAATAGACTGTTTATTTTGACTGTAATAGACTGTTTGTGTTGACTGTAATAGACTGTGTGTCTTGACTGTAATAGAATGTCTTACTTGATTGTAAAACACTATCTGTCTTGACTGTAATAGACTGTCCTTCCCACTGTAACAGACTGTCTGTCTTGACTGTAATACTGTTTGTCTTAACTGTAATAGACTGTTTGTCTTTACTCTAATAGACTTTATGTCTTGACTGTAATAGACTGTTTGTCTTAACTTCAATTGACAGTTTGTCTTGAATGTAATAGACTGTTTGTCTTGACTGTAAATAACTGTCTGTCTTGACTGTAATAAACTCTCTGTCTTGACTGTAATAGATTGTCGGTCTTGACTGTATTGAACTGTCGGTCTTCACTGTAATAAACTGTCTGTCTTAACTGTAATAGACTGTTTGTGTTGACTGTAATGGACTGTCTGTTTTCACTGTAATAAACTGTCTGTCTTCACTGTAATTAACTATCTGTCTTGACTATAATACTTTTTGTCTTACTCTTATAGACTGTTTGTCTTGACTGTAACATACTATCTTTCTTGATTGTAATACTGTTTGTCTTGACTGTAATAGACTATCTGTCTTGACTGTAATAGACTGTCTTTCTTCACTGTAACAGACTGTCTTCCTTGACTGTAACGAACTGTTTGTCTTAACTGTAAAATACTGTCTGTCTTGACTGTAATAGACTGTCTGTTTTGACTGTAACAGACTGTCTGTCTTGACTGTAATGAACTGTCTGTCTTGACTATAATTTTGTTTGTCTTGACTGTAATAGACTGTTTGTGTCGACTGTAATAGAATATCTGTCTTGAATGTAAAGACTGTCTGTTTTGACTGTAATAGACTGTTTATTTTTAGTGTAATAGACTATTTCTGTCGACTGTAATAGACTGTCTGTCTTTACTGTAATACACTGTCTATCTTGACTGTAAAAGACTGTCTGTCTTGACTGTAATGAACTATGTTTCTTGAATGTAAAAGACTGTCTGTCTCCACTGTAATACTGTCTGTCTTGACAGTAATAGACTGTTTATTTTTAGTGTAATAGACTATTTCTGTCGACTGTAATAGACTGTCTGTCTTCACTGTAATAGTTTGTCTGTTTTGACTGTAACAGACTGTCTGTCTTGATTGTATTGAACTGTCTGTGCCTACTGTAATACACTATCTGTGTTGACTGTAATAGGCTATTTCTCTTGATTGTAAAAGACTAATTGTCTTGACTGTAATAGACTGTCTTTCTTGACTGTAACACTGCTGTTTTGACTGTAATAATGTTTGTCTTGACTGTCATACTGTTTGTTTTGACTGTAATAGTCTGTTTGTCTTTACTGTAATAGACTGTGTGTCTTGACTGTAATAGACTGTCTGTGTTGTCTTTAATAGAATGTTTGTCTTTACTGTAATAGGCTGTCTGTCTTGATTGTAAAACACTATCTGTCTTGACTGTAATAGACTGTCTTTCTTGACTCTAACAGACTGTCTGTCTTGACTGTAACGAACTGTCTGTCTTGACTGTAATACTGTCTGTCTTGACTGTAATAGACTGTTTATTTTTACTGTAATAGACTGTCTGTCTTGACTGTAATAGACTGTGTGTCTTGACTGTAATAGACTGTCTTTCTTGACTGTAACAAACTCTTTGTCTTGACTGTAACGAACTGTCTGTCTTGACTGTAATAAATTGTTTTTTTTACTGTAATAGACTGTTTGTCTTGACTGTAATAGACTGTCTGTCTTGACTGTAATACTGTTTGTCCTGACTGTAATAGACTGTTTGTCTTGACTGTAATAGACTGTCTGTCTTTTCTGTAATAGACTGTCTGTCTTGACTTTATTAGAATGTTTCTCTTGACTGTAATAGACTGTCTTTGTTGATTGTAAAACCCTATCTGTCTTGACTGTAATAGAATGTCTTTCTTGATTATAAAACGCTATCTGTCTTGATTGTAATAGACTGTCTTTTTTGACTGTAACAGATTGTTTGTTTTGACTGTAATAGACTGTCTTTTTTTACTGTAACAGATTGTTTGTTTTTACTGTAATGAACAGTCTGTCTTGATTATAATACTGTTTGTCTTGACTGTAATAGACTTTTTGTCTTGACTGTAATAGACTCTCTGTCTTGAGATCAATAGACTGTTTGTCTTGATTTTAATTGACTGCTTGTCTTTACTGTAATAGACTGTCTTACTTGATTGTAAAACACTATCTGTCTTGACTGTAATAGACTGTCCTTCCCACTGTAACAGACTGTCTGTCTTGGGTGTAATAAACTTTCTGTCTTGACAGTAATGCTGTTTATTTTGACTGTAATAGACTATTTGTCTTGACTGTAATAGTTTGTTTGTCTTGATTGTAATAGACTGTTTAGTTTGACTGGAATAGACTGTTTGTGTTAACTGTAATAGACTGTCTCTCATGACTGTAATAGACTGTGTGTCTTGACTGTAATAGACTGTTTCTCTTGACTTTAATTGACTGTTTCTCTAGACTGTAACAGACTGTCTATCTTGACTATAATAAACTGTCTGTTTTTACTGTGAAAGACTGTCTTTCTTGACTGTAACAGACTTTCTGTTTTGACTGTAATGATCTGTCTTACTTCACAGTATTATTGTTTGTCTTCACTGTAATAGACTATTTCTCTTTATTGTAATACACTGTCTGTCTCTACAGTACTAGACAGTTTGTTTTGACTGTAATAGACTGTCAATCTGGATTGTAAAGACTTTCTGTCTTGACTCTAATAGACTGTCTGTCTTGACTCTAATAGACTGTTTGTTTTCACTGTAATAAGCTTTCTGTTTTGACTGTAATAGACTGTCTGTCTTGACTGTAAAAGACTCTCTCTCTTGACTGTAATGAACTGTCTGTCTTGACTGTAATACTGTTTCTCTTGACTGTAATAGACTGTCTGTCTTAACTGTAATACTGTTTGTCTTGACTGTAATTGACTCTCTCTTTTGATTGAAAAGATTGTCTGTCTTGACTGTAATAGACTGTCTGTCTTAACTGAAACACTGTCTGTTTTGACTGTAATACTGTTTATCTTGACTGTAATAGTTTGTCTTGACTGTAATAAACTGTTTGTCTTGACTGTAATACACTGTCTGTTTTGACTGTAATAGACTGTCTGTCTTCACTGTAATAGAATGTTTTTCTTGACTGTAATAGACTGTCTGTCTTGACTGCAATAGACTGTTTGTCTTGACTTCAATTGACTGTTTGTCTTGACTGTAAATGACTGTCTGTCTTGACTGTAATAAACTGTCTGTCTTGACTGAAATAAACTGTTTGTCTTGACTGTAAAAGACTGTCTGTCTTGAACGTAAGAGACTGTCTCTTTTGACTGTATTGAACTGTCTGTGTTGACTGTAATACTGTTTGTCTTGACTCTGAAAGACTGTTTGTCTTGACTATAATAGACTGTTTGTCTTGACTGTAAAAGACTGTTTGTCTTGACTATAATAGACTTTTGGTCTTGACTGTAATAGACTGTTTGTCTTGACTGTAATAGACTGTCTGTCTTCACTGTAATACTGTTTTTCTTACTGTAATAGACTGTTTCTTTTGACTGTAATAGACTCTCTGTCTTGATTGTAAAAGACTGTCGTGACTGTAATAGACTGTCTGTTTTGACTGTAATACTGTTTGAATTCATTGTAATACTGTTTGTCTTGACTGTAATAGACTGTCTGTCTTGATTGTAAAACACTATATGTCTTGACTGTAATAGACTGTCTGTCTTGATTGTAAAACACTATATGTCTTGACTGTAATAGACTGTCTTTCTTGATTGTAACAGACTGTTTGTCTTAACTGTAACACTGTCTGTCTTGACTGTAATACTGTTTGTCTTGATGTAATAAAGTGTCTGTCTTGACTGTAATACTCTTTGACCTGACTGTAATAGACTGTGTGTTTTGATTCTAATAGACTGTTTGTTTTCACTGTAATAGACTGTCTGTCTTGACGGTAAAGACTGTTTGTTTTGACTGTAATACTGTTTGTTTTGACTCTTATAGACTGTTTGTCCTGACTGTAATAGACTGTCTCTCTTGACTGTAATACTGTTTATTTTGCCTGTAATAGACTCTCTGTCTTAACTTTAACACTATCTGTTTTGACTGTAATACTATTTGTCTTGACTGTAATACTCTTTGTCCTGACTGTAATACTCTTTCTCCTGACTGTAATAGACTGTTCGTCTTGACTGAAATACTGTTTGTCCTTACTGTAATAGACTGTTCGTCTTGACTAAAATAGACCGTCTGTCTTGAGTATAATAGACTGTCTGTTTTGACTGTAATAGAATGTTTGTCTTTACTGTTATAGACTGTTTGGCTTGATTGTAAAACACTATCTGTCTTGACTCTAATAGACTGTTTGTGTCGACAGTAATAGGCTGTCTGTCTTGACTGTAATAGACTGTCTGTTTTGACTGTAATGAACTGTCTATCTTCACTGTAATACTGTTTGTCTTGACTGTAATAGACTGTTTGTCTTGACTTCAGTTGACTGTTTTCACTGTAACAGACTGTCTGTCTTGACTGTAATAAACTGTCTGTCTTGACTGAAATACACTGTTTGTCTTGATTGTAAATACTGTCTGTCTTGACTGTAATACACTGTCTGTCTTGACTGTAACAGACTGTCTGTCTTGTCTGTAATACTGTTTGTCTTGACTGTAAAAGACTGTCTGTCTTAAGTGTAATACACTGTCTGTCCGGACTGTAAAAGACTGTTTCTCTTGACTGTATAGTCTCTTTGTCTTGACTGTAATAGACTGTCTGTCTTGACTGTAAGAGTCTGTTTGTCTTGACTGTAGTAGACTTTCTATCTTGACTGTAATAGTCTGTTTGTCTTGACTGTAATAGACTGTCTGTCTTGACTGTAATAGTCTGTTTGTCTTGACTGTAATAGACTGTTTGTCTTGATTGTAACAGGCTGTCTGTCTTGATTGTAATAGACTGTCATTTTTAAGTGTAACAGATTGTCTGTCGAGACTGTAATATACTCAGTCATGTCGAGAAACCCACTTGTTAAGAATGTGAACCTGACAATTACCGAAGGTTCGATCTACTATTTAATATATTTTCTGAACCCAAATCAGCCGTTTTTGCATATAAAATTGTAATAGACAGTCTTGACTGTAATAGACTTTCTATCTTGATTGTAAAAGACTGTTTTGACAGTAAAAGACTGTTTGTCTAGACTGTAATAGATTGTCTATTTTGATTTAATAGATTGTTTGTCTTAAATGTAATAGACTGTTTGTCTTGACTGTAATAGACTGTCTGTCTTGATTCTAATATACTGTCTGTCTTGACTATAATACTGTTTGTCTTGACTGTAATACTGTTTGTCTCAACTGTAATAGACTGTTTGTCTTGACTGTAATACTGGTTGTTTTGACTGAATTAGACTGTTTGTCTCGACTGTAATAGACTGTCTGTCTTGACTGTAATAAAGTGTCTGTCTTGACTGTAATAGATTGTCTGTCTTGACTGTAATAGACAGTCTGTCTTAACCGTAACACTCTCTGTTTTGACTGTAATAGACTGTCTGTCTTGACTGTAACAGAATGTTTGTCTTTACTGTAATAGACTGTCTTACTTGATTGTAAAACACTATCTGTCTTGACTATAATAGACTGTCCTTCCCACTGTAACAGACTGTCTGTCTTGACTGTAATGAACTGTCTGTCTTGACTGTAATACTGTTTGTCTTAACTGTAATAGACTGTATGTGTTGACTGTAATAGACTGTATTGTCTTAACTTCAATTGACTGTTTGTCTTGATTGTAACAGACTGTCTGTCTTGATTGTAATAGACTGTCTGTTTTGAGTGTAATAGATTGTGTGTCGAGACTGTTATAGACTCAGTGATTTCGAGAAACCCACTTGTTAAGAATGTGAACCTGACGATCACCGAAGGTTCGCTCTTCTATTTAAAATATTTCTGAACCCAAATCAGCCGTTTTTGCATACAAAATTGTAATAGACAGTCTTGACTGTAATAGATTTTCTATCTTGATTGTAAAAGACTGTTTTGACGGTAAAAGACTGTTTGTCTAGACTGTAATAGATTGTCTATCTTGACTGTAATAGACTGTTTGTCTTAAATGTAATAGACTGTTTGTCTTGACTGTAATAGACTGTCTGTCTTGACTGTAATAGACTGTTTGTCTTTACTGTAATAGGCTGTCTGTCTTGATTGTAAAACACTGTCTGTGTTGACTGTAATAGACTGTCTTTCTTGACTCTAACAGACTGTCTGTCTTGACTGTAATGATCTATCTGTCTTGACTGTAATGAACTATCTGTCTTGACTGTAATACTGTTTGTTTTTACTGTAATAGACTGTTTATCTTGACTGTAATAGACTGTCTGTCTTGACTGTAATAGACTGTTTGTCTTGACTTCAATTGACAGTTTGTCTTGAATATAAAAGACCTTTTGTCTTGACTGTAAATCACTGTCTGTCTTGACTGTAATAAATTGTCTGTATTCACTGTAATACTCTGTTTGTCTTGACTGTAAATGACTGTCTTTCTTTACTGTAATAGATTGTCGGTGTTGACTATAATATTGTTTGTCTTGACTCTTATAGACTGTTTGTCTTGAGTATAACAGACTTTCTGTCTTGACTGTATTACTGTTTGTTTTGACTGTAATAGACTGTTTGTCTTGACTCTAATAGACTCTCTATCATGATTGTAAAAGACTGTCTGTCTTGACTGTAACGAACTTTCTGTCTTGACTGTAATGCTGTCTGTCTCTACTGTGATAGACTGTTTGTGTCGACTGTAATAGACTGTCTCTCTTGACTGTAATGAGCTGTCTGTCTTGACTGTAATACTGTTTGTCTTGACTGTAATAGACCATCTGTCTTGACTGTAATGAACTATCTGTCTTGAATGTAAAAGACTGTCTGTCTCCACTGTAATAGACTGTCTATCTTGACTGTAAAAGACTGTCAGTCTTGACTGTAATGAACTATGTGTCTTGAATGTAAAAGACTGTCTGTCTCCACTGTAATACTGTCTGTCTTTACTGTAATAGACTGTTTATTTTTAGTGTAAAAGACTATTTCTGTCGATTGTAATAGACTTTCTGTCTTCACTGTAATAGTCTGTCTGTTTTGACTGTAACAGACTGTCTGTCTTGACTGTAATAGACTGTCTGTCTTGATTGTAAAACACTATCTGTCTTGACTGTAATAGGCTGTCTTTCTTGACTGTAACAGACTGTCTGTCTTGACTGTAATGAACTGTATGTCTTGACAGTAATGCTGTTTGTCTTGACTGTAATAGACTATCTGTCTTATATGTAATAGTCTGTTTGTCTTGACTGTAATAGACTGTTTATTTTGACTTGAGTAGACTTTTTGTGTTGACTGTAATAGACTGTCTATTTTAACTGTAATGAACTGTCTGTCTTGACTGTAATACTGTTTATCTTGACTCTTATATACTGTTTGTCTTGACTGTAATACTGTTTGTTTTCACTGTAATAGACTGTTTGTCTTGACTGTAATAGACTCTCTGTCTTGATTGTAAAAGACTGTCTATCTTTACTGTAATAGACTGTATGTCTTAATTGTAAAACACTCTCTGTCTTGAATGTAATAGACTGTCTTTCTTGACTATAACAGACTGTCTGTCTTGACTGTAATGAACTGTCTGCCTTGACTGTAATACTGCTTGTCTTGACTGTAATAGACTGTTTGTCTTCACTATAATAGACTTTCTGTCTTGAATGTAATAGACTGTCCCTCTTGACTGTAAAAGACTGTCTGTCTTCACTGTAATAGACTGTCTGTCTTGACTGTAATGAACTGTCTGTCTTGACTGTAATACTGTTTGTCTTGAGTGTAATAGACTATCTGTATTGACTGTAATAATGTGTATTTCTTGACTGTAATAGACTGTTTATTTTGACTGTAATAGACTGTTTGTATTGACTGTAATAGACTGTCTGTCTTCACTGTAATGAACTGTCTGTCTTGACTGTAATACCGTTTGTCTTAACTCTTATAGACTGTTTGTCTTCACTGTGATACTGTTTTTGTACTGTAATAGACTGTTTTTTTGCCTGCAATAGACTCCCTGACTTGATTTTAAAAACTACCTGTCTTGACTGTAATAGACTGTCTGTCTTAACAGTAACACTGTCTGTTTTGACTGTTATACTGTTTGTCTTGAATGTAATACTGTTTGTTTTGACTGTAATAGTCTGTTTGTCTTGACTGTAATAGACTGTCTGTCTTGAGTGTAATAGACTCTCTGTCTTGACTTGAATAGAATATTTGTCTTTAGTGTAATAGGCTGTCTGTTTAATTGTAAAACACTATCTGTCTTGACTGTAATAGACTGTCTTTCTTGACTTTAACAGACTGTCTGTCTTGACTGTAATGAACTATCTGTCTTTACTGTAATACTGTTTGTTTTTACTGTAATAGACTGTTTGTCTTGACTGTAATAGACTGTTTGTCTTGACTTCAATTGACTGTTTGTCTTAAATATAATAGACTATCTGTTTGACTGTAATAAATTGTCTGTATTGACTGTAATACTCTGTTTGTCTTGACTGTAAATGACTGTCTTTCTTAA
>CM022401.1:35454386-35482644 GCA_011833715.1 Carcinoscorpius rotundicauda
AAATATAAAAATACTTAAAGTAAGAAAGAAAAATCTTTGTACATATCTGAAAACAAAAGCAATTTTTTCAATTGTTTCTTATTTTTAACCAAATTTGGTTCACAAATTATATAGGAGGGTAAAAAATTAATTAAGTGTTTAGAAATTAAAGGAAATTGATGATACATAAATGTATATTTTGTATTAGGAATTTCAAAACTTGAGCAAAGAGAAGATCGCGTAGTGTAATCAATTTGTTTTTTAGGAAAATTATTTAAATTTTTTAAACAAAAACAACCAAGTTTATACATATACAATTGTTGAAAAGACAAAATTTTAAAATTAATTATACAATTTTTATCACGGAAAATATTATAAATAACTTTAGAATGCAATTTTTTTATCCGAAGCAGGTGAGATTTGTATGCACCACCCCAAACAATCAAACAATATTGTAACACAGATTGGAATAAACTATTAAAAACAATACTTAAAAAATGTATAGGTAAATAATGTTTCAACTCTCGTAAGTATAAACTAATGAACTGCAGCTTCTTAGTAATACTCAAAATATGCTCGGCCCAGGCTAACCGAGAATCTAAAATTACACCGAGATACTTAAAAGAATTAACAAAATGAAAACATGGGCAGTTACAATTTCTTTTGGAACAATTAAACTCATGATATTTAAGATAATTGGCCTGGCATGGCCGAGCGCGTTAAGGCGTGCACTCGTAATCCGAGGGTCGCGGGTTCGCGCCCGCGTCGCGCTAAACATGCTCGCCCTCCCAGCCGTGGGGGTGTATAATGTGACGGTCAATCCCACTATTCGTAAAAGAGTAGCCCAAGAATTGGCGGTGGGTGGTGATGACTAGCTGCCTTCCCTCTAGTCTTACACTGCAAAATTAGGGACGGCTAGCACAGATAGCCCTCGAGTAGCTTTGTGCGAAATTCCAAAAAACAAACAAACAATTAAGATAATTCAAATTAAAATATGGTTTGGTAAATCCAAATCTCATACAGAAAGTTTTCTTTGCATTAACAATAAGCAAATTTGCATCAAACCACTTCCGAAGGATTCCCAAATCAGACTTAGCATCACTTACATTTTCAGAATCAGAATTTGAGTAAATCAATGCTAGATCATCAGCATAACCAATGAGCCTACCTTTCAGAGGCAAAGAGAAAATATCATTTATATAAATCAAAAAAAGTATCGGCCCAAGAATCGAACCTTGAGGAACACCAAATTTAACAAAAGCCTCCGAAGATTTGTTTACTATAATCCTAACAAACTGCCTTCTATTTAACAAATAAGAACGAAACCAATCTAAAACAACACCCCTAATTCCACAGTGCTCAAGCTTAGCAAGTAAAAGAGTATGAGAAACAGAATCAAATGCTTTTTTCAAATCAAAGAAAATAACTAAAGGACACATCTGTTGATCCATTGTTTGGGCAATATGGGAGACAAGCACACAAATTGCTTGCTCAGTACTTTTACCACAACGGAAACCAAATTGCATTGTATGAAAAAAATTATGTTTTGTTAAAAAAGCCATAAGCCTAGATTTCATGGCAGATTCAAAAAGTTTTGAAAAGGTACATAACATAGAAATAGGCCTATAATTTTCAACATTTTCTCTATCACCACCTTTAAAGATCGGAATGACAGTAACAAGCTTTAGTAAATTTGGAAATTTGCCCTGAATAAAAGATATTTCAATTAAATTTGCCAAGAAAACAGAGAAAAAATCAACATGTTTTTTAACAAAAGCAGACCTGATACCATCCCATCCAGGACAACAATCCTTAAGTAAAAGAATATAAGACCGAATTTCAGTGATAGAAGGCGGATATAGAAACATACAGCTTGAATTTACATAGCTAAAAGAATTTAAACTTATACTAGTATCAGGAAACAGAGTGGCACAACAATTAATAAAATAGTCATTAAAAACCATAGGTAAATCAGGTAAGGAAGGCAAAATGCTTTGTTTGGTTTTAGAACCAGTCAAATCATTAACCAAAGACCATCTTTGTCTTAAATTACTACTTTTAGAAAACTGAAAATTCTGCTTCGCAATGATAGGAAGAGCCGACATCGAAGGATCAAAAAACTTAAACCTAAAATGATTAATATTTACACTGTTTTCTTTCCAATTTCTTAATTATTGTTTATTCTTTGAGATTTCAGTTTCGGTTTTGAAGAAATACCAAAAATCAAAAAATTAGAACGCAAAAACCCTCAAAAGTTCATTTTTTGGTTTCAGTTTCGGTTTTACCCACACTTTTTCCCTTTAGATTTCACTTTCGTTTGCAAAAAAACAAAAACAACGGTTCAAATCGAAACTGAAATCTAAAAAGATTAATATTTACACTGTTTTCTTTCTAATTTCTTTATGATTGGTTTTTGTTTCAGATGTCAGTTTCGGTTTTAAAACAAAACCAAAAATCAAAAAATTAGAACGTAAAACCTTTCAAAAGTTCATTTTTTGGTTTCAGTTTCCGTTTTACCCACACTTTTTCTCTATAGGTTCCAGTTTCGATTGCAAAAAACAACAACGGTTCAAACTGAAATTGAAATTTCAAACAATTAATATTTACACTGTTTTTCTATCCAATTACTTCATTATTGGTTTTGTAAATTAGCATTTACACTGTTTTGCTTTCCAATTACTACATTATCGGTTTTTCTTTTAGGATTCATTTTCGGTTTAAAATAAAATAAAAAACCAAGAAAATTGATCGTAAAACTTCTTAAAAGTTCATAATTTTTTGTTTCAGTTTTGGTTTTAACCAAACATTTTCTCTTTAGGTTTCAGTTTCGATTGCTAAAAAACAACGGTTCAAACTGAAATTGAAATTTCAAAAAAATAATATTTACTGTTTTTCTTTCCAAATACTTCATTATTACACTGTTTTGCTTTCCAATTACTTCATTATTGGTTTCTCTTTTAGGTTTCAGTTTCGGTTTTAAAAAACAGAAACGAGGAATGTAAAACGTAAAACTTTTTAAAAGTTACTTTTTTCGTTTCAGTTTCGGTTTTAACCCAACTTTTTCTTTTTAGGTTTCAGTTTCGATTGCAAAAAACAAAAACAACGGTTCAAATCGAAACTGAAACCTAAAAAATAAGCAATTACACTTTTTTTTTCCAATTATTTCATTACTGGTTTTTCTTTTAGGTTTCAGTTTCGGTTTTACAGAAAAATCAAAAATCAAGAAATTAGAACGTAAAACACTCTAAAAGTTCATTTTTTTTGTTTCAGTTTCGGTTTAACACACTTTTTTTCTTTAGGTTTCATTTTCAATTGCCAAAAAAACAAAAACAACGGTTCAAATCGAAACTTAAAACTTAAATTATGTATATTTACACTGTTTTCTTTCCAATTTCTTAATTATTGTTTATTCTTTGAGATTTCAGTTTCGGTTTTGAAGAAAAACCAAAAATCAAAAAAGTAGAACGCAAAAACCCTGAAAAGTTCATTTTTTGGTTTCAGTTTCGGTTTTACCCACACTTTTTCTCTTTAGGTTTCACTTTCGTTTGCAAAAAAACAAAAACAACGGTTCAAATCGAAACTGAAATCTAAAAGGATTAATATTTACACTGTTTTCTTTCTAATTTCTTTTTTATTGGTTTTTGTTTCAGATGTCAGTTTCGGTTTTAAAACAAAACCAAAAATCAAAAAATTAGAACGTAAAACCTTTCAAAAGTTCATTTTTTGGTTTCAGTTTCCGTTTTACCCACACTTTTTCTCTATAGGTTCCAGTTTCGATTGCAAAAAACAACAACGGTTCAAACTGAAATTGAAATTTCAAACAATTAATATTTACACTGTTTTTCTATCCAATTACTTCATTATTGGTTTTGTAAATTAGCATTTACACTGTTTTGCTTTCCAATTACTACATTATCGGTTTTTCTTTTAGGATTCATTTTCGGTTTAAAATAAAATAAAAAACCAAGAAATTTGAGCGTAAAACTTCTTAAAAGTTCATAATTTTTTGTTTCAGTTTTGGTTTTAACCAAACTTTTTCTCTTTAGGTTTCAGTTTCGATTGCTAAAAAACAACGGTTCAAACTGAAATTGAAATTTCAAAAAAATAATATTTACTGTTTTTCTTTCCAAATACTTCATTATTACACTGTTTTGCTTTCCAATTACTTCATTATTGGTTTCTCTTTTAGGTTTCAGTTTCGGTTTTAAAAAAAACAGAAACGAGGAATGTAAAACGTAAAACTTTTTAAAAGTTCATTTTTTCGTTTCAGTTTCGGTTTTAACCCAACTTTTTCTTTTTAGGTTTCAGTTTCGATTGCAAAAAACAAAAACAACTGTTCAAACCGAAACTGAAACCTAAAAAATAAGCAATTACACTTTTTTTTCCAATTATTTCATTACTGGTTTTTCTTTTAGGTTTCAGTTTCGGTTTTACAGAAAAATCAAAAATCAAGAAATTAGAACGTAAAACCCTCTAAAAGTTCATTTTTTTGTTTCAGTTTCGGTTTTAATCACACTTTTTCTCTTTAGGTTTCAGTTTCGATTGCAAAAAAACCAAAAGAACGGGTCAAATCAAAACTGAAACCTAAAAAGATTAATATTTACACTGTTTTCTTTCTAATTTTTTATTTATTGGTTTTTCTTTTAGATCTCAGTTTCGGTTTTGAAGAACAACCAAAAATCAACAAATTAGAACGCAAAAACCTTCAAAAGTTCATTTTTTGGTTTCAGTTTCGGTTTTACCCACACTTTTTCTCTTTAGGTTTAGGTTTCGATTGTAAAAAAACAAAAACCACGGTTCAAATCGAAACTCAAACATAAAAAGATTAATATTTACACTGTTTTCTCTCCAATTTCCTAATTATTGGTTTTTCTTTGAGATTTCAGTTTCGGTTTTGAAGAAAAATCAAAAATCAACAAATTAGAACGTAAAACCCTTCAAAAGTTGCTCTTGTAGTTTCAGTTTCGGTTTTACCTACACTTTTTCTCTTGAGTTTTCAGTTTCGTTTGCAAAAAACAAAAACAATGTTTCAAACCGAAACTGAAATCTAAAAAAATTAACATTTTCACTATTTTGCTTTCCAATTACTTCGTTATTGGTTTTTTTACAGGTTTTAGTTTCGGTTTTAGAAAATAATCAAAAATCAAGGAATTAGAACGTAAATCCCTTTGAAAGTTCATTTTTTCGTTTCAGTTTCGGTTTTAACCCAACTTTTTCTTTTTAGGTTTCAGTTTCGATTGCAAAAAACAAAAACAACGGTTCAAACCGAAACTGAAACCTAAAAATAAGCAATTACACTTTTTTTTCCAAATATTTCATTACTGGTTTTTCTTTTAGGTTTCAGTTTCGGTTTTACAGAAAAATCAAGAAATTAGAACGTAAAACCCTCTAAAAGTTCATTTCTTTGTTTCAGTTTCGGTTTTAATCACACTTTTTCTCTTTAGGTTTCAGTTTCGATTGCAAAAAAAACAAAAACAACGGGTCAAATCAAAAATGAAACCTAAAAAGATTAATATTTACACTGTTTTCTTTCTAATTTTTTATTTATTGGTTTTTCTTTTAGATCTCAGTTTCGGTTTTGAAGAACAACCAAAAATCAACAAATTAGAACGCAAAAACCTTCAAAAGTTCATTTTTTGGTTTCAGTTTCGGTTTTACCCACACTTTTTCTCTTTAGGTTTCAGTTTCGATTGTAAAAAAACAAAAACCACGGTTCAAATCGAAACTCAAACATAAAAAGATTAATATTTACACTGTTTTCTCTCCAATTTCTTAATTATTGGTTTTTCTTTGAGATTTCAGTTTCGATTTTGAAGAAAAATCAAAAATCAACAAATTAGAACGTAAAACCCTTCAAAAGTTGCTCTTGTAGTTTCAGTTTCGGTTTTACCTACACTTTTTCTCTTGAGTTTTCAGTTTCGATTGCAAAAAACAAAAACAATGTTTCAAACCGAAACTGAAATCTAAAAAAATTAACATTTTCACCATTTTGCTTTCCAATTACTTCGTTATTGGTTTTTTTACAGGTTTTAGTTTCGGTTTTAGAAAATAATCAAAAATCAAGAAATTAGAACGTAAATCCCTTTGAAAGTTCATTTTTTTTAGTTTCAGTTACGGTTTTAACCAAACTTTACCCCTTTAGTGTTTTAGTTTCAATTGCAAAAAACAAAAACAACGGTTTTAACCGAAACTGAAACCCAAAAAATAATATTTACCCTGTTTTCCTTTCTAATTACTTCATTATTGGTCTTTCTTTCAGATATCAAATTTGTTTAAAAACAAAACCAAAAATCAACAAATTAGAACGTAAAACCCTTCAAAAGTTCATTTTTTTGGTTTCAGTTTCGGTTTTAACCAAACGTTTCCTCTTTAGATTTCAGTTTCGATTGCAAAAAACAAAAACAACGGTTTTAAACCGAAACTGAAACCTAAAAAAATATTTACACTGTTTTGCTTTCCAATTACTACATTATCGGTTCTTCTTTTAGGATTCATTTTCTATTTAAAAAAAAACAAAAACCAAGAAATTAGAGCGTAAAACTTCTTAAAAGTTCATTTTTTGGTTTCAGGGTGGGTTTTAACCAAACTTTTTCTCTTTAGATTTCAGTTTCGATTGCTAAAAAACAACAAACTGAAATTGAAATTTCAAAAAATTAATATTTACACTGTTTTTCTTTCCAAATACTTCATTATTGGCTTTGTAAATTAACATTTACACTGTTTTGCTTTCCAATTACTTCAATATTGGTTTGTCTTTTAGGTTTCAGTTTCGGTTTTAAAAAAACAGAAACGAGAAAATTAGAACAAAACACTTTTTAAAAGTTCATTATTTTGGTTTCAGTTTTGGTTTTACCCAAACTTTTCCTGTTTACGTTTCAGTTTCGATTGCAAAAAACAAAAACAACAGTTCAAACCAGAACTGAAACCTAAAAAAATTAACATTAAATATCTTTTTTTTTCCAATCACTTCATTATTGGTGTTTCTTTTAGGTTTCAGTTTCGGTTTTACAGAAAAATCAAAAATCAAGAAATTAGTACGTAAAACCCTTTAAAAGTTCATTTTTATGGTTTCAGTTTCGGTTTTACCCAAACTTTTTCTCTTTAGGTTTCAGTTTCGATTGCAAAAAACAACAACGGTTCAAACTAGAATTGAAATTTCAAAAAAAATAATATTTACACTGTTTTTCTTTCCAATTACTTCATTATTCGTTTTGTAAATTAACATTTACACTGTTTTGCTTTCCAATTATTAAATTATCGGTTTTTCTTTTAGGTTTCATTTTCGGTTTTAAAAGAAAAAGAAAAACCAAGAAATTAGAATGTAAACTTCTTAAAAGTTCATTTTTTTGGTTTTAGTTTGGGTTTTAACCAAACTTTTTCCCTTTAGGTTTCAGTTCCGATTGCAAAAAAACAATAACGGTTCAAACTGAAATTGAAATTTAAAAAAAATAATATTTACACTGTTTTTCTTCCCAAGTACTTGATTATTGGTTTTCAAAATTAACATTTACACTGTTTTGCTTTCCAATTACTTCATTATTGGTTTCTTATTTAGGTTTCAGTTTCGGTTTAAAAAAAAATAGAAACGAGGAAATTAGAACGTGAAACTTTTTAAAAGTTCATTTTTTAGTTTCAGTTTCGGTTTTACCAAAACTTTTCCTGTTTAGGTTTCAGTTTCGATTGCAAAAAACAAAAACAACAGTTCAAACCAGAACTGAAACCTAAAAAAATTAACATTAAATATTTTTTTTCAATCACTTCATTATTAGTTTTTCTTTTAAGTTTTTATTTCGGTTTTACAGAAAAAACAAAAATCAAGAAATTAAAACTCAGAATCCTTTAAAAGTTAATTTTTTTGTTTCAGTTTGGGTTTTAACCAAACTTTTTCTCTTTAGGTTTCAGTTTCGATTTCCAAAAATAAAAACAACGGTTAAAACCGAAACTGAAACCTCAAAAAATTAACATTTACACTGTACTTTTTTCCAATTATTTCATTACTGGGTTTTCTTTTAGGTTTCAGTTTCTGTTTTACAGAAAAATCAAAAATCAAGAAATTAGAACGTAAAACCCTTTAAAAGTTCATTTTTTGGTTTCAGTTTCCATTTTACCCACACTTTTTCTCTTTAGTTTTCAGTTTCGATTCCAAAAAAACAACAACGTTTCAAACTAATATTGAAATTTACAATAATTAATATTTAAACTGTTTTATCCCAAATACTTCATTATTGGTTTTGTAAATTAACATTTTCAATATTTTGCTTTCCAATTACTTGATTATTAGTTTTTCTTTTAGGTTTTTACTTTCGGTTTAAAAAAAACAGAAACGAAGAAATTAAAACGTAAAACTTTTTTAAAGTTCATTTTTTTGGTTTCAGTTTCGGATTTATCCAAACTTTTTCTCTTTAGGCTTCAGTTTCGATTGCAAAAAACAAAAACAACGGTTCAAACCGAAACTCAAACCTAAAAAAAATTAACATTTTCACTGTTTTTTTTTTATTTCTCCATCATTGCTTTCTCTTTTAGGTTTCAGTTTCCGTTTTAAAGAAAAACCAAAAATCAAGAAATTAAAACGTAAAACCCTTTAAAAGTTATTTTTCTTTAATTTCAGTTTCGGTTTTATCCAAACTTTACCTCTTTGAGGTACAGTTTTGATTGCAAAATACAAAAACAACGGTTCAAACCGAAACTGAAACCTAAAAAAATTAACATTTACACTTTTTTTTTCCAATTACTTCAATCTGGGTTTTTCTCTCATGTTTCAGTTTCTGTTTTACAGAAAAATCAAAAATCAAGAAATTAGAACGTAAAACCCTCTAAAAGTTCATTTTTTGGTTTCAGTTTTCATTTTACCCACACTTTTTCTCTTTTGGTTTCAGTTTCGATTGCAAAAAAACAACGGTTTAAACCGAAACTGATACCTCAGAAAAAATTAACATTTTCACTGTTTTTCTTTCCAATTACTTCAGTATTGGATTTTCTTTCACGTTTTAGTTTCGGTTTTAACAAAAACAAAAATCAAGAAATTAGAACGTAAAACCCTTTGAAATTTAATTTTTTTGGTTTCAGTTTCCATTTTACCTACACTTTTTCTCTTTAGATTTCAGTTTTGACTACAAAAAAACAAAAACAGTTCAAACTAATATTGAAATTAAGAAAAATTAATATTTACACTTTTGTTTTCCAAATACTTCATTATTGGTTTTGTAAACTAACATTTACACTATTTTGCTTTCCAAATACTTCATTATTGGTTTTTCTTTTAGGTTTTTACTTTCGGCTTTAAAAGAAAGAGAAACCACGAAATTAGAACGTAAAACTTTTTAAAAGTTCGCTTTTTGGTTTCAGTTTCGGTTTTACCAAAACGTTTTCTCTTTAGGTTTCAGTTTCGATTGCAAAAAAACAAAAACTTCGGTTCAAACCGAAAATGAAACCTCAAAAAATTAACATTTAAGGGTTTTTTTTTCCAATTACTTCATTATTGGTTATTCTTTTAGGTTTCAGTTTCGGTTTTAAAGACAAACCAAAAAATCAAGAAATTAGAACGTAAAACCGTTTGGAACTTCATTTTTATATGGTTTCAGTTTCGGTTTTACCCACACTTTTTCTTTTTAGGTTTCAGTTTCAATTGCAAAAACAAAAACAACGGTTCAAACCGAAACTGAAACCTAAAAAAATTATAAATTACACTTTCTTTCTCCAATTATTTCATTATTGGTTTTTCTTTTAGGTTTCAGTTTCGGTTTTACAGAAAAATCAAAAATCAAGAAATTAGAACGTAAAACCCTGTAAAAGCTCATTTTTTTATTTCAGTTTCGGTTTGAAACAAACTTTTTCTCTTTAGGTTTCAGTTTCGATTGCAAAAAATAAAAACCACGGTTCAAACCGAAGCCAAAACCTAAAACAATTATCATTTTCACTTTTTTAATTTCCAATTACTTCATTATTGGTTTTTCTTTTAGGTTTCAGTTTCGGTTTTACAGAAAAACCAAAAAGCAAGAAATCAAAACGTAGAACCCTTTTAAAAGTTCATTTTTTTGTTTCAGTTTCGGTTAACCCAAACTTTTTCTCTTTAGGTTTCAGTATCGATTGCAAAAAACAACGGTTCAAAGCGAAACTGAAACCTCAAAAGATAATTATTTACATTTTTTCTTTCCAATTTCTTAGTTATTAATTTTTTTTTTAGGTTTCAGTTTCGGTTTTAAAGAAAAACCAAAAAATGAGAAATTAGAACGTAAAACCCTTCAAAAGTTCATTTTTTTGGTTTCATTTTCGGATTGATCCAAACTTTTTCTTTTTAGGTTTCAGTTTCGATTGCAAAAAACAAAAAGAACGGTTCAAACCGAAACTGAAACCTAAAAAATTAACATTTACACTGTTTTTCTTTCCAATTTCTCCATCATTGGTTTCTCTTTTAGGTTTCAGTTTTGGTTTTACAGAAAAACCAAAAATCAAAAAATTAAAACGTAAAACCTTTTAAAAGTTAATTTTTTTTAATTTCAGTTTCGGTTTTCACCAAACTTCTCCTCTTTAAGCTACAGTTTTGATTGCAAAATACAAAAATAACGGTTCAAACCGAAATTGAAACCTAAAAAAATTAACATTTACACTTTTTCTTTCCAATTACTTCAATATTGGTTTTTCTATCCGGTTTCAGTTTCGGTTTAAAAAAAAATCAAGAAATTGGAACGCAAAACCCTTCGAAAGTTAATTTTTTTGGTTTCAATTTCGACTTTACCCACACTTTTCTCTTTATAAAACAAAAACAACGGTTCAAATCGAGACTGAAACATAAAAACATTATTCTTTACACTGTTTTCTCTCCAATTTCCTAATTATTGGTTTTTCTTTGAGATTTCAGTTTCGGTTTTGAAGAAAAATCAAAAATCAACAAATTAGAACGTAAAACCTTTCAAAAGTTGCTCTTGTAGTTTCAGTTTCGGTTTTACCTACACTTTTTCTCTTGAGTTTTCAGTTTCGTTTGCAAAAAACAAAAACAATGTTTCAAACCGAAACTGAAATCTAAAAAAATTAACATTTTCACCATTTTGCTTTCCAATTACTTCGTTATTGGTTTTTTTACAGGTTTTAGTTTCGGTTTTAGAAAATAATCAAAAATCAAGAAATTAGAACGTAAATCCCTTTGAAAGTTCATTTTTTTAGTTTCAGTTACGGTTTTAACCAAACTTTACCCCTTTAGTGTTTTAGTTTCAATTGCAAAAAACAAAAACAACGGTTTTAACCGAAACTGAAACCCAAAAAATAATATTTACCCTGTTTTCCTTTCTAATTACTTCATTATTGGTCTTTCTTTCAGATATCAAATTTGTTTAAAAACAAAACCAAAAATCAACAAATTAGAACGTAAAACCCTTCAAAAGTTCATTTTTTTGGTTTCAGTTTCGGTTTTAACCAAACGTATCCTCTTTAGAATTCAGTTTCGATTGCAAAAAACAAAAACAACGGTTTAAACCGAAACTGAAACCTAAAAAAATATTTACACTGTTTTGCTTTCCAATTACTACAATATCGGTTCTTCTTTTAGGATTCATTTTCGGTTTAAAATAAAATAAAAAACCAAGAAATTTGTGCGTAAAACTTCTTAAAAGTTCATAATTTTTTGTTTCAGTTTTGGTTTTCACCAAACGTTTTCTCTTTAGGTTTCAGTTTCGATTGCTAAAAAACAACGGTTCAAACTGAAATTGAAATTTCAAAAAAATAATATTTACTGTTTTTCTTTCCAAATACTTCATTATTACACTGTTTTGCTTTCCAATTACTTCATTATTGGTTTCTCTTTAAAATTTCAGTTTCGGTTTTAAAAAAAAACAGAAACGAGGAATGTAAAACGTAAAACTTTTTAAAAGTTCATTTTTTCGTTTCAGTTTCGGTTTTAACCCAACTTTTTCTTTTTAGGTTTCAGTTTCGATTGCAAAAAACAAAAACAACGGTTCAAACCGAAACTGAAACCTAAAAAATAAGCAATTACACTTTTTTTTCCAATTATTTCATTACTGGTTTTTCTTTTAGGTTTCAGTTTCGGTTTTAAAGAAAAATCAAAAATCAAGAAATTAGAACGTAAAACCCTCTAAAAGTTCATTTCTTTGTTTCAGTTTCGGTTTTAATCACACTTTTTCTCTTTAGGTTTCAGTTTCGATTGCAAAAAAACAAAAACAACGGGTCAAATCAAAACTGAAACCTAAAAAGATTAATATTTACACTGTTTTCTTTCTAATTTTTTATTTATTGGTTTTTCTTTTAGATCTCAGTTTCGGTTTTGAAGAACAACCAAAAATCAACAAATTAGAACGCAAAAACCTTCAAAAGTTCATTTTTTTGTTTCAGTTTCGGTTTTACCCACACTTTTTCTCTTTAGGTTTCAGTTTCGATTGTAAAAAAACAAAAACCACGGTTCAAATCGAAACTCAAACATAAAAAGATTAATATTTACACTGTTTTCTCTCCAATTTCCTAATTATTGGTTTTTCTTTGAGATTTCAGTTTCGGTTTTGAAGAAAAATCAAAAATCAACAAATTAGAACGTAAAACCCTTCAAAAGTTGCTCTTGTAGTTTCAGTATCGGTTTTACCTACACTTTTTCTCTCGAGTTTTCAGTTTCGTTTGCAAAAAACAAAAACAAT
This sequence comes from Carcinoscorpius rotundicauda, assembly GCA_011833715.1. Taxonomy (NCBI): domain Eukaryota; kingdom Metazoa; phylum Arthropoda; class Merostomata; order Xiphosura; family Limulidae; genus Carcinoscorpius; species Carcinoscorpius rotundicauda. The sequence goes on from CM022401.1 coordinate 35,467,004, forward strand.
GTTTCAAACCGAAACTGAAATCTAAAAAAATTAACATTTTCACCATTTTGCTTTCCAATTACTTCGTTATTGGTTTTTTTACAGGTTTTAGTTTCGGTTTTAGAAAATAATCAAAAATCAAGGAATTAGAACGTAAATCCCTTTGAAAGTTCATTTTTTTTAGTTTCAGTTTCGGTTTTAACCAAACTTTACCCCTTTAGTGTTTAAGTTTCAATTGCAAAAAACAAAAACAACGGTTGTAACCGAAACTGAAACCCAAAAAATAATATTTACCGTGTTTTCCTTTCTAATTACTTCATTATTGGTCTTTCTTTCAGATATCAAATTTGTTTAAAAACAAAACCAAAAATCAACAAATTAGAACGTAAAACCCTTCAAAAGTTCATTTTTTTGGTTTCAGTTTCGGTTTTAACCAAACGTTTCCTCTTTAGATTTCAGTTTCGATTGGAAAAAACAAAAACAACGGTTTAAACCGAAACTGAAACCTAAAAAAATATTTACACTGTTTTGCTTTCCAATTACTACATTATCGGTTCTTCTTTTAGGATTCATTTTCTATTTAAAAAAAAACAAAAACCAAGAAATTAGAGCGTAAAACTTCTTAAAAGTTCATTTTTTGGTTTCAGGGTGGGTTTTAACCAAACTTTTTCTCTTTAGATTTCAGTTTCGATTGCTAAAAAACAACAAACTGAAATTGAAATTTCAAAAAATTAATATTTACACTGTTTTTCTTTCCAAATACTTCATTATTGGCTTTGTAAATTAACATTTACACTGTTTTGCTTTCCAATTACTTCAATATTGGTTTGTCTTTTAGGTTTCAGTTTCGGTTTTAAAAAAACAGAAACGAGAAAATTAGAACAAAACACTTTTTAAAAGTTCATTATTTTGGTTTCAGTTTTGGTTTTACCCACACTTTTTCTCTTTAGGTTTCAGTTTCGATTGCAAAAAAACAATAACCGTTCAGACTGAAATTGAAATTTCAAAAAATTAATATTTACGCTGTTTTTCTTTCCAAATACTTCATTATTGGCTTTGTAAATTAACATTTACACTGTTTTGCTTTCCAATTACTTCATTATTGGTTTCTCTTTTAGGTTTCAGTTTCGGTTTTAAAAAAAATAGAAACGAAGAAATTAGATCGTAAAACTTTTTAAAAGTTCATTTTTTTCGTTTCAGTTTCGGTTTTACCCAAACTTTTCCTTTTTAGGTTTCAGTTTCAATTGCAAAAAACAAAAACAACAGTTCAAACCAGAACTGAAACCTAAAAAAATTAACATTAAATATCTTTTTTTTCCAATCACTTCATTATTGGTGTTTCTTTTAGGTTTCATTTTCGGTTTTACAGAAAAAACAAAAATCAAGAAATTAAAACTCAGAACCCTTTAAAAGTTCATTTTTTTGGTTTCAGTTTGGGTTTTAACCAAACTTTCTCTTTTTAGGTTTCAGTTTCGATTGCAAAAAAAGAAAAACAACGGTTCAAACCGAAACTGAAACCTAAAAAAATTAGCAATTACAATTTTTCTTCCAATTATTTCATTACTGGTTTTTCTTTTAGGTTTCAGTTTCGGTTTTACAGAAAAATCAAAAATCAAGAAATTAGAACGTAAAACCCTCTAAAAGTTCATTTTTTTTTGTTTGAGATTCGGTTATAATCAAACTTTTTCTCTTAAGGTTTCAGTTTCGATTGCAAAAAAACAAAAACATTTCAAATTAATACTGATACATCAAAGATTAATATTTACACTATTGAATTTCCAGTTTCTTAGTTATTGTTTTTTCTTCAAGTTTCAGTTTCGATTTTTCAGAGAAAATACAAATCAAGAATTTAGAACGTAAAACTCTTCAAATATTCATTTTTTTGGTTTCAGTTTCGGTTTTACACACACTTTTTCTCTTTAGGTTTCTCTTTCGTTTGCAAAAAACAAAAACAACGGTTCAAATCGAAATTGAAACCTAAAAAGATTAATATTTACACTGTTTTCTTTCTAATTTCTTATTTATTGGTTTTTTCTTTTAGGTTTCAGTTTCGGTCTTGAAGAAAAACCAAAAATCAAGAAATTAGAACGTAACCCTTCAAAAGTTCAGTTTCGGTTTTACCCACACTTTTTCTCCTTACGTTTCAGTTTCGATTGCAAAAAAACAAAAACAACGATTCAAATCGAAACTGAAACATAAAAAGATTAATATTTACACTGTTTTCTTTCAAATTTCTTTTTTATTGGTTTTTCTTTGAGTTTCAGTTTCGGTTTTGGAGAAAAACCAAAAATCAAAAAAATTAGAACGCAAAAACCTTCAAAAGTTAATTTTTTTATTTCAGTTTCGGTTTTACAAACACTTTTTCTCTATAGGTTTCAGTTTCGATTGCAAAAAAACGGTTCAAATCGAAACTGAAACCTAAAAAATTAATATTTACACTGTTTTCTTTCTAATTTCTTAGTTATTGTTTTTTCTTTGAGATTTCAGTTTCGGTTTAACACACTTTTTTTCTTTAGGTTTCATTTTCAATTGCCAAAAAAACAAAAACAACGGTTCAAATCGAAACTTAATAATAATAATAATAATAATTTATTTTCCAACTCTGTACAATAAATTTAGAAAAATCTTTCTAAGGAGCAAATTGCTCGTAATAAGAAAGATTCAAAAATTCAAAAATCCAAAAGCATGAGGAAAGAAATAACAGAAAATATAAAAATACTTAAAGTAAGAAAGAAAAATCTTTGTACATATCTGAAAACAAAAGCAATTTTTTCAATTGTTTCTTATTTTTAACCAAATTTGGTTCACAAATTATATAGGAGGGTAAAAAATTAATTAAGTGTTTAGAAATTAAAGGAAATTGATGATACATAAATGTATATTTTGTATTAGGAATTTCAAAACTTGAGCAAAGAGAAGATCGCGTAGTGTAATCAATTTGTTTTTTAGGAAAATTATTTAAATTTTTTAAACAAAAACAACCAAGTTTATACATATACAATTGTTGAAAAGACAAAATTTTAAAATTAATTATACAATTTTTATCACGGAAAATATTATAAATAACTTTAGAATGCAATTTTTTTATCCGAAGCAGGTGAGATTTGTATGCACCACCCCAAACAATCAAACAATATTGTAACACAGATTGGAATAAACTATTAAAAACAATACTTAAAAAATGTATAGGTAAATAATGTTTCAACTCTCGTAAGTATAAACTAATGAACTGCAGCTTCTTAGTAATACTCAAAATATGCTCGGCCCAGGCTAACCGAGAATCTAAAATTACACCGAGATACTTAAAAGAATTAACAAAATGAAAACATGGGCAGTTACAATTTCTTTTGGAACAATTAAACTCATGATATTTAAGATAATTGGCCTGGCATGGCCGAGCGCGTTAAGGCGTGCACTCGTAATCCGAGGGTCGCGGGTTCGCGCCCGCGTCGCGCTAAACATGCTCGCCCTCCCAGCCGTGGGGGTGTATAATGTGACGGTCAATCCCACTATTCGTAAAAGAGTAGCCCAAGAATTGGCGGTGGGTGGTGATGACTAGCTGCCTTCCCTCTAGTCTTACACTGCAAAATTAGGGACGGCTAGCACAGATAGCCCTCGAGTAGCTTTGTGCGAAATTCCAAAAAACAAACAAACAATTAAGATAATTCAAATTAAAATATGGTTTGGTAAATCCAAATCTCATACAGAAAGTTTTCTTTGCATTAACAATAAGCAAATTTGCATCAAACCACTTCCGAAGGATTCCCAAATCAGACTTAGCATCACTTACATTTTCAGAATCAGAATTTGAGTAAATCAATGCTAGATCATCAGCATAACCAATGAGCCTACCTTTCAGAGGCAAAGAGAAAATATCATTTATATAAATCAAAAAAAGTATCGGCCCAAGAATCGAACCTTGAGGAACACCAAATTTAACAAAAGCCTCCGAAGATTTGTTTACTATAATCCTAACAAACTGCCTTCTATTTAACAAATAAGAACGAAACCAATCTAAAACAACACCCCTAATTCCACAGTGCTCAAGCTTAGCAAGTAAAAGAGTATGAGAAACAGAATCAAATGCTTTTTTCAAATCAAAGAAAATAACTAAAGGACACATCTGTTGATCCATTGTTTGGGCAATATGGGAGACAAGCACACAAATTGCTTGCTCAGTACTTTTACCACAACGGAAACCAAATTGCATTGTATGAAAAAAATTATGTTTTGTTAAAAAAGCCATAAGCCTAGATTTCATGGCAGATTCAAAAAGTTTTGAAAAGGTACATAACATAGAAATAGGCCTATAATTTTCAACATTTTCTCTATCACCACCTTTAAAGATCGGAATGACAGTAACAAGCTTTAGTAAATTTGGAAATTTGCCCTGAATAAAAGATATTTCAATTAAATTTGCCAAGAAAACAGAGAAAAAATCAACATGTTTTTTAACAAAAGCAGACCTGATACCATCCCATCCAGGACAACAATCCTTAAGTAAAAGAATATAAGACCGAATTTCAGTGATAGAAGGCGGATATAGAAACATACAGCTTGAATTTACATAGCTAAAAGAATTTAAACTTATACTAGTATCAGGAAACAGAGTGGCACAACAATTAATAAAATAGTCATTAAAAACCATAGGTAAATCAGGTAAGGAAGGCAAAATGCTTTGTTTGGTTTTAGAACCAGTCAAATCATTAACCAAAGACCATCTTTGTCTTAAATTACTACTTTTAGAAAACTGAAAATTCTGCTTCGCAATGATAGGAAGAGCCGACATCGAAGGATCAAAAAACTTAAACCTAAAATGATTAATATTTACACTGTTTTCTTTCCAATTTCTTAATTATTGTTTATTCTTTGAGATTTCAGTTTCGGTTTTGAAGAAATACCAAAAATCAAAAAATTAGAACGCAAAAACCCTCAAAAGTTCATTTTTTGGTTTCAGTTTCGGTTTTACCCACACTTTTTCCCTTTAGATTTCACTTTCGTTTGCAAAAAAACAAAAACAACGGTTCAAATCGAAACTGAAATCTAAAAAGATTAATATTTACACTGTTTTCTTTCTAATTTCTTTATGATTGGTTTTTGTTTCAGATGTCAGTTTCGGTTTTAAAACAAAACCAAAAATCAAAAAATTAGAACGTAAAACCTTTCAAAAGTTCATTTTTTGGTTTCAGTTTCCGTTTTACCCACACTTTTTCTCTATAGGTTCCAGTTTCGATTGCAAAAAACAACAACGGTTCAAACTGAAATTGAAATTTCAAACAATTAATATTTACACTGTTTTTCTATCCAATTACTTCATTATTGGTTTTGTAAATTAACATTTACACTGTTTTGCTTTCCAATTACTACATTATCGGTTTTTCTTTTAGGATTCATTTTCGGTTTAAAATAAAATAAAAAACCAAGAAAATTGATCGTAAAACTTCTTAAAAGTTCATAATTTTTTGTTTCAGTTTTGGTTTTAACCAAACATTTTCTCTTTAGGTTTCAGTTTCGATTGCTAAAAAACAACGGTTCAAACTGAAATTGAAATTTCAAAAAAATAATATTTACTGTTTTTCTTTCCAAATACTTCATTATTACACTGTTTTGCTTTCCAATTACTTCATTATTGGTTTCTCTTTTAGGTTTCAGTTTCGGTTTTAAAAAAACAGAAACGAGGAATGTAAAACGTAAAACTTTTTAAAAGTTCCTTTTTTCGTTTCAGTTTCGGTTTTAACCCAACTTTTTCTTTTAGTTTTCAGTTTCGATTGCAAAAAACAAAAACAACGGTTCAAACCGAAACTGAAACCTAAAAAATAAGCAATTACACTTTTTTTTTCCAATTATTTCATTACTGGTTTTTCTTTTAGGTTTCAGTTTCGGTTTTACAGAAAAATCAAAAATCAAGAAATTAGAACGTAAAACCCTCTAAAAGTTCATTTTTTTGTTTCAGTTTCGGTTTAACACACTTTTTTTCTTTAGGTTTCATTTTCAATTGCCAAAAAAACAAAAACAACGGTTCAAATCGAAACTTAAATCTAAAATGATTAATATTTACACTGTTTTCTTTCCAATTTCTTAATTATTGTTTTTCTTTGAGATTTCAGTTTCGGTTTTGAAGAAAAACCAAAAATCAAAAAATTAGAACGCAAAAACCCTCAAAAGTTCATTTTTTGGTTTCAGTTTCGGTTTTACCCACACTTTTTCTCTTTAGGTTTCACTTTCGTTTGCAGAAAAACAAAAACAACGGTTCAAATCGAAACTGAAATCTAAAATGATTAATATTTACACTGTTTTCTTTCTAATTTCTTTATTATTGGTTTTTGTTTCAGATGTCAGTTTCGGTTTTAAAACAAAACCAAAAATCAAAAAATTAGAACGTAAAACCTTTCAAAAGTTCATTTTTTGGTTTCAGTTTCCGTTTTACCCACACTTTTTCTCTATAGGTTCCAGTTTCGATTGCAAAAAACAACAACGGTTCAAACTGAAATTGAAATTTCAAACAATTAATATTTACACTGTTTTTCTATCCAATTACTTCATTATTGGTTTTGTAAATTAGCATTTACACTGTTTTGCTTTCCAATTACTACATTATCGGTTTTTCTTTTAGGATTCATTTTCGGTTTAAAATAAAATAAAAAACCAAGAAAATTGATCGTAAAACTTCTTAAAAGTTCATAATTTTTTGTTTCAGTTTTGGTTTTAACCAAACATTTTCTCTTTAGGTTTCAGTTTCGATTGCTAAAAAACAACGGTTCAAACTGAAATTGAAATTTCAAAAAAATAATATTTACTGTTTTTCTTTCAAAATACTTCATTATTACACTGTTTTGCTTTCCAATTACTTCATTATTGGTTTCTCTTTTAGGTTTCAGTTTCGGTTTAAAAAAAAACAGAAACGAGGAATGTAAAACGTAAAACTTTTTAAAAGTTCATTTTTTCGTTTCAGTTTCGGTTTTAGCCAAACTTTTTCTTTTTAGGTTTCAGTTTCGATTGCAAAAAACAAAAACAACGGTTCAAACTGAAACTGAAACCTAAAAAATAAGCAATTACACTTTTTTTCCAATTATTTCATTACTGGTTTTTCTTTCAGGTTTCAGTTTCGGTTTTACAGAAAAATCAAAAATCAAGAAATAAGAACGTAAAACCCTCTTAAAGTTCATTTTTTTGTTTCAGTTTCGGTTTTAATCACACTTTTTTTCTTTAGGTTTCAACTTCGATTGCAAAAAAACAAAAACAACGGGTCAAATCAAAACTGAAACCTAAAAAGATTAATATTTACACTGTTTTCTTTCTAATTTTTTATTTATTGGTTTTTCTTTTAGATCTCAGTTTCGGTTTTGAAGAACAACCAAAAATCAACAAATTAGAACGCAAAAACCTTCAAAAGTTCATTTTTTGGTTTCAGTTTCGGTTTTCCTCACACTTTTTCTGTTTAGGTTTCAGTTTCGATTGTAAAAAACAAAAACAATGTTTCAAACCGAAACTGAAATCTAAAAAAATTAACATTTTCACCATTTTGCTTTCCAAATTCTTCGTTATTGGTTTTTTTACAGGTTTTAGTTTCGGTTTTAGAAAATAATCAAAAATCAAGGAATTAGAACGTAAATCCCTTTGAAAGTTCATTTTTTTTAGTTTCAGTTACGGTTTTAACCAAACTTTACCCCTTTAGTGTTTTAGTTTCAATTGCAAAAAACAAAAACAACGGTTTTAACCGAAACTGAAACCCAAAAAATAATATTTACCCTGTTTTCCTTTCTAATTACTTCATTATTGGTCTTTCTTTCAGATATCAAATTTGTTTAAAAACAAAACCAAAAATCAACAAATTAGAACGTAAAACCCTTCAAAAGTTCATTTTTTTGGTTTCAGTTTCGGTTTTAACCAAACGTTTCCTCTTTAGATTTCAGTTTCGATTGCAAAAAACAAAAACAACGGTTTAAACCGAAACTGAAACCTAAAAAAATATTTACACTGTTTTGCTTTCCAATTACTACATTATCGGTTTTTCTTTTAGGATTCATTTTCGGTTTAAAATAAAATAAAAAACCAAGAAAATTGATCGTAAAACTTCTTAAAAGTTCATAATTTTTTGTTTCAGTTTTGGTTTTAACCAAACATTTTCTCTTTAGGTTTCAGTTTCGATTGCTAAAAAACAACGGTTCAAACTGAAATTGAAATTTCAAAAAAATAATATTTACTGTTTTTCTTTCCAAATACTTCATTATTACACTGTTTTTCTTTCCAATTACTTCATTATAGGTTTCTCTTTTAGGTTTCAGTTTCGGTTTTAAAAAAACAGAAACGAGGAATGTAAAACGTAAAACTTTTTAAAAGTTCATTTTTTCGTTTCAGTTTCGGTTTTAGCCAAACTTTTTCTTTTTAGGTTTCAGTTTCGATTGCAAAAAACAAAAACAGCGGTTCAAACTGAAACTGAAACCTAAAAAATAAGCAATTACACTTTTTTTCCAATTATTTCATTACTGGTTTTTCTTTCAGGTTTCAGTTTCGGTTTTACAGAAAAATCAAAAATCAAGAAATAAGAACGTAAAACCCTCTTAAAGTTCATTTTTTTGTTTCAGTTTCGGTTTTAATCACACTTTTTCTCTTTAGGTTTCAGTTTCGATTGCAAAAAAACAAAAACAACGGGTCAAATCAAAAATGAAACCTAAAAAGATTAATATTTACACTGTTTTCTTTCTAATTTTTTATTTATTGGTTTTTCTTTTAGATCTCAGTTTCGGTTTTGAAGAACAACCAAAAATCAACAAATTAGAACGCAAAAACCTTCAAAAGTTCATTTTTTGGTTTCAGTTTCGGTTTTACCCACACTTTTTCTCTTTAGGTTTCAGTTTCGATTGTAAAAAAACAAAAACCACGGTTCAAATCGAAACTCAAACATAAAAAGATTAATATTTACACTGTTTTCTCTCCAATTTCCTAATTATTGGTTTTTCTTTGAGATTTCAGTTTCGATTTTGAAGAAAAATCAAAAATCAACAAATTAGAACGTAAAACCCTTCAAAAGTTGCTCTTGTAGTTTCAGTTTCGGTTTTACCTACACTTTTTCTCTTGAGTTTTCAGTTTCGTTTGCAAAAAACAAAAACAATGTTTCAAACCGAAACTGAAATCTAAAAAAATTAACATTTTCACCATTTTGCTTTCCAATTACTTCGTTATTGGTTTTTTTACAGGTTTTAGTTTCGGTTTTAGAAAATAATCAAAAATCAAGGAATTAGAACGTAAATCCCTTTGAAAGTTCATTTTTTTTAGTTTCAGTTACGGTTTTAACCAAACTTTACCCCTTTAGTGTTTTAGTTTCAATTGCAAAAAACAAAAACAACGGTTTTAACCGAAACTGAAACCCAAAAAATAATATTTACCCTGTTTTCCTTTCTAATTACTTCATTATTGGTCTTTCTTTCAGATATCAAATTTGTTTAAAAACAAAACCAAAAATCAACAAATTAGAACGTAAAACCCTTCAAAAGTTCATTTTTTTGGTTTCAGTTTCGGTTTTAACCAAACGTTTCCTCTTTAGATTTCAGTTTCGATTGCAAAAAACAAAAACAACGGTTTAAACCGAAACTGAAACCTAAAAAAATATTTACACTGTTTTGCTTTCCAATTACTACATTATCGGTTCTTCTTTTAGGATTCATTTTCTATTTAAAAAAAAACAAAAACCAAGAAATTAGAGCGTAAAACTTCTTAAAAGTTCATTTTTTGGTTTCAGGGTGGGTTTTAACCAAACTTTTTCTCTTTAGATTTCAGTTTCGATTGCTAAAAAACAACAAACTGAAATTGAAATTTCAAAAAATTAATATTTACACTGTTTTTCTTTCCAAATACTTCATTATTGGCTTTGTAAATTAACATTTACACTGTTTTGCTTTCCAATTACTTCAATATTGGTTTGTCTTTTAGGTTTCAGTTTCGGTTTTAAAAAAACAGAAACGAGAAAATTAGAACAAAACACTTTTTAAAAGTTCATTATTTTGGTTTCAGTTTTGGTTTTACCCACACTTTTTCTCTTTAGGTTTCAGTTTCGATTGCAAAAAAACAATAACCGTTCAGACTGAAATTGAAATTTCAAAAAATTAATATTTACGCTGTTTTTCTTTCCAAATACTTCATTATTGGCTTTGTAAATTAACATTTACACTGTTTTGCTTTCCAATTACTTCATTATTGGTTTCTCTTTTAGGTTTCAGTTTCGGTTTTAAAAAAAATAGAAACGAAGAAATTAGATCGTAAAACTTTTTAAAAGTTCATTTTTTTCGTTTCAGTTTCGGTTTTACCCAAACTTTTCCTTTTTAGGTTTCAGTTTCAATTGCAAAAAACAAAAACAACAGTTCAAACCAGAACTGAAACCTAAAAAAATTAACATTAAATATCTTTTTTTTCCAATCACTTCATTATTGGTGTTTCTTTTAGGTTTCATTTTCGGTTTTACAGAAAAAACAAAAATCAAGAAATTAAAACTCAGAACCCTTTAAAAGTTCATTTTTTTGGTTTCAGTTTGGGTTTTAACCAAACTTTCTCTTTTTAGGTTTCAGTTTCGATTGCAAAAAAACAAAAACAACGGTTCAAACCGAAACTGAAACCTAAAAAAATTAGCAATTACACTTTTTTTTCCAATTATTTCATTACTGGTTTTTCTTTTAGGTTTCAGTTTCGGTTTTACAGAAAAATCAAAAATCAAGAAATTAGAACGTAAAACCCTCTAAAAGTTCATTTTTTTTGTTTCAGATTCGGTTTTAATCAAACTTTTTCTCTTAAGGTTTCAGTTTCGATTGCAAAAAAACAAAAACATTTCAAATTAATACTGATACATCAAAGATTAATATTTACACTATTGAATTTCCAGTTTCTTAGTTATTGTTTTTCTTCAAGTTTCAGTTTCGATTTTTTAAAGAAAATACAAATCAAGAATTTAGAACGTAAAACTCTTCAAATATTCATTTTTTTGTTTCAGTTTCGGTTTTACACACACTTTTTCTCTTTAGGTTTCTCTTTCGTTTGCAAAAAACAAAAACAACGGTTCAAATCGAAATTGAAACCTAAAAAGATTAATATTTACACTGTTTTCTTTCTACTTTCTTATTTATTGGTTTTTTCTTTTAGGTTTCAGTTTCGGTCTTGAAGAAAAACCAAAAATCAAGAAATTAGAACGTAACCCTTCAAAAGTTCAGTTTCGGTTTTACCCACACTTTTTCTCCTTACGTTTCAGTTTCGATTGCAAAAAAACAAAAACAACGATTCAAATCGAAACTGAAACATAAAAAGATTAATATTTACACTGTTTTCTTTCAAATTTCTTTTTTATTGGTTTTTCTTTGAGTTTCAGTTTCGGTTTTGAAGAAAAACCAAAAATCAAGAAATTAGAACGTAACCCTTCAAAAGTTCAGTTTCGGTTTTACCCACACTTTTTCTCCTTACGTTTCAGTTTCGAATGCAAAAAAACAAAAACAACGATTCAAATCGAAACTGAAACATAAAAAAATTAATATTTACACTGTTTTCTTTCTAATTTCTTAGTTATTGTTTTTTCTTTCAGATTTCAGTTTCGGTTTAACACACTTTTTTTCTTTAGGTTTCAATTTCAATTGCCAAAAAAACAAAAACAACGGTTCAAATCGAAACTTAATAATAATAATAATAATAATTTATTTTCCAACTCTGTACAATAAATTTAGAAAAATCTTTCTAAGGAGCAAATTGCTCGTAATAAGAAAGATTCAAAAATTCAAAAATCCAAAAGCATGAGGAAAGAAATAACAGAAAATATAAAAATACTTAAAGTAAGAAAGAAAAATCTTTGTACATATCTGAAAACAAAAGCAATTTTTTCAATTGTTTCTTATTTTTAACCAAATTTGGTTCACAAATTATATAGGAGGGTAAAAAATTAATTAAGTGTTTAGAAATTAAAGGAAATTGATGATACATAAATGTATATTTTGTATTAGGAATTTCAAAACTTGAGCAAAGAGAAGATCGCGTAGTGTAATCAATTTGTTTTTTAGGAAAATTATTTAAATTTTTTAAACAAAAACAACCAAGTTTATACATATACAATTGTTGAAAAGACAAAATTTTAAAATTAATTATACAATTTTTATCACGGAAAATATTATAAATAACTTTAGAATGCAATTTTTTTATCCGAAGCAGGTGAGATTTGTATGCACCACCCCAAACAATCAAACAATATTGTAACACAGATTGGAATAAACTATTAAAAACAATACTTAAAAAATGTATAGGTAAATAATGTTTCAACTCTCGTAAGTATAAACTAATGAACTGCAGCTTCTTAGTAATACTCAAAATATGCTCGGCCCAGGCTAACCGAGAATCTAAAATTACACCGAGATACTTAAAAGAATTAACAAAATGAAAACATGGGCAGTTACAATTTCTTTTGGAACAATTAAACTCATGATATTTAAGATAATTCAAATTAAAATATGGTTTGGTAAATCCAAATCTCATACAGAAAGTTTTCTTTGCATTAACAATAAGCAAATTTGCATCAAACCACTTCCGAAGGATTCCCAAATCAGACTCAGCATCACTTACATTTTCAGAATCAGAATTTGAGTAAATCAATGCTAGATCATCAGCATAACCAATGAGCCTACCTTTCAGAGGCAAAGAGAAAATATCATTTATATAAATCAAAAAAAGTATCGGCCCAAGAATCGAACCTTGAGGAACACCAAATTTAACAAAAGCCTCCGAAGATTTGTTTTCTTTAATCCTAACAAACTGCCTTCTATTTAACAAATAAGAACGAAACCAATCTAAAACAACACCCCTAATTCCACAGTGCTCAAGCTTAGCAAGTAAAAGAGTATGAGAAACAGAATCAAATGCTTTTTTCAAATCAAAGAAAATAACTAAAGGACACATCTGTTGATCCATTGTTTGGGCAATATGGGAGACAAGCACACAAATTGCTTGCTCAGTACTTTTACCACAACGGAAACCAAATTGCATTGTATGAAAAAAATTATGTTTTGTTAAAAAAGCCATAAGCCTAGATTTCATGGCAGATTCAAAAAGTTTTGAAAAGGTACATAACATAGAAATAGGCCTATAATTTTCAACATTTTCTCTATCACCACCTTTAAAGATCGGAATGACAGTAACAAGCTTTAGTAAATTTGGAAATTTGCCCTGAATAAAAGATATTTCAATTAAATTTGCCAAGAAAACAGAGAAAAAATCAACATGTTTTTTAACAAAAGCAGACCTGATACCATCCCATCCAGGACAACAATCCTTAAGTAAAAGAATATAAGACCGAATTTCAGTGATAGAAGGCGGATATAGAAACATACAGCTTGAATTTACATAGCTAAAAGAATTTAAACTTATACTAGTATCAGGAAACAGAGTGGCACAACAATTAATAAAATAGTCATTAAAAACCATAGGTAAATCAGGTAAGGAAGGCAAAATGCTTTGTTTGGTTTTAGAACCAGTCAAATCATTAACCAAAGACCATATTTGTCTTAAATTACTACTTTTAGAAAACTGAAAATTCTGCTTCGCAATGATAGGAAAAGCCGACATCGAAGGATCAAAAAACTTGAACCTAAAATGATTAATATTTACACTGTTTTCTTTCCAATTTCTTAATTATTGTTTTTTCTTTGAGATTTCAGTTTCGGTTTTGAAGAAAAACCAAAAATCAAAAAATTAGAACGCAAAAACCCTCAAAAGTTCATTTTTTGGTTTCAGTTTCGGTTTTACCCACACTTTTTCTCTTTAGGTTTCACTTTCGTTTGCAAAAAAACAAAAACAACGGTTCAAATCGAAACTGAAATCTAAAAAGATTAATATTTACACTGTTTTCTTTCTAATTTCTTTATGATTGGTTTTTGTTTCAGATGTCAGTTTCGGTTTTAAAACAAAACCAAAAATCAAAAAATTAGAACGTAAAACCTTTCAAAAGTTCATTTTTTGGTTTCAGTTTCCGTTTTACCCACACTTTTTCTCTATAGGTTCCAGTTTCGATTGCAAAAAACAACAACGGTTCAAACTGAAATTGAAATTTCAAACAATTAATATTTACACTGTTTTTCTATCCAATTACTTCATTATTGGTTTTGTAAATTAACATTTACACTGTTTTGCTTTCCAATTACTACATTATCGGTTTTTCTTTTAGGATTCATTTTCGGTTTAAAATAAAATAAAAAACCAAGAAATTAGAGCGTAAAACTTCTTAAAAGTTCATTTTTTTGTTTCAGTTTGGGTTTTAACCAAACTTTTTCTCTTTAGGTTTCAGTTTCGATTGCTAAAAAACAACGGTTCAAACTGAAATTGAAATTTCAAAAAAATAATATTTACTGTTTTTCTTTCCAAATACTTCATTATTACACTGTTTTGCTTTCCAATTACTTCATTATTGGTTTCTCTTTTAGATTTCAGTTTCGGTTTTAAAAAAAACAGAAACGGGGAATGTAAAACGTAAAACTTTTTAAAAGTTCATTTTTTCGTTTCAGTTTCGGTTTTAACCCAACTTTTTCTTTTTAGGTTTCAGTTTCGATTGCAAAAAACAAAAACAACTGTTCAAACGGAAACTGAAGCCTAAAAAATAAGCAATTACACTTTTTTTTCCAATTATTTCATTACTGGTTTTTCTTTTAGGTTTCAGTTTCGGTTTTACAGAAAAATCAAAAATCAAGAAATTAGAACGTAAAACCCTCTAAAAGTTCATTTCTTTGTTTCAGTTTCGGTTTTAATCACACTTTTTCTCTTTAGGTTTCAGTTTCGATTGCAAAAAAACAAAAACAACGGGTCAAATCAAAACTGAAACCTAAAAAGATTAATATTTACACTGTTTTCTTTCTAATTTTTTTTTTATTGGTTTTTTTTTTAGATCTCAGTTTCGAATTTGAAGAACAACCAAAAATCAACAAATTAGAACGCAAAAACCTTCAAAAGTTCATTTTTTGGTTTCAGTTTCGGTTTTACCCACACTTTTTCTCTTTAGGTTTAAGTTTCGATTACAAAAAAACAAAAACCACGGTTCAAATCGAAACTCAAACATAAAAAGATTAATATTTACACTGTTTTCTCTCCAATTTCTTAATTATTGGTTTTTCTTTGAGATTTCAGTTTCGGTTTTGAAGAAAAATCAAAAATCAACAAATTAGAACGTAAAACCATTCAAAAGTTGCTCTTGTAGTTTCAGTTTCGGTTTTACCTACACTTTTTCTCTTGAGTTTTCAGTTTCGATTGCAAAAAACAAAAACAATGTTTCAAACCGAAACTGAAATCTAAAAAAATTAACATTTTCACCATTTTGCTTTCCAATTACTTCGTTATTGGTTTTTTTACAGGTTTTAGTTTCGGTTTTAGAAAATAATCAAAAATCAAGAAATTAGAACGTAAATCCCTTTGAAAGTTCATTTTTTCGTTTTAGTTTCGGTTTTAACCCAACTTTTTCTTTTAGGTTCAGTTTCGATTGCAAAAAACAAAAACAAACGGTTCAAACCGAAACTGAAACCTAAAAATAAGCAATTACACTTTTTTTTCCAAATATTTCATTACTGGTTTTTTCTTTTAGGTTTCAGTTTCGGTTTTACAGAAAAATCAAGAAATTAGAACGTAAAACCCTCTAAAAGTTCATTTCTTTGTTT